>CM033466.1:9350095-9950095 GCA_019425755.1 Amaranthus cruentus
ATTATTCTTCCATTCTTATTTTACTTTCAGTTTACATGCGATACAAATGTGTATAGTAATAATAAATGAATCAATGATGAGTATATTTATTATACCTTAGTCTACAACATGAAGAATAATATTATAACTTAGTCAACAACAACATAAATAAATGACAAAATTTATTATACCTTAATCTACAACGACATAAATCGACTGGAGATGACATAGCAAGACGAATAAGAATTTCATCTTTGACCTCCAACGGAAGGCCGTCGAATGTAGCTAATTGCTGTTCACAATCTCCCTCCTTATTTCCTTTAGATTTTTTTTTAACATTCTTTTTTGTTGTTTTTTTCCTTATGATTTTACTAGTATTGGAGATGGAAGACATAATTGAATTTAAATCGAATAACAAAAATATTCACTAAAAAAAAATTATTAATTTAACTCTACACTTAGAGTAATAAATGAAATTGTGGGAGAAAAACTTACCATGAATTCCTATTTATATATATCTAGATAGAGCTTGTCATTAAAAAAAGATTAACCGAAAACCAATATTTTAGGAAACAAATGTAGAAATATTCTAGGGAAAAACAAAAAACAGATTTTAAAAAATTAGGAAACAAAAATTTAAGATAATATAATTTTTCGTTGAAAAAGTCAAAATTATATGTTTTTTTAAAAAAAATTGGAAATTAAAACTTTTGTTACATACCTTTCTTGGAAACCAAGTAATAAAAAAAATTTGATAAATGAAATACAAATTTTAAAACTAACAAAATTGTTTCATTTACTAAAAACAGAATTATTATTTTTTTTAAAAAAAAATTCTCAAATATGTACGCCTAAAATTAAGCTACAACGAAATATATATATAGATATATTAATTTATTTTGAAATAAAATATATATAAGATATTATTAGATACTATGTATGATATATTTTACCGATTCAAAAAAAAACAAAAACATACTCTATACTTTAGGAAACTTGGATATATTCAACTTTTAAAAAAAAAGATAAATCGACAAAATAAAGTATTAGGTTCAACAAACAAAGATTAAATTAGAATTATAGGTGTTTATGGGCGGACTTGAGCAGGTAGCGGACCGAGTAGTATCTAAAAGATCGGGCGTTACCCTTGAATAGGCGGATATTTATTATAAGAACTAACCCATCATTATTAATCTTCTTTGGATTTTCTCAAATGCATGGGTTCATCATTCCTCTTCTTTTCACTCAATTATTTCTCTCAATAACTTCAAAAAAAAAATTCTCTCAATTATTTTCAATTTCTTTAGTTTTAACCTAATTTCATTGCGATAAACATGTAAATTATTTTATTTTGATTTTTCTTTGTGTTTCAATGTATATTTGATCTAAGAATCTTTAAGAATAGTTTAAATCTAACTTAATTTATGTTCATTTCATTTAAAACATCAATTATTTCCATAAATAGGTAAATGGCATAGATTTATTAAATCAAATAATGAAGGTCATTGTCCTACTACTCTTGACAAGTGTAGTTTCAACATCTATACAATCTTTAGTTTAATTGTTAGGTCGTGACTAGAGGTGTTCAATGGATCGGATAAGGGTGTTCAATGGATCGGATAAGGGCCTGACTGAGCTTAAGTAAATATGAGTTGGGCCAGATAAGGGCCTTTTGAAATTAATATGGGCTTTAAAACCCCGTCCGGCCCAACTCGGCTCATTTTTACTACTAAAGATTATTTTAATCCCCATTTATCAATTTATAACTATTAAATTATCATTTATAATAATTAGATTGAAAAAATATAAATAATTTCATTGACATTTTCATTATAATATTTAAACAATACATTAATTATACTATTTACAAAGGCCTGTTTTCGGCCCTTATTGAGCCCTTTTATAGTGAATCCATTCAACAATGGATTTCACCCCTAAACTAACACAAAGAAAAAGGAGACTCTTTTGGTTTTTAAACCTAGTTTTCTCTCTTGTGTAGTCTCTCGACACTCTCTAATGAAGTTCTAAGGACCCTTATATAGCCCTAAGACTATTTAGAAAGACCTATCACCTTGAGTCAGTTAAAATAATCTAGAAAAATCTAGGATTTTAATTAAAAAAATAAAAATATCCAAACTAAAGAATTAAAAAATAAAAATATCCTAGATAATAAATTAGAAGTTCCTAGAGAAAGAATAAAAAATTAAAAATATATAAGATAATATATTAGAAGACCCTAGATTAAGTAATTAAAAAATAAAAATATCTAAGATTTTTTTGTAAACTTGTACTATAAATACCCATGGATGTAATCACTTTTGTGCAATGAAAACCAATAGTCATTTCACATATTTCCCTCCCTTCCTCTCCTAACAAAATCAATTCATCACTTTCATCTCCAAATTTTTCTAAATTTGGTATCAGAGCCAATTAAACCAAGACCTCCATACAACCTAAACACATTAATCAATCTTCCATACTCCACAATAAAATAAACCTCTAACCACAAAACAAAAATGGCAACAACCATTAATTACCCCCAAGTTAATTGGGTTCCCACATTTAAGGGAGAAAAATCTGAACAATGGGCCATGCAAATGAGGTCAATATTTATTTCCCAAGATTTATGGGAATTGGTACAAGAGAGCTATGAGCAACCACCCAACGATGACATCAAAGAGTCATCTTGGGATGAAACAAAAATAAAACAATATAAACAAAATAGGATAAGGGATAACTATGCCTTGTCCTTATTATATCGTGGAGTCAATGAAACAATACTTACAACAATCATGCCCGCCAAAACAGCGACGGAGGCTTGGAGGATCCTGAAGACAAAATATAGAGGCTCCCAAGAGGTAATTCTTTTTAAACTCCAATCACTATGAAAAGAATTTGATAATTTACTAATGACAGAAAATGAAACAATACATTCATTTTTTGACCGAGTCACTAATATAGTCCATCAAATAAGATCAAATGGTGGTAAAATAGAAAATGAAAATGTGATTCGAAAAATATTAAGGAGTCTCTCACAAAAATATAACATTATCGCCACGACAATAGAAGAAGTTAACAAGAAAATTTTATCTTAATTAAGTATCTCCGAACTAATGGGATCACTACTTGCACATGAAGATAGATTAAAAAGATTTAACTATGAACCACTAGAACAAGTTTTTCAAGCTAAATTAAAATTTTCTAATGGTAAAAATAAAAATGGTCATTATAAAAATTATGAAAAAGGACAAAGATCATATAATCGTGGCAGAGGGAGAGGAAATTTTAAAAATCAAGGGAGTCAAGTAAATAATCAAACTAACCCTTACTGTAAATTATGTAAGAAAACTAACCATTCTACTAATGATTGTCGTTACAAATGTAAAAGGTGTAAAAAACATACTCACCTCGAAAAAGATTGTTGGTACCGACAAAATGAAAAAGCAAACTATTCCGAAAATAATAATTCCGGAGAACAAATATTCTACACTGGATTAAATGCACAAGAAAAAATAAATGATGTATGGTATATTGATAGTGGTTATTCAAATCACATGACTGGCGATAAAAATTATTTTGTCACTCTTGACGAAAATGTTAAAACACACATCACACTTGGAGATGGTAAAAAAGAAGATGTCGCCGGAAAAACAATCGCAGTTAAAACGAAAAATGATCCATCAAAATTAATCCATGAAGTTTTCTATATTCCCGGACTTGCACAAAATGTATTAAGTGTCGGCCAACTAATTAAAAAAGGCTATATGGTTAAATTTGATAACAACAATGCGAAATTTATGATAAAAATAAAGGTCAGATAATTACAACTGTTGAAATGGCTCCTAACAAAATATTCCCACTAGAAATGCCATTTGAAGAAAAATTGGCTTTAAGCTCAATAAATGATGAATCCACCTTATGGCATTTAAGATTCGAACATTTAAATTTTAATAGCTTAAAACTGTTAAAACAAAAAGAAATGGTAATTGGTCTACCTACAATAAAAAATAAAAGAAAAATTTGTGAGGGCTGCATATATGGAAAAATGCACAGATTACCATTTCCTACCGCATCTTGGAGTGGCCAAGACTCCTCTAAAGCTTGTTCACGCAGACATCTGGGGTCCTACCAAGAATCCGTCTCTTGGCGGAAAAAGATATTTTCTGTTGTTTGTAGATTGACTACTCCCGCATGATGTGGGTATATTTCCTAGAGAAAAAATCAGAAGCTTTCTCCCACTTCATGCAATTCAAAGCCCTCACGGAAAATCAAAGTGGGCACTCTCTTAAGATTCTTAGAACAGATCGTGGTGGAGAATTTACCAGCAACGAATTCAACAGCTTTTGTAAGAAGCATGGAATTAAAAGAGAACTTACAGCAAGATGCACACCTCAACAAAATGGTGTCGCGGAAAGAAAAATTTGCACTATTGCAGAGATGGCCCGCAACATGATGCAGGGTAAACATCTATCCAAAGGATACTGGGCCGAAGCCGTTCACACAGCAGTATATATCCTCAACAGATCTCCCACAAAAGCGGTTAAGGATTTGACGCCATACGAAGCTTGGCACAAGAGAAAGCCAAGAGTAAAGCACCTTAAAGTGTTCGGATGCGTAGCTTATGCCCACGTCCCGAAGGAGAATCGAGAGAAGCTCGATGAGAAAGGAGAAAAATGCATATTCATTGGATACAGCCACGAAACAAAAGGATATCGCCTCTACAAGCCTGAATCCAAAGAATTAATCATCTCAAGAGACGTAATTTTCGACGAAGCAGCTGAATGGACGTGGAAAGAAAAAGAGAATGAAGCTCGTGAAGGAGATACTCTCCCAAGAAATCCAAGTGAAAAAGACGGAGCAGACCAACCAACAAACCCATCATCTTCGAGTCCAAGCACACCTGGAAGTACAAGATCATCCCCAAGCTCAAGAAGCCAAACATCACGCTCAACTCCGCAGCATCAAGAAGCACGAAGATCAACACAAGAACGACAACCACCATCATGGCTACAAGATTACCATTGTGACCAAGCAATGATGGCTCTCTTCTCTAGTGAACCACAAACATTTCAAGAAGCAGCACAAGAAGAAATTTGGATCGAGGCTATGAACGAAAAAATCAAAATGATCGAGAAGAATGACACATGGAAGCTCGTGCAAAAGCCACAAGACAAGGAAGTTATAGGCCTCAAATGGGTCTACAAGACAAAGTTCAATGAAGATGGTTCCATCCAGAAACACAAGGCACGTCTCGTCACAAAAGGCTACTCACAACAGCCTGGCATCGACTTCAGTGAGACGTATGCTCCAGTTGTCCGTATGGAGACAATTAGGTCAGTACTTGCCCTTGCTGCACAGTTCAAGTTAACAGTTTATCAATTAGATGTCAAGTCAGCATTTCTCAACGGGGAGCTAGAAGAAGAGGTATATGTTGAACAGCCACAAGAATATGTAATCAAAGGCAAAGAAGACAAAGTGTATCGCCTTCAGAAAGCCTTATATGGGCTCAAGCAAGCTCCTCGAGCATGGAATAGCAAAATCGATGGCTATCTTCTCCAAAATGGGTTAAAGCCCAAGTGAGCCATCACTCTATATCAAAACTCAAGGCTCAGATTTTCTCATCTTATGCCTATATGTAGATGATCTTATCTACACAGGCACCAAACCGAGGATGATAGAAGAGTTCAAGAAATCAATGATGTCAGAATATGAAATGACAGACCTCGGAGCCCTGAAATACTTCCTTGGCATGCAAGTAAAGCAAAGTCCAGGGAAAATATTTCTCTCACAAGAAAAATATACCGAGGATATGCTCAAAAAATTCAACATGAGCGATTGTAAGCCAATGGCTACAAATGAAAAGCTCTCCAAGAATGATGGCAAAGAAAAAGTGGATGCATCACTCTACCGAAGTTTGGTCGGATCTCTAATTTATCTTACAAATACGAGACCCGATATTGTTCATGCAGTCAACATCATTTCAAGGTTTATGAGTGAGCCAAGCAAAGCTTACTTAGCAGCTGTAAAAAGGATTCTCAGGTATATCAAAGGAACGAAGAGTCATGGAATAATGTACGAGTCCGAGATTGACTACAAGCTCACAGGCTACACAGACAGCGATAGGGCCGGAAGCATCGATGATCGAAAAAGTACAAGCGGATACGTGTTCCAGTTGGGATCCAAGTCTATCTCATGGTCATCAAAGAAGCAAGCAACGGTAGCACTGTCATCATCAGAAGCAGAATACATATCAGCTACAAGCTCGGCATGTGAAGCAGTATGGCTAAGAAGAATTCTAAAAGATCTACAACAAGAAATAGAAGAACCAACTACCATCTATTGTGCAATATGTCAGTTATAGCTATGACAAAAAATCCAGTCTTCCATAGTCGCACGAAGTATATCGAGATACGACATCACTTCATTCGAAAATTGGTCGAGAAAAAGGAGATCGAGCTACAATTCTGCAGGACGGGAGAACAACTCGCAGATATATTTACAAAGGCACTTCCAACAGAAAAATTCTTCCAATTTCGACGACAACGTGGAATCCAAGATTTTTCAGATTATGGGGAGTGTTAAAATAATCTAGAAAAATCTAGGATTTTAATTAAAAAAATAAAAATATCCAAACTAAAGAATTAAAAAATAAAAATATCCTAGATAATAAATCAGAAGTTCCTAGAGAAAGAATAAAAAATTAAAAATATCTAAGATAATATATTAGAAGACTCTAGATTAAGTAATTAAAAAATAAAAATATCTAAGATTTTTTTGTAAACTTGTACGATAAATACCCATGGATGTAATCACTTTTGTGCAATGAAAACCAATAGCCATTTCACATATTTCCTTCCCTTCCTCTCCTAACAAAATCAATTCATCACTTTCATCTCCAAATTTTCCTACAGAGTCTTCATGGTGTACCCAATCTTCTCTAATCTCCTCAATGAGATTAGATTCATCATCATCTTGGGAATGTATCTCACACCCCCAAGCTTCCTCACTATGCCATTGTGGATTCTCATATGCACCTCACCAATGGCCTCAACCACAACTTCTACACCACTGGGCAAGGTCAGCATCTCATACTCACAAGCCATCACCCTTGTAAACAAGCTCTTGTCTCTTCAAATATGATATGGGTGTACGGAGTCAAACACTCAATCACCATCATCATCACACATGGTCATTAGCACTTGACCATCCTCAACATCACTCTTGGTCTTCTTCATAAGACCCTCATCATCAAGGTTTGGGAGCTCTTTCTTCTCTACAACGCGTTTCTTCAAAGATGTTGCATTTTTCAGCTTCTCAAATGGAGCTTCACTCTTCTTCCCTTTGAACTTCTCACCATCACCAACCTCCATTGTTGGATCTGCATCTCCCTCAATAGCTTCAAGCTTCTAAGGTCGTTCTTCAACTTGTTGCAAGTGTATTGAATATGGCATCTCTTATGGCAATGAAAGCACACTCTATCCCCATACTCAACCCTTGCCTTTTTGGCTTCGATTTCTCTCTCCTTTGATGGATTTCTCTCAAGTTAAAAACCATCAAGTATTGTGAGAATCCACCTTTCAGTAAGGTGATTTCAAAACAAGGCTATATGACTTAGTTAGACTATTCAATCCATATATGATGAACGTTTCACATAGATTGTCTCAACACAAAAAATTGTAAATAACTTATCTCCTTAAGTAAACACAAATTCTTGTAAAAGACAATCTATTTGAGAGATTAACTCTAATTAAACTAGCCTAAAAATGAAAATATAGAGTAAGATCTCAGTAGACATTAAGAACATTTAAGTATGTATTTAGAATATAATAAGTACTTATGTACTTACTCGGTAGGCATTAAGTATATTATAAATAGGCATTAGAAATTTTATAAGTAAGCATTAAGAATATGGTACTTAGGCTAGAAAAGTAAATTTCTCGATATGCACTACAAATATTATGAAGACAATTTAAATACTTTTTCAGTTGGCATAAAGTATATTGTATTAGGCATTAAATATAATGTAAATAAGCATCAAGGATATAATAAGTGAACACTAATGTTTAATGGGTTGGGCCTGAGAAACGTCCCTTAAAAAGACCGGTAAGTAAATAGGAATATAGTTGAATGATCATTAATTTAACCCAGACGTAAAGTCAGCCCAACATGTAAGAACTTAAAACTAGTCAATAAACCAAAATATGTACATGTAATGTGTGCACAATGTTAGATTTTTTTCCTCCAGCCAAACATCCCATAATTTCACTTACTGCTCAGCAAGATTTAAGTTCAATACCGATACTTAAAAGCGTACGAGCGGACTCTAACACTTTATCTCCGTTAGCCTTTTCTTCCCCGAGATCCATACCTGAATTTTTAGGCTGCTCCGAACCGGAAGTTTTGTGTTGATACTTGTTTTCCGACTTATCCAACACCGTGTCTGCACTAGAAGGCACGGCATTAAGTAAGGTAGGTTGATTATGCTTCTTAGGAACGGGTACATCATGATCGTGTTTTCCTTCATACGTAACTATGATTGCACTTGAATCGTCAGTAGCCCTCTCGACATGCTTGCGAACAGGACAACCGGCAGATGAGCACCTATAATAACTCCTAAGAACCAAAAGTCGTTGTATCAGAAAAAGAACAATAAGTAACAAACACATTTTCGATTGATCCTTAATAGTCTAGTGCCATGCACATATTTTAATAGTGACATGCTTAAATTGAAGTCTAGGGAATAAGGATGGGTATGGGTCGGATTTGAGTCGGGTGGAGTAGAATAGCTGAATAGATGTATACCTAGGATGTGGAGTTCCTTTAACCATCTTTTGGCCGTACTTGCGCCACCGGTACCCATCGCTAGGCAATCCAATATCGCTCACGGAATGCACTACAATTTTAGGATCCTTGAAGGTTCTGTACACCAATTCGGAGCAAGCTTTACCTCTTTCTTTTATCCTGCACATTGCATGCATGGTAACATATTCAAAAAATTTTGAAATTTTTCTCAAGAACTTCAATTATTTTTTACGGTCAAGGTCCGGCACTCTCTCCCAAGCCGGCAAGCCCTTTCATGGGCCGAGAAAATAATACAACATTTTACTCATCTAGTATAAATAATCCGATCGATTATTTTCAATAATTCCATCATTATGTATTTGCTCTCAGCACACCCGGAATGGGAGTGGGGTGGGATTGTGGTAGTTCATGGCTAAAGTTGTGATAGTTTAGATCATAGGATATGATAGAAGCAGTTATAAAGCTAATGTTAAATTATTAGACAATAATCCAAAGGTCAGATTGTTCGCAGCTGATGAATGAAAGATTGGATTATTTGCGACAATTTTTCCTAAGAAATAACCAATTAAAATTCAGAAATACCTTCGTTTCTTCAACGGAGCAACATCAGGCACCCTCATAGGATCAATTATGGCAGCTTCATTAGAGTTTTCTGACCTCAACCTGTTATGTTGTTCTACTATGGCTACCTCACTCTCATGTCTGATTTGGTCAAGCAAATACACAAGAAAACAAATACAAGTCAGTAACGATAAGAACAATAAAAGCTTCAACAAGGATATATCGACTCGAACCACAAAAATAGACCAAAACCATAATGGAAACTGAGATAAAAAATAACGACATAGACAACAAAAAACGACAAAATTAAGTTTAGGCTACAATCGAATTGTGGCCTTAGTTTTTGTTTTTGCAAAATGGGTCATTTTCTGGTCGACTAAATTATGAGTAAGACCCAAAATTATCGTCAGGTATCAAGTCAGTTTCAAGTCGGATCAAAAAATAAAAGGTTTGTTAACATCAACAAGAGAGTTCTTAAAAACAAATGTAACAATTTTATAGCCAAATCAACTTGCCTTAAGGTAGTATCATTTGTTTTGATATTTTGCTCCTCAGCAGCATCTCTGGTTGATTCTTCAGCCACACTGATGATTTTTTTATCCCGGGACTTATCAGTAAAAGTTCGTATTTGTTCATCTTCTTTCTCACACGAAACCGGTTGAGAAACATCATGATTTCGCACTGGCGAGCCATTGGAGATGCTCGTGCGTAGAGCTGAATCCTTCCTTCGACCAGAGCCCTTGATGTTTCGAGGAGGATCATGATTGTGTTCGCCTTTATAAACAACTTCGACAACTTCTCCCGATACATCTAAATGTCGAACCTTCTTTTTGGCACAACAAGAGATTGAAGTGCAACGATAATAGCTTCTAGAACTTCCAGAACTTTTCACCTGTTTTTGGCCATATTTCCGCCAGCTATACCCATCTGATTTCGGTGTCCTTGGAGCATCGTCTGAAGGTTCGTCTCTATTGCACGAGGCACTATGGTTTGGCAACGGTTTGATCAAAGAGTTTGTTGATTCAGCTTCGAGTTTTGTTTCGGTTTGAGTCTGTGCTGCTTTAGCAGTAACATTGGCCAAGGCTTCTTGATGAGATATCACAAATTGTCCCTATTAGCCATAACAAAAAACAATTAGAGATTAAGAGATGCAGGGAATAGCCCTTGTAAGCTTAAGAACCTTAGTTGTTAATGTGAAGCCTGAATTCAGGTAAACACGCAGAATCTTTGTTACCCGGACTCTTCAGCTTGTTAGAATATATAACATATCACGGGGCCTCAACCATGAGCTTAAGTTTTTGGTTGAGTTGGCTTTTTGACATGGTATCAAAAGCCAGTATGACAAGAGGTCATGAGTTCGAAACTTCGAATATAAACCAAACCTCATGGTATCTAAGTGTCGCACCAATGTTTGAGTATCAAGAATCAAATACGGATAAGTAAAGCAAAATAAAGGCTCTAAGTAACATGGCTCAAACATTAAATTGCTACTCCTAGCATAGTCATGTGGGATCTTATTTTATTCGTTTTGATATAAATTATTATTATATCAACTTTTTATAATTTTTAGTTATACATAACTCAATATATTAAAATAACTCAATATATTAAAGATCGAATAAGTGTATTGGATAAAGTGCATAAAGTAAATGAAACTCTTAAGATGAATACGAGAGAGTATTAAAAATATTTAAATTGTCTTTTTTAAGTCTTGAAATTAGTTCTTTAAACCACAAAATTATTCTCAAGTCTTGGAATTGATATAATTAATTAAGATTTTAAGAAAATAATATAGAAACCCAAGATTTACAGGGCAATATACCGTCAGTTGAACATCTCTATCAATAATCCTATGATTTTGTTAGGCCTAAACTTCAAAAAGCTCACATCTTTTTCCATCATACAAAAATACGTCAAACATAAACAATGACTCAAAATAAGCAATAAATACTCGGAAGATGACAAACCATAAATAGAAAAATAAACTCAATTTTATAATTGAATTTAAAAGAAAACATATATTAATATTAAAAAATTGAACATTAATAATCCAATATTTTGCTCATCCGTTGTAAATAATTCAATCTTTTGATTATTTTTAATAATTCAAGGTTTGTACTGAGTTTGTTGCCAATAATCCAACCTTTATTATAGTTTGCTAGCAGCATACCCTATTATTACCTATTATTAGTAACAGAGTCTATTGTGGGCAAACTTTTTGCAAAGGTTGGATTATTAGAAAATAAATCAAAGTGGGGTTATTCGTAGCGGACGAGTGAAAGGTTGGATTATTGATGTCAATTTTTCCTAAAAATTAAGAAAAATAAGGATCAAACAACAAATAAAATTTTAAAAAATACCTGAAAGACGTCAGTTTTGAGTGAAGGATTAGGAGAAAGAGAAGAATTAGCAGCCAAAACAACACCTTCTAGAAGTTTCGAGAAAGAAGTATAATTTAAATTAGAATTATTAGAATTAATAGAATTAGAATTATTTTGAGAAATTATATCTGGGTTAGATTCTTCTTTTTGGGGTTTGTGTTGTTCAGTTTCCATTTTCAGAAATTTATTTATTTATTTTTATAAAAAAAAGAATAAAAGAAGAAAATGGAGGAATTGTTGTGAAAATTCAGGTTGAGAATCGAAAGATTGAAGACGAAGAAGAATTATTGTGTGTTTGAAAAGGGAAGTTTGATTGGAGTAAAAGGTTTTGGTCAAAAAAAATGAAGAATGGAGAGAGAAAAACCGGAAGACAGGAGAAGTGGGTTTGTGCTTTTGACCAATTGTTGACCAGGCGGTTTCTTTTAGCTGACTCATTTTTACACTTGTTTTGTCTTGTGACTTTTCTTATTTTTAGGATTTTCTGTTTTTTGTCAGGGTTAAGGATTGACGTGTCGGTTTTTAATTGGACCTTATTTTTATATGAAAATCTTGTTCGTAACAAGTTACAACCTGGTTTTGGGGTGTTTGGCAATTGGTTGTTGGCTGTTGGCGGTTAGCTTTTTAGTTGGCTTGTTTGACCAGTTGGAAATGGAGATGTTTGGTAAATTTAAATATTGGTTGTGTTGGCTGTTTATTAGAGAAAAAGTGGGTCAACAAGCCCCATGAATTATATATGTTTGGGCTTTTGGCCACTTTTGATGATTTAGTCTTTGAGCCTAATATAATGATATGGGCTACGGCATATGAGTTTGATATGATGATTTGGCATTTGAGCATGATATGATGATATGACCCAGCAGTTAATCACCTGAGACTTCATGATAAGGTTTCAAATTAGGTGAATCCTTTGAAAAAATTGATGAATATTAGGATCGTAAAGTAGTCGCTCTTTATTATTGTCTCCCACACTAAATTTTATGGGTCACGTCTTGTTAAATGTGCCCACTACTATGAAATATGGACCCAAGGTATTTGAAGCATTCACTTGAAGCAATTTCTTTCTCTTATAGTTTTATAGGGTCTCTCGTTATCTTGCTTGTTCTAAAAAAACACTTCATGTACTATATATGTCTTACTCCGACTTAATTTGAAACCTCGATCGTGACTCCAATTCTTGTATCTTTATCATTTTTACTTAGCATTTACCCCTTTTGGTCTCCATTACCGAAACAATGTCATCAACAAACGACATGCACTAAGAAATGTCTTCTTGTGTTGAATTTGTTATCTTATCTATGACCGCTCGAAAAATATTCATGAATTGTTACCATGAAAATATATCAAGTTTACTATTATTGTTGAAGTTTGAGCAGTTCAATTTTCATATTATTATTTTAGTAGTATTAGTTACTTTATTATAATATTCTATGAGTTTATCGGGATGGTCATTGGGCGGGTCTGGAGCGGGTCCTACCAGATCGAACCCGGACCCTAACCCTATTAATTATTTGAGAATCAGATCCGAATCTGGACCCTAAGGGTCTAAAATTTTCAAACCCAGACTCAGACCCTCCGAATCTGATGGGTTTAGGGTCCTTAATGGATCCTTAATCACTACAACATAATTTGCTTTTAGTGGGATATATTTAGCGACATTTAATTTAAATGTCGCTATTTTAAATTTCTTATAGTGTATAAAGAGGATTTAGTGACATATATTAAAGTCTTTAGCGGCATATTAAAAAGTCACACTAAAGCTTTTAGCGACATAGGATCTAGTAACATTTCTCACAAATGTCACTATAGACTATAGTGACAATTACATATGCCACTAAATACCAAATTAAGTATTGCTAAATCACTTTATGGTGGAACTTAAAATAAAAACTAAAAATTATTACACTAAAAATATGAATTAGTGGCATTTTTTTAATGCCACCAATGTCGCAAAAAACTAAATTTGTTGTAGTGAATGTGTCTAAAAAGTCTCTTTGATTTGTCAAATTTGAACCATTTGTAAGTCATTATATTTTTCGTATATTTGTAAGAGAGTTGTTATCGTATTTTACAAATATTTAATACAAATCTAATTATCAAAAAAAAATATTAATATAACATCTAAAGTCGCATAACGTCATCCATATACGATTAAGTGCTATTATAAACACTAGTTCGAGTCCATGAAATAAGTTAATTGGGTTAGCACTTAGCAATTAGCAAGTAGCATATATATTATGATTATATGAAAAGAAAATAAGTGTTGGGGCATACGTAGCAGACAAAAAAAATAGACAATTTAATATTTACAAGGGTCCAAGGGGCGGGTACAGGGTCCGAATCTCGGACCCGGACACGCCAATTATTTTTTAGATCCAGATCTGACCCGGATCCAATGGGTCTCAAAAAAAGACCCAGACCCTTAAAAAAAGGTGGGTCCAAAGTGAATCCGACAGGGTCCAGACCTGTGACCATCCCCATATGCCCCCTTCATTTTAGTTTTTGGGTTCACTCATAATTAATCAAAGCTTATTTCATACTAATTATCCCTCTAAAACAATATAACTGCACCTATTTCTATATAATTTTGTTTCATTTAATTTGCACAAAATTCTTTTATAGCAATAATTTTACTCAATATATTTTAATCTCATCCACAAATATATTTTCCCCTTTTATCTTTAGCCATATATTAAGGCAAAATCCCGCAAAAAGAACAATGGAGATTGACAATCTGTTGCCTAGAGCCAAAATTTGATGGTTTGTATTTTTGCATTACTTGTATGATACTCCTATTTTTCTAAATAAAAATGTTTGATTTTGCATGCTTGACGATGTGCTATTTTAATTTTAAAAATCTCTAATTATATTTTATTAAAAATTCTAAAGAATTAATATTTATTAAATTTATATTGAGACCGATAAAAGAAAATTATATTTAATTATATTTTAACTAATAAATTAAAAATTAATGCATTTTTAATTAGAAATGACAGATAAATAGTGTAGAAAACAAATAAGGGGCCGGAGAGTGATCTACAAGACTACAACAAGTCCACAATCGTTTCTAGTAAAGAAAAAACACACAAATGGACAAAGGATATTTCCTGTTTCTCGGATTCTTTATCACAAAATATAATTTACTTTTACTGTCTGTTTAGTAGGTAGTAATAAACAGTGGTAATAAACGGTAGTAATGAGAATGAAAACTAATGTAATTTTGGTTGAAAAATCTCTTGGTTACCTTGATGGTCATGCTTGTTCAACTTCAATCATTTCATTTTCTTCATGAAATTCATTCCAATGCATTACCTTTGGACAGTGGCGGACCTAGGATTTGAAATATGGGGTTGCGAACTTAATAAAAGCGTCTTATTTCCCGTCAACAAGTAAAATATAACTTATTTTTGGAAACAAATAAAACATAACTTGAAAGACTACAACATATAAAATAAGAAAAACTCAACATAATTTAGATACTTTATAATTTAATTATATGATGATTTTTAATGTTATTCATGAATTTCAATCAATGAAATCATACACAAATACATATACTAATTCTAATTTGAAATTGAAATTATCATAATTTAAAACAAATAAAATTAAAATTATCACAATTTAAAACAACTTAAAATATGATTTATAAATAAATAATACCCAAATCATACACAAATTAATTGATATTATCATAATTTATAGCAAATTAAAAATAGACCAAAATAAAATCATACTCGAATTTACAATACAATAGTTAATTAAATTCTAAATTGTAGTTCAAGTAAAAAAATTTCTGAATTCTCTAATTCAATTTCAATAATTTACCTAATATAAGTATGTGGGTTTGGATTGTGGGGCTCTGGACTATTGGTAACAATAGTGCAATGGCGACAATAGTGTCGGCAACAGTGGGTGTGGGCCGGCCACGAGCAAGTGAAAAGCCGTCAACAATGGTGCTTGACAGCTTAAGAATTTCGAAACAAAGATTGAGAGGAAGAAAAATCGAAAATGGGAGAATTAAGGAAACTAACTGTCATTAATTTACTTCCTTTAATAGTCATTAATTGTAATTGTTTTCTTATAAAGTATTAATTATGTTTAAGTTATAAATTAACAAATGTGAATGTTGTAGTCTAGTG
Source organism: Amaranthus cruentus (assembly GCA_019425755.1). NCBI lineage: Eukaryota > Viridiplantae > Streptophyta > Magnoliopsida > Caryophyllales > Amaranthaceae > Amaranthus > Amaranthus cruentus. The sequence continues at coordinate 9,365,955 of CM033466.1, forward strand.
GTATGAAAGTGGGATTAATTATCCATATTTGACAATAGGTCATGAGTTCAAGACCGAAGTATTAACTTCTTGAATTTATTTTTAATGGGGTTGCATATGCAACCCCATCACCTAAGCTAGGTCCCCCACTGCCTTTGGGAGATGTGGTATTAGGTCGTAATGGAAATTTGTAAACAAAAATGTTAACTTTTTTGTGATTAAAGTTTTATTACCATAAAAATGATATGAAACTTTTGTTGAAATTTAAGACTATAAATAATTCTCACTACCACCATTTAATATCACAAATCGAACGGGCCATTAGTGGTAAATGTTTAGTGGCATTTAATTTAAATAACACTACTTTAAATTTCTCATGGTATATATAGTGTATTTAGTGACATATATTAAACACTTTAGCAGCATAATAAAAAATCACACTAAAGCTTTTTGCAACATTGGATCTAGCTAGTAACATTTCTCATAAATGTCACCATCGACTATGATGACAATTACATGTCACTAAAGGCCAAATAAAGTATCACTAAAATAAAAATAAAAAATTATTGCACTAAAAATATAATGGAAAAATTACCGTAACTAATACAATCTTTTGTAATTAATTTCCCTACAATAATACGAACTTTTGATTAACCATGAATAATACCAACTTAGGGGTTTTTTTTCCTAGAATAATACCAACTTTAGTTTATTAACTAATTTATTAATTTTTTTGGTCATATAATCACCTATAGTTTGATTTTTAACATGTTAGGTATATTCTAGGAAAACACCCTCATAAGTTGGTATTATTCATGGTTAATCAAAAGTTGGAATTATTGTAGGGAAATAAACAAAAGATTGTATTATTCTGATAATTTTTCCAAATATAATTCATTGACATGTTTTTAATCAATTAAATCCTATGTCCCAAAAAGACATTTTTGTTGTAGTGTATTTACTTAAAATTAAATCTCAACTATACCTATTTATTTCAGATATGCTCCATTTATTCCTGATTTGATTGTTTAAATTTATAGAACATAAAAGTAAAGCAGAAGTATAATATTTAGATATGCTCCATCTTGTTATGAAATGATTCATTTGACTGTCTTTTTTTATTCAAATGAGATGAGAATCACTTAGACTTTGTGGCATGCATTAGCATAAGCATATTACTTGTACAGTTGTACTAACCAAAATTCGGTTTTATAGAAGTCATTGTGGTAAAAAGATCACGATGTGGCAGCACGTGTCACATCGGTTATGTAAGTTAAATATCAGTCGAAATTATAAGACATTATTAGAATCAACATAATACTTAATTTTATAACGTTATAATACAGAAAGCAGATAGTATCAATTATACAAATTTAAAAAGATACAATCTTATTTTGCAATATGAGTATGAGGCTCTAAATAATAGTCCATTCATTTCCTTTTTATTGTATAATTAGCTTCTTTGTTTAAATTAAAGACGACAACTGCATCGGTATAATAAATTCTTCATATCATGAATAGGGATGTTCAATGGAGGGGACCTCTATTTTGAGCCTTTATTTGGCCCCTTTCTAGAAGGGCTTTGTAAGAGCCGGGTCGAAAATAGGCCGGGCAAAAAACGGGTTATACTATAATTAAAATAAAGCAAGCTATAGGGCTCAATAAGGGCCGAAAACGGGCCTTTGTAAATAGTATAATAAATGTATAATTTAAATATTATAAATGACAATGTCAATGGAATTCTTAATATTTTTTCAAACGGAATTATTAATATTTTTTCAATCTAATTATTATAAATGATAATTTATTTGTTATAAATTATAAATGGGGATTAAAATAATTTTTAGTAGTAAAAATGGTCTAGGTTGGGCCGAAAGCCCGACCCATTTAAATCCCATATTAATTTTAAAGGGCCCTTATCCGGCCCGCCCGACCCATATTTACTTAAGCCCGACTCCAACCCTTATACCACCCATTAAACACCCCTAATCATGAATCAAACCTTGTTGTACTTGTATAGAAGGAACGAAAATTTCAAGTTCATGTTTGGACAGAAACAATTAAGACATGTCAAAATTTTTTCTCCAAATGTTTGGACGTTTGGGCCTTTCAGTTCATGTTTTTCTTTCCTTGAATGTCCACCTAACCAAAAGTCCAAAACACATAATATGTGTGTGAAATTAAATTTTTTTTAATGCACAAATTGTTGTGAGAGACAGTCTCTCAAAAGACGCATTAGAAATATGGGCTAAATAGCCCAATTTACACAAATTTAAGAGAAAATAAGAATATGAACTTTTTGTTTTGAGGTCGTCTATTTGAGAGATGGTCTCTCACAAGAGTAGTTGTTTTTAATGTGATCATATATTGCTATTTAGTACTCCTGCGATTTCATGGTATATACACCTATGAAGTATTAATATTAAATCACAAAATGATAACACAAATTCTTTACAAGACAACTTAATTATGCAAATATTTAATTAACTAATTATTTAATTTCCAATCAATTGCATGAATTAATGAAGCATTAGGCTATAATAATACAATTATGAATCTAAACGTCTAAGAAGGTATTCAATTTCAACATCTTTAGTTAGAGGAATCACCCATTCACCATAAAGGTTGGATACTAATAAAGGATCCACCTTCAACACATTATTATTACTCTCATTCAATGTTACTTCCTGCCCATATACCCTTGCTTTCTTCTCTACCCTTTGCTTCACCATTTCTTCCACTTTCTCATCTGTCAATAGTTTTGTCAAACTATTCTTGTCCTGAAAACAAACATAAAAACATTTACAACAAAGGTTCTGGTCATATACAAGCAAGTCATAAATTTAACGACAAAGATACGTGAAAAAAAACTAGATTGGTTTCACTACAACATAATTTGCTTTTAGTGGGAAATATTTAGCGACATTTAATTCAAATGTCGCTATTTCAAATTTCTTATAGTGTATATAGAGGATTTAGTGACATTTGTTAGACCCTTTAATAGCATATTAAAAAGTCACACTAAAGTATTTAGCGGTATAGGATCTAGTGACATTTCTCACAAATGCCACTATAGACTATAGTGACAATTACAAATGCCACTAATGACCAAATTAAGTGTCGCCAAATCAATTTATGGTGGAACTTAAAATAAAAATCAATAATTATTACACTAAAAATATGAATTAGTGGCATTTTTTAATGCCATTAAATCCAATGTCGCTAAAAGCTAAATTTGTTGTAGTGTTTTCAGGTTTGTTTTGAGTCGGTCCAATCAAACGTAGTTCAATGATACTCACAACCCGATTGTTATATGTTGTATAGAAAAATTGTCATTATTAGCAAGTATAATAAAACGGAGAAAGTATAACATAGCGGAAGATTTTTGTGGAGTTGATTTTTTAAAATATTATCAGAAACCAACGTGACAAAAGTCATCACCATTTAGCTCGCAATCTAATTTGGTCGAAAAAACTCATAAAGAGGCATGGTATATGAGTAATGACTAACTAACCTTTGCGCGGATGGCATTACTATATGCTTCAGTTTCGTTCCTGAATTTTGCTTCAGCTACATATTTTCCGAAATGTATTCTCCTTGATATGGCCTAAAAGATCATAAATAGTCCTAAATCAAAATCATGTTAAAGAAATAGCAGCCCATCTCACTACAAATAAATATTAAAACAGATCCTATCTTGAGAGACCGTCTATACTATAGACGTCTCTCAAGAGCCCAACCCATATCTCCCTTTTAACTTACAAAACCACCAATCAGTTTTTTTTTTAATTTATCAATTGAGCCAGCCTCAAAACTTGAGACGTCTATTGTATAGACGGTCTCAAGTAAGAATTTGTGATATTAAAATGGCAACGGCCCGATATCATTATTTGATCGCTAAATGGAAAAGTAGCCTTGGCGACGGCCGACGGATGGCCATAGGGGCGGACGACCCATATCATCGGCATCACCATTTGATCACTAAATAAGTCATTGGTACAAACTGATGATATTAGAAATAATTTGTGGTGTAAATTTTCACGATATGTATCATGTCATTCCTATAGTAATAAAAAAAAAAAACTTTTTTAACGATATGTTAGTAAAGAAAATGAGATTATTGAAGAAGAAAAAGCATAACCATTAAACATATCAAGAGATATTCCTACTAAAACTACATTAATTTTTCAATATATTTTTCATAATTTAGCACCGATTACCGAACGGACCATAAGAGTTTAATTTACCAACCTGTAAGCACACAAGATCAGAAGACACAGATAGTGCATAGTTTCCATCATCACCGGTAGGAGCCAATTTTGGTAGAAATTGGTTCACATAAAAGTCCAAAATGTTGTTAGTCACACTAACAGATGCAGCAGGAGCAGGTAAATCCTGTCATTATAATGTTAGCAAAGGTTAAAAAGATCAGCTTTTGACATGTGCAAGGTCCCCGACTATGCGACTATTGCACAAATTTAAAAGCCTCAAATAAAAGTTTACGTTAGATTTACAAAAAATGTAAAAAAAACCGAACCAAAACTTAATTATGTTAATCTTTTGCTCCGCCCCTGATGATAATTTTACACATTGAAAATTAAATGCCTAATACTAATTGTGTTCAAGAGCTGTTTAATGTAGATTACCTGTGAACAATTTTGAGGGCGTTGTGCTAATGAAGGCGGTAAGTGATCAGGAAAAAATGGAACTTCTTCCGGACTCAGGTATCTGCCACCCTGAAAAATACAAGAATATTTACATCACCTAATGCACTAAAATATTTATTTTCATATGTCACTACTATTTTTAATAAGAGTGAGAAATGACTTAGTTGTTTAACAGGGTCGAATCCAAAATATTAATATATGTGGTGGCGGAGTAAAGATTACAGGGTTCTATTTATTTTTGGATGCATGTTTAGAAAGTAGAGACCCCTCATCAACCATTAGGACATGTTTGGATTGGGTGTAAATATTTAAGGGGGAAATAAAGTCAAACTAATGAAATGAAAGCAAATAGAGATTCATTTAAGTAGTTGAAATACTCCCTCCGTTTCCTAATGTTCTTCCCATTTAGAATATTCTATTTTGGAAAGAGAAATTTAATTGATATTTTTAAGACATATATAGAAGACAAAATATATCCATGTGAGATCTCGTTAGATTCGTCTTAATGTATACTTTTTTATTATATATTTTTTATAATTTTTTATGATGCGTATCTAGAATATTTAGGCTCAAAATTTACTTTGAAAACTGTGCAAAAAGTATGGGAAGAACATTTGGAAACGGAGGGAGTAGTTGTGAAGAAGGTAAAGTGAGCATGAAATAAAAATAATAAAGGAAAAAGTAGATAATTTTCTCTATTATATATGGCAGTAATATATTCTCCCACCCTCCCCTAGGATAAATATTTATCCTCTAAAATTGAGAGCTCCTTTCATTTTTTATTACTTTACAACTATTTTTTCACCTCTACAACAATCAAAATGTACTAATTTCTCATTTATCAACTTTATTTTCTTACTTTGATTTTTTTTACTCTCTTAAATATATTTACACCCATTACAAGCATGCCCTTAGGGGTAAAATGGAGACCAAAAATTTGAGGGAGGTAGGTTTGGAACCTCTTACCAACACTATTACAGGAAATTACGTCACCTACTAAGTTAGGCTTGACTGATGAAATACAAGTAGTTTGTTAATATATCAGACACTGTTTTCTGGGGGCCCTAGACGGTAGGAGTAGGACATCTTGAATGGGCTTGAAAATCACCCTTGAATATGTGGTGGATTAAATGTTGTGTGTTGAACAACCACGTCTTTTTATTCTTCTGTGTTATTATATGTTACACAATTTAATAATTATATAGTTTTCTTTTAATCAAATAACATGAGTCATGGACGAGGCAGACTTAGGATTAGATTCCCCCTAAATTGTTAAGAGTTGGCTCTCCTTTAATCTAAGAGGTCCTAAGATTGATGCTTGGTGAACAAAGGCGAAAACAAAGCTTTAAGCAAGGAGGGGTCAAAAATTTTATGTCCAAAGACTAACACAAAAACAAAAAACCTTTTAACGGGTTATATTTGTCGATTTGTTAGGGTTATAATTTTCGATCCAATCAACTAAATGAAATAGGTACAAGTCAAGAGGTACGGTGATGCATTCATACATGACCTCAATCAAACCTGATCAGTATTAATCCGTTTGGCAAAACTACTTCTATGACACATTTGATTAACCATATTTAAATTCTAAATATGAAAACTTTTAAGTAAAATGTTGCAAATGAGTAAAACAAACAAGTATTTAAGATATAAAAGTATTAATTATTAATTTCACTAACAAATAAATTCGACGTATTTGTTAGCTTTAATCTTATTTAAAAAATGAATTGAAACATCATAATTAAAGTGAAACATCATCTAATTACACTTTACAAGACAGAATGAATAGATTTGGATGATTGCTAGAAGCAAAGTACTAAACCGTTGCTTGATCAACCAGACAAGTTTTACAATAATCAAGCATCTGTTTGAAACTAGTGGGTCCTACTAAACTCACTTTCCCTTTCAAATAAAATTCAGAGAACTTCTATTGTATAGACGTCTCAAGTTTGGGTTGACCCAATTTATAAATTTTTTTTTTTAAAAAAACTAATTTTTGATTTTGTAAGTTAAAATAAAGATATAGGCTGGGCTCTTGAGAAACGGTCTCGCAAAAGAGGACCTGAAATCTATATTACAAAATCAATCTCCTCCAACAGAAAAAAAAAAAACAATTGTTTAGGTGAACCACTAAGTACCATGATCTCTAATTCAGAATTCCCACCAAACTAGACTTAATTAAACTAATAAAAACAAATTCATATAAAAAGACTAGTAAGTTCAGATTTTGTTAAAAACTTATTTAGTAAACTAATTTTTATTGGTTTTTTAGTTGGTGAAAAAAGCATTTGATGAGTATGATTTTCAAATAAAACGATTTTCTTTAATTTTTTTTTTTACTTTTTTTGTAAATAAAAAAGACTGTGATATCTCTTAAGCTAACCTTGAATTGAATATTAATTTTATAATTGTTCTTACTTAAACTCATGAATAATAATATTATTCTTTCATCGTCTTACTTAATCTTTTATGACTAATTAAGTTAAAGATTTTTAAAGAGTTTGTATTTGAATTATATAAAAAAAATATTTTAAGTGAATTGAACGACAAAACGACAAAAAAAATAAAAAATAAAAAACATTTTAATAAAATCGGGTATCCGGTTTTCGACCCGGTTTAAATTGGGTACCCGGATTAAACCGGGTCGGAACCGGATCGCAATTTTAGGTACCCAAATTTTCGGATCCGGGTCGACCTGGTACCCGGTTTTGAACGCCCCTACTTCCAACTATTAAATATTATAGTTTCAGTCTGTTGCACAAGCCCCTCTTGCCCCATATAGAGTCAGCCCAGCTATATCATTATCATTTGTGATCATCATACCCAATGTCCCGTCCGAAAGCAGGGTCTGGGTGAGGAAAGGCGACGGAAAATTCATATCCGTACTTTTTTTCGTAAGAAGGACCAGAGAAAAGCGGTCCCAAAATAAAGAGGAAAAACAGAAATGATGAAAACTGACCTGGGCTTGAACAGCTTCAGTACCCTTAACAAGAAAGTCCATGAAAGAGGCATGGAAGGCAGGAGAAGGAGAAGGCTTATAAGCAGGGGAATTCAGAGGAAATTTAGCTCTTTCAATCAAGCTATAAATGATGGTATCTTCAAGCCCGATTAATGTCTTCCTTATTGAATCCAATGATAAGTTATCAATTCCATCACTGCCCATTTGATCAACAACAAATTTAGATGACAAAAACAACCTTAATTATTATTATTATTAGGAATAATATCAGAAAAAATAGAGGATTTTAATGGAAGGAGATATTTGTGGGAAGAGAAATATATAGGTGAAGGAAAGGAATTAAGGCAAGTTGATGGTTGATGGTTGATGTTGTGGTTCCCACTTTAAGTTTATTAGTATTATACTCCGTTCATATAAATAACTAATCTTTTTAGAAACCGTTTCTTTAAGAGACGTATTTTAACTTCAATTCACTAAAATTATGGTTATTTATTGTATTTTTAATGTCTATTTATATAATCCTTAATGCTTACATACTGTATTCTTAATGCCTACTTTCAATATCTTACATGTGTACTTACATTATTCTTAATGCTGACTTAAAATTTTTTTTAAAAATATATATTAAGGTTGACCCAATTAAAGATTGTCTCTCAAAAAGACCGTCTCTCATAAGAATATGTGTCACCAATAAATTAGTAGCAAAGAAAAATAGAATATTTTTTGACAAAAATTTGAATTTTTGATAAATAAGTTAAAAAATAATTTATATAGATAAAATTAATTAATTAAAATTTAACTATAAATTAAATAAATAAGACGTACTAAAATTAATAAATACATAAATAAATAATCAATTATTATCTAAAATTTAATATAATGCAAAATAAGTAAGACGTATTAGAATAAATAGTGTTTGGAATATTTGTTTGGTTGTGACTTGCTAACGAATCAATTGTAAAGCGTAGTGGACACGGGCGTGACTTTAACTTGGTTATTTTTATGTGTAATGGGAATAAATATGGTCTACCATGACAATTTTTGATCTAGAATTATATTTATTTATTTACTTGTAATCTTGCATTATAATCCATATGTTAGTTACTTGTTAAGCATGTTATGGGGTGTTATTTTAATATTTTTCCAATTCTTCTTATTTCGTCTATGAGGATATTTGACAATTAGCTTTTTTACTAATTTTAATTTTTAGTCTGTTATTTTAATAAATATTTATTAAAAATTAACTTAAACATCTGACTTTTAAGTCTTAAAATTAATCTTTTAAGCTTTGAAATTGATCTTTAAAGTCTTTAAATTATCAAATATTGTAACTTAAAATATCAATTCTAAAGATTTAACACTAAGGTTAAAATTATAAGAATGATACTTTAAGTTTTGAAATCAATTTTTTTAAAATTTAAAATTAATTAACAAAATAATTAGACCAGCTTAATAAGTTGCGTCTGAACGGAAACTAAGGGGTTTTCTTACAAGCTAAGGGTCGCGACGTCATGAAGAAGCCCAAGGTGGGCCAAACGCGGCATTTGAAAATGGGTTAAGCTCCTTAACGTTGATATGATAGACAGACGTCCATCCATCCAAGCCCAGGAAATTTCTTGGCTAATTTTCAATTTTAGGATTATCTATCCATCAACGGCTCAATTTAAGCGGTAATTGTGATCCTGTGCTGTTTTATTATAAGAAATTAATTTTTTTGACTTTTTTTATTTGTGATGTACAGTATTTTCTTATAGCTATTTGTTAGAATATGTACTTTAATTTATAAATGAATAATAAATTAAAGTTACAAATTTGTAGTGGAAAACCAAATTACATATAACATTCAAGAACTATGCTTATGTAAACCACCGAGAACTCCGATATACCAATTTTCAACACGAACCAAGTAACAAGAAGATTTTGATTGGAACTTGATATGAATTCTAGGCGAGTTGCTCTTTCCTAAAATGTTATTTCCTCCCTACCACGGTGCTTGGGAACGAACCGGAAAAACGTTCTGAGATACAAAGAATCACACTAACTTTCGAGCATACGGAAATTAGAATGACGCAAGAATAACTTAAATGGAAGAAGTTATGGAAAATCACAATCAAGGATTGAAAGTTCTTGATGTGAAGTGCTCGAGAAGAGAAGAGAATCAGAAATTATGTTGTCTAAAGAACACACAAGCATCCTATATTTATAGAATAGCTCACACCACTTCATGAAGTAACGTATCACTTCACAAAACACGAGATTGATTCATGAACCAAAGTCACCTTTCACTCAACCCATTCATCCCAATAAACATGGTTAAAATAACCATAATAACCGTTGGTGGTTATAAAATAACCAACCAAAACAGAAGAAAACGTCACAAAGAAAAAATCCAGGAAAACCTGGTTTTCGAAGGTCGCAACTTTCAATTTTCACAAAAACAGTAGCATTTTGCCTGATGTTCGCGATCCGTGAAACCTTTCGCGACCAGTGACTTTTAATTTCCTTAAAAATCACTTTTTCCTTGCAACTTTGGGATATACTTAATTAATTTATTTAAATTAATTTAATTAATTTAATTAATTAACTTTCGATAACCATTATACACCTCTAAATTACAACACTATTGAATTTGTCTGTCGATGCAGTGATAAAGGAAAATAATAATATTTTCTTACTAAAATATTTTTGGAAGGTTTATTATTTTCCCACTCCAGTATTTTAATGTGTGATGTTATAACTATTGTATTAATGTAAAATAATTTCTTATATATAGCTATGTATTTTTTAAAATTAATATATTTTTAGAAATAAATTGTTATGCTATTAAAGGACCAATAATCCTGCTGTATTTGGCAAATGACTGTGAGACTGTCATTTGTCATTTAACAACAAAATTATAGAATTGTATGATATGATGTATGATGATAAAACTGTTTTAAATTAAGACCATTCAAATGAAAATTTGTGCAATTTAAGATGCAAACTCCGGCTATTTAAGCATGTTGTGATTTGTTTTTCTGATAATATGTTTTTTTCTGGATACATTTACTTTCTACAGAACTTTTTAAGCATAATTCAAGTCATACTATATCTAAACATGTTTAATAATAAATTACAGAAAGTATATATTAAATTCTGTACATCGAGATAAATCTAACAGTATCCTAAATAAATATTATTTGATTCATTTATATCTATGAACTACATGTTTAAATTTTTCTCTCTTTAAATTAAATATTTTAAACACGATTATTTAATTAAAACAAATGGAGTAGTAATTTGTTAATGAAACGATTTGATTAAAATAGTACTAGTAGTGTGAATGTGAATATATAAGTAGCTAAGTAAGCTCATTTATCAGAGTTAAATTAAAGAAAGAAATGGTTTTTTCAGAGATGTTTTGATTTAATCCGGAAAAATAGTAAAAGTTACAATAAACAATATAATTTTTTTAACTTTTTTCTATGATAATATCAATTTTTGAATAAACTATAAATAATAACAATTTTAAGAGGTATATCCCTCTAGTATCCAAACAGGTTACCCAATCAACTATTATAGGTGATTTGACCAAAAACTAAAGATAAATTAAAATAAAACACCTCGCAAAACTCTCCCATCGACACCCCTACCGACAACCACTCCCTTTTCCTCATCGACAAATTAAAGATGCATTTGGGTGAGTCCTAAATGTATTTTATGAGAGAGACACGATTCTACGATATAAGATGAGAGTAGCTGAAATACATACTAATCTGCTCTATATATTTCCTTCCTTACATGAAAACAACTAAAGGCATGTTCTATATCATTGGAAAACATTGATGTTAATGTGAAATGAACTAAAGTGAATGCATGATTCTAACATGAATCCAATGAAACTCAACCAAACTTTAAAAGGTGTTCATGTGATCATGTTAATGTAAAATGAATTAAAAACAATCCTAACCATACAACTCAAACGCAATAGACTATGAAGTGATCATGATGTGTTGATGTGGCCATATATGTGCATAGACAAATAGGTAAAAACCGTTAAGAGTATATAACATATTTTGGAGCTTCAACCATCAACTTAAGTTTTTGATTGTGTTGGTTCCTTGATATGGCATCAGAAGCCAACGTGTCAAGATATCACGAGTTCGAATCTCAACTACACCTCATTTAAAGTGGAATATTCAGCTTACATTTCTAGCCCAAAAGCTTAAGCTGATGGTTGAGGCTCCATGATATGTTATATACTCTAACAAAAACAAATAAGATGTGTGATTAGAATTAGAAGGAGTAACATTAAAACATGTTTTTTTGATAATATCATTAAGCGGTATCTATCTAAGGTGGGGTTTGAAAGGTCTAATGAACGCAACCTTACCCTTGTGGTGACTGATAGTGATAAAACTAATAAAAAGATTTTTTTTTGGTTGACTCTTGATAACAAATATCATGTGCAACTTCATATAAATTAAAAATAGACATGTTTTTCTCAATCTATTAAAACTAAATTAAACAAAAATAATTTTATTAGAGGAACATGTATTATATAATAAAAATAACATCAGTGAAATTAAATATTGAGAAAATTTTAATATATTTCAATTAGTTCAACTTATATAAATTGAAAGCTAGTAAACGAGTCGTGATGATAATGATTTTTTCATTATAGGGAAAATTACATTAAAAATTCTCAACTATGCGCGATTTAAATATAAAACCCTCAACAATTGATTAATATTTAAAACTTCCAACTTTAGGCTCATTTTAAATTTAAAGTCCAAGAGGACTTGTAATCGGATAAATTGGTTTTAGTAGAGTAGTAATGGGATCCAATTGTATTTGTTAATCACCTCACCCCTTTGACCTTACACGACCCTTCACGTACCCCCATTTTAACAAAATGGTAACCGGTTAAACAGGTTATGAAATTGTATCAGTGCTTTAAAATTAAAATAGGCCTAAAGTTGGGAGTTTTAAATAATAATCAATAGTTGAGAGTTTTATATTTAAACCGCGAATAGTTAGGAGTTTTAAAAGTAATTTTCCCTAAATATAAGCTCATTATTATTGGGCTAAAAGTCACACTCACTAGAAGCCCACTAAAAGCCTCTATATATATACCTCTTAGGAGGTAAGTGAAAGGGGAGGCGATTTTCATTAAGCTAAGTAAGACCGTCTATTTCTCTAAAAGTATTACTCTACATCATATGTGGGTACTAACTTACCCCTGGGACCACCCGGGGTTGTTTGTGTTTTCCGATCAACCACCGCTTTACCACCAAATCCACTCGAAGGTACCCATTTATCTGATTGCTTCCGATTTTTAATCGGAACAAAAATACATTAAAATTATCTACTAATTAAAATTATTATTTTTTTAATAAAAAATGGCTGATAATTAATATTATTCAAACAGTTTACTATTTTACAGTCTTATACTTCCGTTCCATAATTTATTTATTTTTTTTGGAAATCTCCATTACATAATTTTAAATTTGCATACACACATTTAAAAGGGGATCATTATCCTAGGCAAGACCTAGCTTGGTCCTCCATACTTACATTACAATAATGCCACATAACATATTGACACCAAAATTAGATTCACGCATTTTCCATACATATATAAGTGTTATTTGTTTTTAAATCATATTCCTACGTACTTAATATAAAAGTAAAAGTAAAGGACAATTTTAGTATCCCGCATAAGGCAGAATCTGACCAGCTGATACCTACGACCAATAGGGGTCGAACCCCAAACCTTCTGCTCAACATGCATATGATCCATTGAGTTACAAGCACCTTTGGTTCCCTCGTATTTAATATCATTATAACATTTGATTTTTATGTGTTTGTCAAATGCATATATTTGATCATAAATGCAAATGTTAATAAAATTTACATCAAAACAAGCAAACGAGATCTCACTAAATATGTAATTTCCTACGTAAATAGTCGATCAATAGTCTTGAAGAAAGGATATTGATTTTGTAATCAATGCTGTTTACTAAAATAACAGTTAAAATATATTGTTTGTTTGAATTAGCCATTTAATAGGAAAAATTGATATTAATAATCTAACCTTTCATTCATCCGCTATGAATAATCCCATCTTTGGATTATTTTTAAATAGTCTAACCTTTGTGATAAATTTGCCCACAACATACTCTATTACTAATAATAGGTAATAATAGGGTATGCTGTTAGCAAATTAAAATAAAGGTTGGATTATTCACAGCGAACTAAGGGCAAACATTGGATTATTAGAAAATAATCAAAAGATTGGATTATTCACAGCGGATGAGCAAAATATTAGATTATTATTTATTAATGTCAATTTTTCCCGTTTAATATTGATATTATTATTTCGTCAAATCAAAATAATATAGAAAGGCAAAAAAAAAAGATATCGGAAATCAAACCTAAATTTTCTTGAAAATGTGATATATTTTTAAACTGATACAAAATCTTATTATTCATACGTATTTAATTTATAAATTCGAGCTTCACTTTTTTTGTTTTACAAGCTTCTCTTTTTTATTTATGTTTTTTTTTTCTTTTTCTTTTTTATTTAAAATTTTTCCTTGTTAATTTATAGTTTGACCTCACATTAATGAACCCACATACTTAAAACTCGAGAGTTGTGGAGGCTTATCATTCTAAATTATTGGTTGACTTGGTCCAACCAATAGGAAGTAGCCAATAGGGAGTAGTAGGTAAGTAAACAAACCAATCAAAAGCACCCTTCAGATTTCAAGCTAATTAATACTCTCTCCGTCTCATTTAATTTGAATCATTTGTCGTTTTAAGTTATTTTACTCATTCTGCATCATTTTAATAATCGAAAGTAAACCCACACACCATTTTTTTGTTTCATTTATACATTATAACTTTTTTTTATTTTCATCCACACAATTTAATATCTTTTCATTTATTATAAAAATATAAACTTTTTTATAAAATAATTCATTTTCTATTTAATGCTAATTAAAAGGAACGGAATAGTACTCGCAATAACCAAATTAGTCTTATAATTTAACCACATTTTTTTATAGTCTTATATAATTTCATCATTATCATGTCCAGTGTATTCCGCTCATCGTCTAATTTATAATTTAAATCAAAAAATAATATAATCTAAAATTTTTCAACCACTAATTAAATTTCAAAGCATTCATCAAATTAATTAGAACATTTAGCTACAACTTAATTAATTGGTATGTATGCTTATCTTAATGCTACCAATACTTAATCCCTTGTGATCTAATTATAATTTAGATACCTCAAAATAAGAAACTCACATTCTTATTCTCTTTTTAATTTATATTAATTGGGTCACTTAGCCCATATATCTAATGCATCTCTCGGAGAGACCGTCTCTCAAAAATTTGTGATTATAATTAGAGATTCGAATTTTCAACCATCGATAAATAAATTAAAGAAAAGGGAAAATAATTAGAACTTTTTGTAAAGAAACATACCCATGACAATGGGAGAAGACACCATTGTTATTGTAGGAAGAAAGCAATGAACGAGCATCTCCTTTGAATACAAAAAAAGCCACCATTAATGAAAATAACAAAGCTCCTTTTTCGACGCTTTTCCATGCCATTATTGAATGTCGTTTTTTAGAGAGAGAAAGAGGGTTGAAAAGATAAGAGATTATTGAAAAATAAATGAAATCGGATTTTGTATTTAATTGGGTGATGCTTCTTATATAATCTCTGATTTCAATTTTACAAATATAAGCAAGGTCAATATTTTCTTGCTAATAATAAAAGTCAAATTCCCAAATGTCAACGTTCAACCATACGGCTATTAAGTTTCATTATTATATTCGAGTTATTGGATTTCGGGTCAGATGTTTCGAGTCGTTTTGAAATTGAGTTTTGTGTCCATATTATTGTTTACCTAATTATAAATCATTTTTAAAATCAGGTCAAATTAAATTCGATTAAAATGTCGAATAAATTTCGTGTCATCGATCAGTTTGTTTAGAAAACCTCTACTTGACACCATATATACTGTCATAAGTCAAAACATGACATGTATGGACACATGAGATCCCATTTGGGGCATATTTTATATAATTTAAACTTAAAAGTAAGTATCGATTTTATTTTAATTTCACAAATTTTTGTGTGAGACAGTCTCACTATGAGACGTTCTATGTATATGTGCTAAATATCCCATCTAATGTGTTTCCTCTGTTCTGATTTACTTGCTACTATTGCATGGGTACAAAGATTAAGAAGATATTGTGCTATGATGAGCATTATGTGGAAAGTTGCTTTTTTGGAATTTTTTAATATTATTTGTTGAAAATGAAAAAGAAAAATAGGAGTAATTAGATATAGAGTAGGATAAAAATAGAAGTAGGTATAACTTTAAATGATTGGTTTTTTACTAAAAAGGGACTAGCAAATAATATGAAATTTCCCAAAATGGAAAATATAGCGAATATTATAGAACTGAGGAAGTAGTTATTATCATATGAGCTTTTTATTTTAAAGTCGTCTCATCGAGAGACGATCTCTCACAAGAGTAACTTAATTATTTTATTAAAACAAATAAGAAGCTTGCTATAATTAGATAGCAATCCAACAATTTAAAGCTCACTATCCACATCAATAACTTTCAAATAATTTTCTTTGGATAATATCAAAAATCGTAATGAGCAACGAAATGGAATCTCATGTGTCTATACCATATCACGTTTTCACAATACTCCCTCTTTTATATCCAATAACACTTTGACTAAAAATTATTTAATTTTTTTAAGTCAAATAACATTATATCAAAGGGACAGTGAAAATATAAGGTATATCAAACTACGAAAATTAATAGCTAGTTGTGTATGTGAACATATTTTATTACAACGTACACTAATAAAAAGGATTGCTAAGTTAAAACGACAAGTCTTGTATGAGAACATTTATTATGAGACGAATCCATAAAACTATATGAAAAGTGTTCACTTTAAAACTGTAAGTGATTGTTTTAAGGTTATAATTAACAAGTGCTCTCTTGAGAGACCGTCTTTTGTAAAGACGGCTCTCAAAAGCCCAATCTAATTTTAAATATAGAGTTGTAACAATATATATTTAGAATTAAATTGGGCTTTTGAGAGCCGTCTTTACAAAAGACGGTCTCAAGTAAGAATCTGTGTATAATTAATCATTTTAAGACATATAAATAGATTGAGTCAACGCACTAGAAATGATGTCACTATGAAATATAATGTAACCATTGGTGTATAGTGTATGTATACCCTAATTTAGTTTTAGGGATATGTTTTTGATTTGAAGAAGTGAGAACATAAGAATTAAATCACAAAAAGAGGATTATTGAAGAGTACGACCTTAGAATGGGAATATATTGTTATAAAAATTATTGGTTGATGTACGTAATCCATCAATCATCTATATAGAATGAGGATAAATTATTACCATAAAACATTGCGGCTTGTGAGTTTTTTTTCCTGCTCAATAAATATCTGATAACACATCTTTTTTATCATACTCCACAAATAGTAATAAACGAATGAAAAGATATGTAAATTTGTGCTTACTTTGATTGGTGTGAATTAGATAGACACTAAAGCAATTTTGCAAGTGGCTCATAATTTTCCTTGTTGCAACTTGCAAAGTTCCTTCATATTGTGGCTACTTTATGACCATTGAACTTGTTCTTATGAAAATTTCATCCTCATATCCTCCATTTGAAGTTATTACTTGCTTTTAATTGATTGATATTTTTTTACTAATTCATTTAATCATCATCATTATCCTATCCAATGTATCCCGCTCATAAAAACTTATGAGCAGGGTCTGGGTGCGAAGGACGGCGACAACTCATACCCATACATGAGTTACTAATTGATTTAATGTACTCCAATATCGTAATTAAACTGTAATAAGAGAAGTAAATATTACAATTTACATTGAAATATCAAATTTCCCAACACACTTAAATATCAAGGAATATATATATATATATATATATATATATATATATATATATATATATATATATATATATATATATTATATATATATATATATATATATATATATATATATATATATATATATATATATATATAGATTTAGGATCAAATGAGAGGGTCTCAAAGAGAAGGGTGAGAAGTAATCAAGCGTTTATTTTTTAGATCAATGGACGATTTAATTTGTTTATTTTCTACAGTAATGTTTTTTTTCACGTTCAATATATCATTTTCTAAAGATACTATGTTTTTAGAGAAAGATACCATGTTATGAATAAAGGTTACTATGATTATGTATAGTTACTGTCTTCTCTTAATCTTATACAGAACATCGTAACTTTTTAAAATAAACATAGTAACTTTAATCATAACATAGTATCATTTTCTAAAAACATAGTAACCTTAAATCATAACATAAAATGGATAAGAAGATCTGAGAAAGATGATTTTCACGTTAGATTTTCATAAGATCAATGGCTATAAATCCTTCTCATCCTTCTCATTTTATTATTTATTTTATTTTTCAATTCTTTTATTATAATGTAAAACAATATGGTGTATGATTGATATGGTAAACCTTGGTCAATTATAACAGTATGCTATTAGACATAATAGCATAGCTAAGTCAAGATTAATCGGTTTATTTTTTTAATTGATTAATAAAAGGAGAGGCTAAACCTCACTCAAGGATCAATAATATAAAGTTTAAATGTGTGTTTTATGTTGAGTCAAAGTTTAGAAAATTAATAATGCAAGTAATGATGAATGGCTAAATAAACGAATAAACAAGACAAGATTTTTAAGGTGGTTCACCAATTGGCTACATCCACAATCTAGCCTAGGATATATTTAATATGTGTTCAAAGGAGAAATACAAACTTGATAGGAATTACAAATGGAGGTTATGTGTAATGGAAGAGAGGAGCTAATGGGTGAGAAAATAAGCAAGAAGAATAGCTCTATACAATGAGACTATTGGGGCACCTAATACATGTATTAGTGGGTATTTATAGGGGATTATGAGGTATATGGATAACAAAACAGTAGGCAGCAATTAAATAAAGCAACCACCTCAGCAGATCACGAAAAAGGCTGGCAGAAACATCGCTCGACCTAGGCCCGACCTAGGCTCGACCTGGGCTGGGTCGAGCAGCTGGGCTGTTTTGGGCTGCTGTTTTGTTCCTTTTCTTTTTCCTTTGGTCCCCGCTTTGTACCATTCTTGAGTACTTGTCTTGGAGCCCAAGACATACATCCACAAAGCCTTCATTCATCCAAGTTCCAACTACCATTAGTACATTGTACTAATGTACTAACTTGATTTCCCAACAACCAATCACAATGTGGTACTTGTGTCCTCTTCTACTTACACTAACTAATATGATTAAAGAACTTAATCATTGTTTTGATTATTTGGTAACTCAAGTCACCAATAATCCTAACAATTAAATACTTAAATTCAAATAGACTATATTAGGTGATTTTGAATTTTGATAGCTTCAATTTATTTGATTTTTTAATGAATACTTTGTTGTATAATAAAACGCCATTTGAGAGTCTGACTTAAAATGATATTTGCCATTTTTCAAATTTTTTATTAAATTGTATCATTTAATAGTTTGACTAGAAATATGACATTTGTTATTTTTAAGATTTTTTTTATTTATTAATTGTATGATTCCACCAATAGTATATTGATTGGATAATAAAGTTTCTAATTTTATTGATTGATCTATCAATCATGAATTAGGTATAACGGCTAAACGTGCAAGATACTTGTCTTTTCATTCAAAGGTAGAAGAAAAGAGCAAATCCCCAAAAGCAAAACATCTATTTAGATCCCTCCCAAAAGGAATTAAGTTAATTAATTAAGTAATTAATGATAGTACTTTAGCACAATAATTGACCTTTGATTTGATATGCAAAGGCAAAAAGCACAAAATTATTTGTTTTTTTTTTCTTTTTTAGGAAACCTGTGGCAATTTTATAAATCAAGCTCGGCCAAGGTCAATAAGCCTTGGGAAAAAGGGTCCATACATATCTAGCTACTAGATGCGCCAAAGTATTGCCACTACAGCTTACAAAGCTACAACCAAAGTCAACAAAACACGAACAAAGGCTACAAATATCATCATAAAACAAATGCAGAGGAGAAAGTCCTTTAGCTCGATTTTCGATTGCTCTAATCACGTTCAAAGCATCACCTTCAAGATGAACCCATTGATAGCCGAACCGAACAGCCAGCTGCGCTCCAAACATTGCCGCAGCAGCTTCTGACGTTTCAACATCCCAATTTGCCCGGACTCTACGAACACCCGCCAGGAGGAGCTTACCATCATCATCTCTAATAACCACACCAAGCCCACGATGAGTACCATTCCCTAAATGAGCATCAAAATTAATTTTCACCCACCCCCTAAGAGGAGGGGACCAAGACTGGAACTTCAAAATTATTTGTTTAAACATTGAAACCCAATCTTATAAAAAAGATAACTTCCTAGATTATGAGTCTAATAAAAAATAAAAACAAAGATTATGCACTTTTGGAGCACTTTTTGGATAAGAAAAAATGTTAAATAAAGTCATTTAGAAACTATGTGGTAATCATAAATCTAATAAATATTTTAAAATTAGAATAATAAAGATTATGTCAAAAAATATAATATAAATAAAAATAAAATAAACAGTGTGAAAAATGAGAAGATTAATTAAAAAACAGAGGAAATACATTTTAAGAAAATAAAACAAGAAAATTTAAATAAATCAAAATTTTTCAAAATACATCATCATCATACCCAGTGTATCCCGCTCAAAGAAAACTATGATCAGAGTCTGGGGAGTAAAATAATAAATTTTTGATTAAAGGTTATGTTAGATTGATATTTAGTTCATATTTCTGTTCGAGATTTTTTTAGCCATACTATACTATAAATCAATCCTATACTATAAATCAATCCGTAACTATTTTATTGTTTCATCTTGCTTAATTTTATCATAGATAAAAATCAAATCTTTTATTTAGTTGCAACATTGTTTTTTTAACACAAGTATTAAGAAATGTCATTGTCAAGTGTATAATGTCTATATATTCTCAATAATATAGTAACTAAAAAGCTGATAATGTATAAAGTGAGAATAAAATAGGCGTAAAATAGAAAATTATTTAGTTACTTTTAGCCAAAAAGATGATGTTGCAAGTATTGTGAAATATCCAAAAGAGCAAAATGTTACAAATAATTTAGAACGGAGAATATATACATTATTTTTATAATTTAGGTCTAATTTAGCCAAAAGGTGATGTTGCAAGTATTGTGAAATATTCAGAAGAGCACAATATTGCAACTAATTTAGAACGGAGAAAATATACATTATTTTTATAATTTAGGTCTAATTGGACATTATTTTGAATTTTTTTTTCAAAATTGGGCAACTTTGTTTTCTCTCAAATGAGAAATGTCATCATCAATTTTGGCACTTTTTTTTTGAAGATATCAATTTTGGCACTTTATTACCCAAAAATGTTTTTTCTCACATCAAAGTATTCCAACAATAATGTCAATAATAGAAACAAAGCTCAGATCTTTCAATGAAAAAACAAACAAAAACATTTTCATCTTTCTATTCTTCTCTCTCTCATAACCCACCACGTTGTGTTCCTCTCATTGAAAGCCAAGTCTTCTGAAGTTGCTGCAAGTGTGAAGGTGAAGAAACCAAATTTAAACTAACAACAGAAAGATTTGGGCTTTTCTTTAATCTGCAGCAAAATTTTCAATAATTTTATTGGTTTTTGACATTGTGGGTATTTATAAATCGTTGAAATTCGATCTGGGTATCTTCAACTGAAATGGGTTGAAATATTTTGGTCGTGGAATTTGATCTTTAACTTAGGAAAAAATGGCGCTTTTTAGAAAGTTTTTCTACCGGAAGCCTCCTGATGGGCTGTTGGAGATTGCAGAAAGGATATATGGTATGCCAATTGTTATATTTTGATGTTATATTTCAGTAGTTTCTTGTATGATTCAATGTCATTATGGATGATTTTGTTTTGTATTTTGAAATGGGGTTTCTGGGTTGAATTCGATTTCTTCCTTGGTGGAAAGTTTGAATCTTGATGTGATTGGAGTATGATTTAAGGGAGTATATGATTGAAAACTTAACGTTGAGGTTTAAAAATTGATGGGTCAAAATTGATTTTGGTAGTTTTTTATATCATAATGTTGAATAAGGTAATTATACTAGCTAAAGTGAGATTATGCAACAACATTCCATTAGCCGAATACTATTTAGCGGGTCCCACCTAAGCGGGTTTGACTTTTGAGGGTCGATGTATGCAAACCTTACCTTGTTAGTGATAATTGTCGGTGATAACAAAGAGATTGTTTTCGATCGACTATCGGTGATAAACATTAGACAAGATTATGGTTCAATTCTAATCACTATTCCCCTGAGTCCTGTCCTGTGTGAGTGTAATTAACCGGCTGAATGAATCGGTATTTAGCTGAAATGACTCAATATAGCTTAAATTTTGCACTTTTTGATTTGCAGTTTGATTTGGGGAGTTTGTGAACTACTCCGAGACCCTAGTTAATACTGGACTGTGAGACTGTTTTTGTTTATGTTTAGCTATGGTTCAGTCTAGATAGGTTAGACGAATGAAACGAGGAGCTTCCCTCTACTCTTATAGCTCACGCCAAGGAAGGATTATGTAGTGTTAATGTTGTGGTGTAATTTGTTTGTTGTTTTTCAGATTAGATCGTTGCTAATGCTTACATAAGGATTTAGTTAATTGGTGCAAGTGTTAGAAGCTACCTTTATAATCTTCTTTAATTAGTTAGGATCAACGGCCCGTTTGGCAAGTGGTAATAAACGGTGGTAATGTGAATGAATTAGTGTAATTTTGGTTGAAAAATTTCTTGGCTACCTTGATGGCCATACTTGTCAATCTTCATTCATTTCATTTTCTTCACAAAATTCATTCCAATGCATTACCATTGGGAGAAATGGTATTAAGTGGCATTGGAAATTTGTAAACAAAAGAACTTTTTTGTGATCAAAGTTTTATTAGCCATGGGAATGACATGAAACTTTTGATGAAATTTTATACTATAAATCATTTCTATTACCACCATTTAGTACCACTAACCAAACGGTACATACAATTTCATTTCTAAAAATATCCTTATTAAATGAAAGTAATACCTAAGGTAATTGAATGGATTGCATCTTCCTGTGATTAGCATTGGCTATGTGTAAGCAATGATTGGTTTTAGTATTTGATCCTCTTGTTTACCGTTGACATACCTTTGAGATATGGCCTTTTGATTTCCTTTGTTCATTTTTGGTGATTACTTCTGGGTGATCTGGCCTTTCCAAAAAAAATTTTTATTCACTGTTGTCTTGTTTTGTTGATATTTAATCATTAGATCAAATGAATGGGTTTATTTGTTGAAGTTTAAGGTAAACCTACTCGTTTTGTACCATTTCCTTGAATGGTCAATTGTGTCAAAGGGTTTGTTAGCTATTAGGGACATAATTGCTTATTTGTTTATCATTTAAAAACTTGTAGTTATTTCTAAAGTGCTATTTATATTAGATTGAGTGATTTCAACTTCAACATCTGCAATGCCCAAATCCATACATGTACTTTTACAATGCTAGTAATATTTTTAGACTCTATCCTAGGAAAGATGTTCATTTTTTATTGGCATAATGTATGAAGGGTTTGGAAGCTGGAATTCTTGACAAGCTGGCGTTTCGTTTGCTTTGCATGTTTATACTAGAAGTCACTTAGTGTTATGACTGAGCAATTTTGAGTAGCTGCGCACAGGATATCACGATGCGTCCATTTAGATTGATTACAATTAGCTTACTTTCTAATTAGAACTAAGGGGGCATAGATTCCTTTGCAATTTAACATTTTGAATTGTTGTGATTCTCACTCGCTGCTTAAAGTCTCGACTTTTTCCTAGTCCTTGAACCCTTCGAAGTCATGCTGCCTTGGCTACTCATATGAGTTACCATCGATCACTTACTCATCCAACGGAGTAAAGCACCATTACAATGTACAATGCATTGTGTCAGAGAAGGTTTTCATATGATAAATTATATTTGGGATTCGTTTTAGTTATCAAACTTGGAGAGGGACAAGTTAATCCCTAGTTCTAGAGTTCTTGACTTTTTGCAGTTTCCTTTTCCTTACTATGCATTTATGTTTGGTCCAGATTTGTTATCGTATCCGTTGACCATTGCAGAGATGCGCTTGTCCCTGGTTCCATACTTGTCTTCACTTGATCGACTGATTGTCTCCACTCTCACAAAAAAAGAATGGCGTTTTATTTGATACTACCTCTTATTCAACCTATTAGTCCCATTTATTTTCTCACACTTGCGGAGACAACATAAACCTTAATATCTCTAATTGTTTTTAATTATATCATAAATTTTAAAAAGTTGATATTAAAAATCATTGTATTGAGACAAATCAAACCAGATCCCACATGACTATGTTTTAATTTATGGATTAAGAATACAATACAAATTAAGAGTGATAAGTGAATAGTGACAAAAAATAAATGAGACTAATGGGTAGAATTGGAGGGAGTATTATACTTGATGGTTTTACACAATTAAGTGTAGTTGTCAATT
Source organism: Amaranthus cruentus (assembly GCA_019425755.1). Taxonomy (NCBI): domain Eukaryota; kingdom Viridiplantae; phylum Streptophyta; class Magnoliopsida; order Caryophyllales; family Amaranthaceae; genus Amaranthus; species Amaranthus cruentus. Next base: position 9,390,202 of record CM033466.1, read on the forward strand.
TTGTAAAAGTTTGGAGTTTGGACTAAATTAGAAAAAGTGATGGAGGGAGCAGTATCTGTAATTAATTATTTTCCTCTTTGGGTGTGCAAATAAGGGTTCAGTTTGTGCTGTTTTACTAGCTTCGCTTTTTTAGTGTAAATATTGAAATCTCATGCAAGTTTTTGACAATATGCCTTTCTTTCTCTTGTTGGGTGTGTCGGATCATCGAAGTTTCAGGCTTTCAACATGAAAACACTTATGTTTTCATTTTTTATTTATTCATATGCCACTTGGGTTTGTACGAAGGTTCATTTCTTTGAGTTTTTCATTTCCAGTGTGTTGTGTATCTTCATGTGATCTGTCTAATAAGATTTTTTGGTGACTGCAACTTCTTTGTATTTCCGAAGTACCATTCTGATGACTTGATTTCTTTATTTTTTTCTGCTTAGTCTTTGATTGCTGTTTTACAACGGATGTGGTGGAGGATGATCATTATAAAGGCTACTTTGGTGGAATAGCTAGTCAACTTCGTGATCACTTGCCTGACGCTTCGTTCATGGTGTTCAACTTTCGTGAGGGAGAGAATCAGAGCCGGATTGGGAATGTATTGACGGAGTATGACATGACTGTTATAGATTATCCTCGGCAATATGAAGGTTGTCCAGTGCTCACATTGGAGATGGTCCATCATTGCCTGAAATCTGGTGATAGCTGGCTTTTACTTGGTCAACGTAATGTGCTTTTAATGCATTGTGAACGAGGCGGTTGGCCTATTTTGGCTTTCATGCTAGCTGCACTTTTAATCTATAGAAAGCTTTATAATGGGGAGCAGAAAACACTGGATATGATCTATCGACAAGCTCCTCGCGAGCTTTTGCAGTTGATGTTCCCATTAAATCCAATTCCCTCGCAGTTGAGATATCTTCAATATGTAGCAAGGAGAAACTTGGACTCAGAATGGCCCCCTCCCGACAGGGGCTTGACCGTGGACTGTATAATGCTTAGGGTTATCCCTAATATTGATGGAGTGGGCGGTTGCCGACCTATTCTTCGAATCTATGGACGGGATCCTTCACCTGATGCTGACCAGACTCCTATTGTGCTGTTTTCGACCCCCAAAAAAAGTAGAGTTGTTCGACAATTCAAGCAGGTGAGATGGAATTGTTTGTGCTGTATTTGTTTTCTTGAGGTGTATAATAGTTCAATTCTATATCCGACTGGGTTTGGAGGGTTACTTTGTCTTTTTCTGGTTCCTGTTTTTTATGTACGATGCAAATCATATAATTTTCTTGCTAATTGCATGGATACATACATAGTGCTAAAAGATTTCGGTCATAGTCGCGGTAACGGTCGCGAAACAGATTTCACGGCCAATACATATGATTTTGCGGTCAATGCGGCCTATATTTCGGTCATGGTAATATCAAAAACCTTTACAATACGGTCGCGATACAGTGATGCAACCTTGTTTTTACACTATAGATACATATCCTGCTTTCTGCTTGCTTAATCGGATTATATGTGATGGAAACACCCATCTTGTTTCACCCAATGGTGCTTACAAGTCTACTTTCTACTTATGATTATAATTTTAGGCAGAAAGTGAACTGGTCAAGATTGATGTCCACTGTCGTGTTCAAGGTGATGTGGTGCTTGAATGCATAAGCTTGGATGAAGACTTGGATCGTGAGCAGATGATGTTCCGGGTTATGTTTAGCACATCATTCATTAGATCAAATATTCTGATGCTTAATCGTGATGAGATCGATACCTTGTGGGATGACAAGGATAAATTTCCAAAAAACTTCAGAGCTGAGGTGCCTTTACATTCCTTCTGTTTTCGGTCACTTTGTTATTTCATTCTCTGAGTTTGTTTGCTTTGTTTAATATACTAGATAATGCCCATGCGATCCACGGCTTTATTAAATTTTTTGACATATTTGTATAAACTAAGAATTTAAAATTTTAAGAAATAAATTTTATATCATAGTTATATTTCATTTCACTCTGAACAGTTGTATAAATTACGTACATTGTATGATAATATTGCCTTGTGCGCGCAAGTAATTGTGAAAATTTAATTCATGACAAACAAATCACAACAAAAGACAGAATATGTTATGTTTTAACCATCTCAAAATATCCAATACATTAAATAATACTCATTTCAAATAAACTTGAAAACATTTGTTAAATAAATTGAAAAAAATATTTTAGAAGGAAAACTTTTATTGAGGGAGTGACTTGTAAGCAATTTTTTAAAATGGTGATGTAAGCAGTGTTTCGTTTTAGTAATAGTTATAGATCTGTTTTTTAAGGTTCAAAGTACGATGAGTCCAAAGTTTGATTTTTTTTTTCTTTTTCGGGTTTCTTTTGCTTGCAGGTTCTTTTCTCAGAGATAGATTCGGCAACCGATGAGACGTCAATTGATTTGCCAGTTATTGAGGAGAAAGATGGCCTTCCTATTGAAGCTTTTGAAAAGGTGCAAGAAATTTTCAGCAGTGCTGATTGGATGGATTCAAAGCCTGAGGTAGCGCTAGATGTTCTTCATAAAATATCGTCATCAAAAATTCTCAAAGAGAAACTGGAGAGTGCTACGCTTCCGAAAGATAGTAAGATCGAATCTATTTGTGAAGTGCTTCAGGGTAGTTTAAAATCACAAGTCGTGGAAGACAACATCAAGAATTCTCTAATCGGAAGCCTAGAGAAGCCAACCAAGCCCTCTTCAGAAACAACATTAGATGCCAAGCTTTCCGGACAAAAGACAAATGCTCATGAAGAAGTTGGTCCATCTGACATGTCAGAAAATCGTGATCTTCTAGAAGCAAAGAAAAAGGTTACAGCTTCTGTGACGAAGGCCTTGGAGAAGCTCTCGAAACAATCCGTTGGACCTTCTGTAGATGCAAATGTAATTCCGAAGAAGGCTCAACCCGAGGACTTGCTTCCTGCTCTTAAGCAAGCTGCTCAAACAAAGATTATCTCTCCACGTATACTTCAATCTTCCCGTTCGAGTTCTGGCTTGTATAATAATCCCTTGCAAGTTTCACCAAAACCCATGCAAAGATTTCATAGTTCACCGTCGGCACTTGGGATTACTGCGCTTTTGCACGACCATGTTACATTCAAGAGTGATGCAATTGCACCGTCAGAGACAATTTCACCTGAACCATTGTCTACTTCAGGTTCTTTTGTTCCTGAAGTACCTAGATCTGAACAGCTTTCATCATCTGCGCTACCCCAGCGTCCAGCCTCTCCGCCACCTCCACCTCCACCTCCACCTCTTTTGCGATCTACACATTCAGAATCTCTTTTTGCAGAGCCTTCTATGCTTGAAAAACCATCAATATTGCCGATTAGCCACCCTTCTTCAACATCAACATCAGGTTCTTCCAAGTCATCAGCATTACACCCTTCTCCGTCAGTAACTCTTCCATCTTCTGATTTGACCGTGGGATCAGTTAAGGATTCCACTCTTCATACGGAGACTACCCTTCCGTCTAGAAGCTCAAGGACCTCTGTTCCTCCTCCCCCTCCTCCTCCACCTTTTGCACGTCTTTCTATAGTAAATATAGTGAGTTCGATATCAACACCTTCCCCTCCCCCTCCTCCTCCTCCTCCTCCTCCTCCTCCTCTACCCTCTTGTGTCCAATCCCCTCCAAATACTAGAGTTCAATTGTCTGCGCTACCACCACCGCCGCCGCCACCTCCACCTCCACCTCCACCTCCAACTTTTGATTTGCAGTCTCAATCTTCTAATGCTAGGAGCTCACAGTTAGACCCCCCTCCTCCTCCTCTGCCTACATTTAAAGCTCCTCCTCCCCCTCCTCCTCCTCTGCCAGCAGGCAAAGCTCCTCCCCCGCCTCCTCCTCTGCCCACAGTCAAAGCTCCTCCCCCACCTCCTCTTCTGCCCACAGTCAAAGCTCCTCCCCCACCTCCTCCTCCTTCTAAAGTAGCTGGCTCAACTGGCTGTTCTCAACAGTCTACTATAGTGCCTTCACCCCCACCTCCTCCTAAAGTTATCTCAACCCATGTTGGGCCCAAAAATTCTTCTAAAGCTCCTCCTGTGCCGCCCCCACCAGCAGTTCCTGGAAAAAGATTGTCTAAATCTAATAGTTCTGCTCAAGATTCTCAACTGGCTTGTAGTAGTGGCCCTGTTCCTCCACCCCCTGGACCTCCTAATTTGAAGGCGAGGGACCCTCCTCGTGTTACTCCAAGGAATCAGGCTCAATCAAGAAAGAATAATCTGAAGCCATATCATTGGTTAAAGATAACAAGGGTCATGCAAGGTAGCTTATGGGCAGAGACTCAGAAACCAGAAGAGGCTTCCAAGTAAGTGTTTGAATCCACCTTTCTTGTTTTGATGATTGCACTATTTAATGGGTTTCCAAAGTGTACTGTTGAACTATTTTAATTATCTGACTACTCTGCAGAGCTCCGGAGTTCGATATGTCAGAACTTGAGACCCTATTTGCAGCAGCTGTTCCAAGTTCTGAGAAGGGGGCTGGAGGGCAATCAAGGACTCGCGCTTCAGGGCCGAAATCTGATAAAGTTCAGCTGGTAAATTTATGTTCGAGTTTATGATTTGCATTAGCTAAAAGTTATTCATCTTTTGATAATTCAATTTCTTTTAGAATTATCTAGATATGTGGGTCTGATCTCTTGTTAAGCCGACACCTGGCATGTTTTGGAGTTAATACATAACTAAAAAAATGGATACTAATTGATGCTTCCTTGCATATTGTTAATATTATCATTCAACACATATCAAGGGGATTGTTGACAATTTGTTTTGTGAGCAAATACATGTGTTTGATTTGTAAAAAGGTGGTGCTTCTTAAGAAACATTAACAATACTACCGGGCAAGATTTTTGATAGAAATCATTATGAGCTACTCTTCTTGTCTAGTAGAAAATTATCAATGTTGAACTTAATCTATCGTCAATTTAAGCCTTGACATTATGTTTTGTGGGTCTGCTTCAGCATTATGTATTGTATTTGCATTGCAATTTAATCTTTTTGCATGGCTTCTTTGCAGATTGAGCTTAGGAGGGCTTACAATTGTGAAATAATGCTTACCAAAGTGAAAATACCCCTGCCTGATTTAATGGTATGTCCTGGTTGTCATTGTGCCAAACAAACTTGGTTTTGTCTATGCATTCTAGTGTGGGGAAGTTACGGTTTTGAGTTTTATAAATGGTTGTACTTGGTAAAAATCACAGAATTAAATCTTGGTTGCAGTGACATTTGTGAAATATCTTTGTTGGGCAACATGGATGGTTTGCACCCGTTGCACCATATCATTATGATCATAGTTAGCTTACATTTATATGATGTAGACATGTTACGGTGGCTGAGTCTTAATTCGCCTGATAAAAGTGTCGTGATTGAGATATGGCGTGAGGACTTTTGCATTCTAATACTTTTTGGTATTGACTTTGTTGCAGAATTTAGTACTTGCTTTGGATGATTCAACTTTGGATGTTGATCAGGTTGAAAACCTTATAAAGTTTTGTCCAACAAAGGAAGAAATGGAGCTACTAAAGGTAATATATTGGATAAAGTGCTCTTCTTGATCCATTAACTTTTGATCTTTCAGATTAATCTATTTGACTTTTCGAACATTTTTTCATGCATTTCCTTCTACAATTAGTTGAACATTTTACTTTCTCCAACTCGTTATCTTGTCTTGGGCAGGGATACAAAGGCGATAAAGAAAATTTAGGGAAATGTGAACAGGTTTGTCAGATCCTCTCAATTAAATGTCATAACTAATATATTCGTAATGTTAGCAAAAATCAAAAAGAGACCGAATGCAAATAAAAGTCTATCATACATTGAACTCTATAATGCTAAATTTTGCAAATTCTCATTTTTTTGTAACAGTTCTTTTTAGAGTTGATGAAAGTTCCTCGAGTGGAATCAAAACTTAGAGTTTTTGCTTTTAAGATACAATTTAAAACCCAGGTTAGTTAATTATACTTTTGTTTGTTTACTAATCTGGTTCATTATATCATTGTATGATCATTTTTTCTGCAAATGCTATCTGTATTGCAAGTTTTTTTAACTATATCTTTTGCAATTCAGGTATCCGATCTTAGAAAGAATTTACAAATAGTGAATTCTGCATCGGAAGAGGCATGTGTGCTTTCTTGGTTCTTGAATTTTCTTCTCAAGTTGCTTTTTCAACGTGTCTCCTAATAACATAATGCTTGTGCACGTGTTGTGATTTTCAGATCAGATCTTCAGTGAAGTTGAAAAGAGTCATGCAAACAGTTTTATCCTTGGGCAATGCATTAAACCAAGGGACTGCAAGAGGTGAGTTGAATTTGTCGCATTTGTGTATTTACCTTTTTTAAGTTATACACAAGCTTGTGTTGTATGTGAACTCTACATATTGGCTTTTGTGAAATCTTGATGCTTCCACATTATGATTTGATATTTTTTGTCGTCCATGAATATCCCTGAACATAAACCTGTAGGTGCTGCTGTGGGATTTCGACTGGATAGCCTCCTTAAACTCACTGATACTCGTTCTCGGAATAACAAGATGACCCTCATGCATTACCTTTGCAAGGTAAAATATTTCCCAAGTTTGATCTAACTTATAAAGATAAAATTAGACATAATGTGAAAAATAAAGCTTATGTGTACTGAAATTTGAAGCTCAATGTTCATTTTTTCCTTAGTTTTCTTCTTGGTTAGTCCAGTCATGAAAATAAATTTCTCATCCATACGGATACGTGCTTTTGTATTGCCAATCCTTGTTAAGAACTTCTAGTCGGTTTGTTAGTGTCTTATATATTTTTTGTTTTTTTAATAAATACCTTCGTAATATATGAGCATGTTTAAATTCATATTAATAGATCTCCTCATACTAGATTAAGAATTATATTCTCTAATATGAACATGTTCAAATTCTATTTGTTCCAAATTGATGTACCCATATATTATGTAGAAAACAAAAACTACAAAAGTGAAAGGTGGTAAGTGATAAAAGATAAAAAGTTACCAATTTTGGCAATTGCAAATGGGTCGTTATTATAGAGCGCATCAAAATGGATGGAGGACCAACTAAGAATGGAGGGAGTATATTGTACTTGATTACTTACTGATTGGCAAAAATGATGGGAGAAGATGTGTAACCTCAAAGGTTTTACTTGGTGAATTATTCTCCGAACATGAATTTGTTCGTGTATAGTAAACAAGTGCATGAGTTGGATATTTATACCATCTCCCCCCTTAAAAAGATGCATGAAAAAGGGTCTTTCAATTCTTGAGCTTTACTTTAGTTTCAACTCTTCTCTTATTGTACAATATTTGGCTAATATTTGTGCACTTGACGTAAAGTTGCTTAGAATGCCTTTATGTATGTTTGCCACATTGTAAATAATTCAATTGTGGCTAACTCCTAGTCTATGATGTTGGAATGAGGGTTGTAAGCATGCATTTTCCGAAGTAGACTTTTCAAAAATGTAAGATAAGGTGGGCTTCGTTTCTTCTAGTTAAGGCAAATGAATAAGTTTGATGCTAATTGCTTTTATGATTTAAAAATGATTTGAACTATGATGTGATTTGAACATGTTTATTGGAACTAGAAGAAACCTGAATTTCATATTTTAAGGCTGTTGGGCGTGGAAATACCTATCTGACACCCCGACCAATTATGATTTTGCACGTATTCAAGAATTTTGATGTAAAAACTGTTATGTATTGACTCTTATATTAGTTTTTAATGAATGAGTATCAAATGTGATGCATTGTAAGTCTGCAAATGTGGTTTGTAAACTGCAGGTTCTTGCTGAAAAGTTGCCCGAAGTTTTTGATTTTCCGAAAGACTTGGTTAATCTGGAGGCATCAACAAAGGTTCGACTTATTTCTATGTTCAGTCGTAGAGGAAAGTAATCTTGTCATTCTGTGATTATGCCGGTATTTGGGTGGATATGTGGGTATGTGAACTTTATACACTGTTATGCTGCCTTGAATTGGTGAAGATGGTAATGCCATTATGTCGTGTTAAGCGGAAAAAATATGGGAGAACCTAGTAAGCTTCTATAAAAATTCAACACTTGTCAATTGTGCGGCTGGACGTTACTTCATGTTCAGTCATAACTAATAAGTGTGATACGGAACGCAGAGAAGGCGACACCTTTGTTGCCTATCCAATCAGAATCGGGAAAACTTAGTTGAATTGCACAACGCGATTAGTTGCTAATTTGTAACCTTTTGGAAATTTATTGTAAGATTGATCTTGGGCTCCTTTATTATCTACTTCTAAATATTTTCAGTAAAAGCTGTTTTCTTATTAATATTATCTGTCACAGGTTAGACGGATACTATTAATAAAAAACAGCTTTTACTTCTAAAAATTGTGAATCTTGTGCTAATAAATGCCCCAAAGTTTCTAGCCATTGTATTCTTAAAACCATATCACGATTTGCAACTTCACTAGGAATGAGTAGCCATTTTTTATAAACTCCTTGTCTTGCGTAATTGCACCTACCACAGAAATTATGAATTAGCATTTTGGTTTTCAAGTGATGCTCTCCCTATATATAGGAAGAGGATCACGTGAATACACTTTTTACGGTGAAAATTAAGAGTAAGGGTACATATGAGCAATAAAAAAGCGTACATGTCCGTATCAATTGCAATTTGATAAATATTGACTTTGATTACATCTTATTCATAATTTCAATATTGTAGTATTGACGTTTTTGGCTCGTATCATACTTTAAAGGATATAATTCGAAATGAAGACATAAGAAAGAGTCTGAGTCACTAACGTTAAAGACAAAAGGAGGATACGTGTGGAAGATAATTAACATTGATTTTATTAGTTGTAAATTAGTATAAGATAGGGCTAAATGAAATATTATCTTTTTTCTTTTTTGTTCTCATTTTGTAGCATTAGTTCAATATCGTTAACTGTGAAACATCATTTACTGTGCAGATCCAACTTAAGATCTTGGCGGAGGAGATGCAAGCTATTAGCAAAGGGATAGAAAAGGTTGTTCAAGAGCTAACTGCATCGGGAAATGATGGGTCTGTTTCAGATGAGTTTTGCAAGGTGGGCTATGCTTTAGATCATAAATTCTTTAATTTTTGTCCTTTGTACCCATATTGCTATTGAAGTTTGAAGAACAAATGGCTTCCATCCCAATCTTTGCTTCTTCCATTTTTAGCAAAGCATCATGCGAAGATGAACTTCCACCATCTTTTCTTTGGACTGTTTATGAAATGTTCAACTGTCTTGATAATTGGTTAACATCGTAAGGTTTCATAATGCAGTATAGAAGGTGTTGGCTAGTCGGGTTATATGATCTCTAAGCTCCGTGTTCTCGGTTTGGAGGAGTAAAGCTTCGTTATACCAATTCTTTCAATAGACGTCTTTGGGGCATCTTTAATGATTTTTTTGGGATGTTAAAAATGAAAAATTTTAATTGCTTTTATAGCCCGTATTGAAATTAATCTGGATGTTAGAGGAGTAAATACTGGCAAATTTTGAGTTGGTATAATGATTATTACCAAGAAGTGCGTATGTTTGATTAAGGAACCACTGAGGGTGGATGTCTTTCAACTTAGTTGGACTCGGACCTTTTCAAAGTTAGACTCTTACCATTTTTCCTCGATGAATCCCTTCCTTTATCTAGATCAGGAGTTCGATATTGGTTTCTTTTACATGTAACGGAATTGAGTCATTCTACTATTCAAAAGGTATTAGTTTATGCTACTAAAATTCAGATATGAATTTGATAGGTTTTTGATCAGGAGTTCGATATTGGTTTCTTTAACGAATGAAAGTCATTGCATCTGGCAAAAACAAAATAAAAAAAAATTCTGGTTATCAAGTGAAGTCGACCTTAGCCATACTGGGTCGTGTAAGAATAATGGATATCTAGTCACAAGCAGTAAATTATTTGTGGTCTCATTACTCTAGATTTCATTCTTAGAAAAATTTGTCGTGTTTTCTTTGTCTGCGTTTTTGCCTCTTATATTTGGTGCAAAATCAAAGTATTTGCCGGGTACCAATAAAAACTATGTCGTTTTTTTGGTACAAAATTGAATTATTTACCAGGTACCAATGAAAACTATGTGTGTGATGCTATTTATATGATGTAGAACTTGTAAAAATTATTGATTCTCAAGACAACTTCTTAACAATAGAATTTAGGAAGCTGTTTATTCGGTTCATCGGGTCGAATTTGTGTAAAGTTTCGGGTCAGTTTGAAGTCGAGTCTTGTGCCCATGTTGCTTTTTACATATTTATAAATATACTTTTGAAGTCGGGTCAAATCGGATTCGATTACAGAGTCGGGTAAATATTAGGTCATCGGGTCTATTTTGAATACCTATACTATGTATGATTCTCTCTTTCTGATTAAATTCTTTTTAACTTGAATATGAACAGATTTTGAAGGCGTTTCTTTCTTACGCAGAAGGTGAAGTTAGATCTTTGGCGACACTTTATTCTATAGTGGTATGTTTATTGACAATGGAATTTTGTTCTACGCACTAATGAAATGAGTCCCCATGAACTTTTGTATACAGAATTTTGAAACCTAAGGTTTTTCGGTTGTAATGTATACGGAACTTCTTCGATTTCTTGCTTTAAACAATCGACGTTGTCGCTTTCTTCATCAGAAATAATATGGTCAAGCAGGGAAATGACTGGTCAAAATGGGAATCCGTTTTTGTTTTTTCTCGTTTTGACTTACCCAGGAGTCACGCTGAGTTTTCTACTCCGTCTTTTTCTTGCTAAAAAAAGCATATGTAGTAGACCTCACTGCAATATTCTTTTGATTTCAAAAAATTGAATCTCCGATTTTGTGATTAACCCTTATAATAAACATCTCAGGGTAGAAATGCAGATGCTTTGGCTATGTACTTCGGTGAAGATCCTATAAAGGTCCCATTTGAACAAGGTACTCCTATGATTCATTCTAGTTAATGATGTCTATGTAAACAGTTGTGTCGATTGTCGAAAAAAAATATCATTTTATGGGGAAGTTGATTCAGCCATTTCCTTTATTGGTTAGAAACCAAATTGGATATATAGCTTCATTGCATATAAAGGTGGGTATCAGTAAAAAAGTAGCGAAATAGGATTTGTTTAGCTTAGAATGTGTTTAATCTGCCTACTATCATATCCTCGAGAAGTCTGTTCTTTAGAGATATCAATAATATACTTTCTCTGTTTCTTTTAATTTGCTACATACTATGTAGAGATGTTATAGATCTATGGCATCTTCCGTTGCATCTAGAAAGTGTCGTGACATGAAATGTTCAAGATAAGTGCCTTTTAAAAAAAAAATTTATCCTTTCTTTTCCCGGTTATGTTTATCATTCTCTTTGTTCCCAAGAGATGGTAACACTCATCATTGGCGCAAGTATTAAGAAAATAGTAAAGATCACTAAATTGTGTGGATAGGATTGAAAGTGAGAGGAAAATAGAGAAGGTGTATGTATAAGAATAAAAGAAATGGTGTGGAAACTACCCAAAAGAAATGCTGCATAGTTAAAGAGACGGGCAAAAATAGAATTTGTAGCAAATTCATAGTGACAGAGGGAGTCCTATAAGTACTCTGGGTTTTGTTCCTTGAGTTAGCTTGACCACAAAAGGGAAGAAGGGCAAACTCGAAAGAACCGAAAGGGCAAACTCGAAGGCAATGCCTTATAAGACATAATGGATATATTTACTTAATTATGGCTGTCTCTTTTGTCTATGTATATACTAAAAATGCGCTCTTGATAAATACGCTCTTTTGCGTTGGACTCTTTGGTTGCAGTTGTGTCGACCTTGTTGAACTTCGTTAGGATGTTCCATCGTGCAAATGATGAGAACCGCAAACAACTCGAGTTTGAAAAGAAAAAGGCTGAGAAAGAAGCTGAGAAAGAAAGATCAAAGATTGCCGGAGTCAAGGATTCCGAGCACCCTATCTCGCCCCTCAAAAGATGGGATCCGTGAAATGACAAGCAATCTATACGTAACTCAACCCATAGCTCTTTCACACAGTTCACAGATCTATCGGAACCACCAAACACCTGACAGGGAAGCTGATGAGATAGTTCCCGCTGTAACGACACATAGCTTATATCGATAATGTACAGCATAATTCTTTCATGTAGTTAGAAGCATAGATCATACAGCCAATTTTTATCTTTTATCGAACGCGTTATGGGTTATTTTAGAGCTGTAGCTGTAAACTTACCCATCATTTTTGGGTACCATTCTTTGAAGAATGTGATATATCAGGGACTTCAGTTTTTCATAGTCCCTATACTATGAGGCATTTGTAACCGATGAACTTCATATTTGATGTAGAAAACTATGTGAGGGGTTTTTTGGACGAAAAAGAGTCATTTTCTTTGTTATTCTTCATTTATTTTATCCCTGATTATTTCTGCAAATTTATATTTTGAAAATTATTACTTTTAATCCGAATGTAAATAATGTAGCATAATGTAGCTAGGAATCCATCATCGTCATCACAACCAACAATCTGTACAACCAACAATCTGTTGGTTGTTCGTTAGTGAGGGGGAGAGTTTCGTTCGTGGATGGGTTCATTCGTGGGGCGGTGTTGTAGGGGTGGTTGGGGGAGGGGAGGGAAGGGGGTTAGGGTGGCAGAAGCTTAAATAAGTTTTTTTTTCTTAAAATCAAAAATAAATACAATAAGGGTAATTTTGCCAGTTAATTTTATTGTGTGAATTAATTTTTATTTTTGATGCTAACATGTGCACAAAATTTTTTTTAAAAAATATGTAATTAAAGGACATCAAATGACCTCTCACGTATAAAAAATAGAAAATTTGAAATAAATAAGATTATTTATCAAAAAAAACATACGATAAGATCATAATCAAATTTATTCCAAAACTAAGCGTGTAATCCGCAAATCTTAGGTTCGGGCTGTTCGCACTTAGTAAGTGCGAACATACTGAAAAACTGAAACAGGTTGTTCGTTGTTACTAACAGCGAACAACCTGTTTTTGGTTTTCAGTCTGTTCGCACTTACTAAGTACGAACAACTCTTGTCTTAAAATCAACATGTTGACCGTATTTGACCTGTTCGCAGTAACTAAGTGCGAACAGACACTTAATTTTTTTTTGACCACTTTATTCCTGTTCGCACTTACTAAGTGCGAACAGACCCGAACCTGTGCTCTGGGGTATCAGACGCTTATATTTGGAATAAGTTTGATTTGGATCTTATTGCATGTTTTTTTGATTAAGAATCTTATTTATTTCAAATTTTCTAAAAAAAACAACCGGTCTCTTGAGAGACCGTCTCTCAGAGAGACGTCCCTCAGGCCCAACCCATTGAAGCTTATTTTTACTTTTAATCTACATTTTCTTTTATAAACCGACCCAATTAGAGATGGTCTCTCAAAGAGACCGTCTCTCACAAAAATTTGTGTAAAAAATATAGAAAGGAGTAAACTATTGAGAACAAAAGATGTTGGGCGCCCTTTAATACAAGCAGACCAACACCATACATGGATGATGGACTAGCCACTAAAAACCAAAAGGTACAGGCCCAAAACTCCTAAACTTAATAAGGCCACACACCTGAAAGACCCACAAGCGGCATACAAAACAACTAGTCTTGGGCGAGACGGTCTCAAATTGAGATAAGAGTGGGCCTGTCCAATTCGCGCGCCTTACATGCTTTCTCTCTTTTTTTCAATTTTTTGGGCATTTTTCAATTTTAATCTTAAAGGTATCAATTTTGACCTTAAAGATATCAATTTCAACGTAAAGTAGTACTTAAACATATCAATAAAGTAAAATTTTCAATTTGAACCTATAAGTGATCAATTTTGATGTTAAAGTGATCAATTTCTACCTAATATAATTGACAGTGATAAGTATTGAATTGTATGTTGTTATGTAGTTCATTTATTTTGTTTATAATTGATATAGTTAACATCAGCACAGAAATAAGATAAGGTCACAATTGATGCATGTTTGGTAATAATTGACAGTGATAAGTATTGAATTGTATGTTGTTATATAGTTCATTTATTTTGTTTATAATGGATATAGTTAACATAATAACGGAAACAAGATAAGGTCATAATTGATGCATGTTTGGTATTGAATTGTATGTTGTTATGTAGTTCATTTATTTTGTTTATAATGGATATAGTTAACATAATAACGGAAACAAGATAAGGTCATAATTGATGCATGTTTGGTATTGAATTGTATGTTGTTATGTAGTTCATTTATTTTGTTTATAATTGATATAGTTAGCATCATAGCAGAAATAAGATAAGGTCATAATTGATGTATGTTTCGTAATAATTGATACTGTTAACATTGGCGGATCCACAATGTAACAATAGGTAGCATAGGCTACCCATGTTTTTGTAAAAAAAAAAATTACCTTGTACTTCCTCTGTTCTATTATTCTGACTACATTTGACTTTTTACGCAATTTAATATGTTATTTTAATTATTTATATATTGAAATATATAGAAATATGCACATCTAAAAATTATAAAAAGTTAATTTTATAAAAGGATGCCACTAAATTATTCAAACAAGATGTCACTTGCCTATATTTTTTCTTACATATGAGCCATAATATAAAAATAAGCTTGATCACGATGAATAGGTCAACAACCATAATGTAGTGAGTATTTCAAAACGGATGAAGTATATCACTATGTCAAACATTGATCTCGTTGTACCTTGTAGCATGTAGTTTTGTACGATGTAGTACGAATAATATTTGTCGCCCCATTTTATAGTGGCAATGTGATGAGATTATTATTGCGATAGTTTAATTTTACAGGTCAATTTGGAGTAATGAAAAAATTACGGGTTGTTTAAAAAAATTCTCTATCGAACTTTCAGTATTTTATTTCAACACAGTGTCACCTATGATTTTGAGTTCTGGATCCGCCACTGACTGTTAAGTTTAACACTTACAGTTACATTGTATTTTTTGTATTGAACTTTTTTACTGTTTGTAGTGCTATTTATGCTTTTAATATGTTAACTAATACTCCCTCCGTTCCCTATTGATGTTCCCATTGAGAATATTCACGAGAATTGAGAAAAGTGGAATCTTTTAAATAGTGGAGATATTATTTTATTGAATAATAAATTTGATGGAGAAAAAGTGGGGACCACAAATATCAAAAAAGTATTTTAAAAAAGTTAGTAGAAAAAATATGGGGACCACAACTAATTAAAAAATGTTTTTATGAAGTTAGTGGGAAACATGTGGGGACCATAAGGAATATAAAAATGTTAAAATGGAGTTAGTGGGAGATATGTGGGGACCATAATCATTATTAAAATATTAAAATGAGAATGGGTGGTTATTTTTGTCCAAAATTTGTGATATAATTGGAAAGATTCCTTATGGGAACAACAATTGAAACACCCAAAAATGAAAAGTGGGAACTTCTTTAAGGAACGGAGGGAGTATTATTGATAGTGTCATTGACTATTCATTTGTTGTTTGAAATTCTTCCATATAGTGATAAAATAATAACATTTTATTAACTTTGTTCTCAAATTGTGAAACAGAACCATATTTAGGTAGAAATTGATCAGTTTAACATCATAGTCGATCACTTATAGGTTCAAATTGAAATTTTACTTTAACTGATATGTTTAAGTACTATTTTACGTTGAAATTGATATCTTTAAGGTCACAATTAATACCTTTAAAGTCCTAATTGAAAAATGCCCAAAAAATGAAAAAAACCAAAAAATAAAAATCTGGAGGGCAAAGCGCGCGTGTGTAATACACACGCCTAACAATGAACCGGCTTAATCTCATCTTAGAATAGGACGGTCTCGTCCAAATTTTGTGCATACAAAAAACACCATAAAACTATATAGTTCTAACATTAACAACCAAATATGCCAAACAAAGCCCAACAAATACACCCAAGCCTAAAACAACCCCAAGAAGACGTCTTGATAGAATTTAGAAAATGGGCATGGGCAACCCAAATAAGGAGGAGAAAAAATAGTCCACTCATAAATCCAAAGAAGGTTAATTCACTACTAAAACCAATTGGTGATAGTAGGAGTTACTCCTTGAGTTTATAAAGTGATGCATACTCTTCTCTTTCTCCGATGTGGGACAACTCACATGTGGGTAACACATGGGCACTTCAACACTCCCCTCACATGTGAGTGTCCTTAGAATTTTAGCCCACCAGAAGGGTTACAAACCTATTGGAAATGAACATCCAATTGAAGGCTCCTTAACTAGTGGTAAGATTATATGACCACTATAAAGGCCCAACAACAAACCGGGCTCTAATACCATGATAGAATTTAGAAAATGGGCCTGGGCAACCCAAATAAGAAGGAGAAGAAATAGTCCACTCATAGACCCAAAGAAGGTTCACTATAGGAGTTACTCCTTGAGTCTATAAAGTGATGCATACTCTTTTCTTTTTCCGATGTGGGACAACTCACATGTGGGTAACACATGGACAATTCAACACATCTAAACCTATGGAAGCTCTAACCCTAGCACAACAGTCCCGCCATCTTGGATGCTCACTATAATGCTGCCACGCCCACCATCAGATACCGTCTAAACCAGTCTCTAGCCACTAAACCAAACCAAGAAGAGTCAACCGGATTTGAAGTTGAAACCAAGAAGAGTGTGGGTCATGAGTAGAGGTGTTCACGGGTGGGTAGACCCAACGGGCCAAGGGTCGGGTCACATTTGACGGGTCATTAGCGGGGCGGGCCATTAACGGGCCTTGGCGTAAAGGGTCGGGTTAGGCAGGGTCGGATAATTATAAGAAATAATTAAGAAAAAAAATTTAACACTTGTTTTTTTTATATTTTTAAATGATATTATTATATACATAAGTTGATTAACTCAACGGGTCATGTATAATTAAAAATTATTTTATTAACTTTTAAAAAGCGGGTCGAAGTGAGTCAGATTTAAACGGGCTTTGACCCGCCCCGACCCGTTTAACATTTGACATAACCTTCCCCGATCCGACCCATTTAAATTTTGACCTGACCCGCTCCGCCCGTTGAACAGCTCTTGCGAGGTGAAGGTTGTTATTGGTGCAGGAAGGGTGAGGGTGTTGGTGGGACAATTGTGAGGTTGTAGGATAGGAGAGCGGTGGAGATGCTAGGGTTTCAAATTTTCTTTTTTTCTAAAGTTTTCTGAAACAAAAAAAAACAATGAATTACAATAGGACACATTTTTATATGGGAAAAACTAGCCAATTCAAATTGAAAAAACTGATTAATTCTTTAAAAGAAAATCAAAAGAAAGATGAAATTTTTCAAAAAAGAAAATCTAAAGATTAAAACTTTAATAGAATCAACAAGTAAGTTTCCTATTTTTGGCACCAAAAATTTAGTTATTGCTACAGATTTACAGCAGCCCGTGGAACACATCTCATGCATTAGTCCGGGCAATAATTATTTATCATATTATCCATTATTTTTTTTATAAAAAAAATCATCCAATGATCAAATATTATGATATGTGTGATAACTCAAATATGACGTAATCGTCAATCAAACCAACTTTTATTCGAACTGTTGAAAATAAATCAACATAGTATAAACACGTCCACCCATTGTTTATGATCAATTTCCACTACAAAAAAAATACAAGTTTCCGACTACCCGAAATAGTCGGAGTTTAGTCGGTATAGAGCTATACCGACTAAATTCACTTTCGTGGTTAGTCGTTCGATTGGTCTAGAGTAAACTTATAAAAAAAAAAATTTGGAAAATTAAATTTATTTAGTCATTTTAGTAGGAAAATAGTCGGAAATTTCCGACTACTTTCCGACTACCCATTTGGTCGGAAATTTCCGACTACCCATATAGTCGGAATTTAGTCGCCAAGCACTATTTAAGAATTCAACCCAAAATAAATAAAAAAAATTTTCCGACCAAATTACCGACCAATTTGCGACCAGCTAGTTGGTCGAAAAAAAAAACTAAATGATAGTGCCACGTCATACCCACATGGCGGCCACCTGAAGCCCACGTGGACACACCATGTCGCTGGGAAGAATCGAACCCCCGACCTCATGTATATGAGGTCAATGCTCCAACCAGTAGGCCAAGTGATAGTTATTAATACTCAAAGCTATGTTAATGAATTTATAACATAATAACACTCCTTCCACTTATTATTATTATTATTATTATTATTATTATTATTATTATTATTATTATTATTATTATTATTATTATTATTATTTCTATTAATGTAGTAATAGTCTAATTAATATAGTATTAGTCATATTAGTGTAATATTAGTATTTTATTAGTTGTATTAGTATATATTTACTTGTATTATTATTATTATTATTATTATTATTATTATTATTATTATTATTATTATTATTATTATTATTATTATTTCTATTGGTATACTAATAGTCTAATTAATATAGTATTAGTCATATTAGTTATTGTGACTCGTATTAGTGTTTCATTAGTATAATATTAGTTGTATAAGTATATTACTACTCGTATTAGTAGATTATTAGTACTTTATTAGTTACTAGATAATCCCCGTGCGATGCACGATTTTTTTTCATTTTGATGTAAAAAACAAATAAATTGAATAGGTTCGGCTTAATATAATATTAATTTTAATTATTTTTTAATACACATTTTATTACATTCATGAAAATTAAAATTCAAACTGTTTTTAATAATTATCATTATAAAAATGATAAAGCAGTGGGTCATTGTAAATTGTATCTATAATATAATTAGCATTTTAGTGAACTTTTTTTAAAAGTATAATAAAAAATAATATAATTAATTTGTAAATAAATGAATGTTTTTTTAAATAAATATAATTTAATGATGCTTTGTAAATTAAAAATCAAAGATTATAATTTGTGCATCATTATTACATAATACTATCTAATACATTGTTTTTCAAATTTAATAGTATATGTTATAGTCCCAACTAAAGTTTTTAATGATGGTCAAATTCATCATCTTAACATCCTTAACATTTAATATTCCTATAGTCATCCTTATTCAATGACATCATCAATCTTATGAGAAGATGACAACTCATCAATTTTTTGAATTGCTTATGTCATGTGTGTTTTGTTTTAGTATATAGTATAGATTTAGCCGTATTAGTTATTATTAATCATATTAGTGCATTATTAGTACTTTATTAGTTATTTAGTCGTATTAGTTATTATTAGTCGTATTAGTATATCGTTGTTATTATTATTATTATTATTATTAGTCGTTGTATATTATTAATATATTAATAATGCAAATTAAACTTTTCGAGTACCGACAAAATAAACTAGTAAGACAAAAAATAAATTAATAATGCAAAACTATTAGTATAAGACAAAATTTTAATTAAAAAAACAAAATATGTTGTTGGTTTGAATTGAACAAGGGACCTTTGGTTTGAAACCATTGTGGTAACCACTACACCACAACAACTTTTGTATTCTACATCTAAACTTTTTCAACTTATATCTATATTTGATCAACCCAAAAAATCAAAAAAAGGAAAATTATCACCGACCAACTACCGACCAACTTTTGGTCGGAAAGTGGTCGGAAAATTTACCGACTAAAAAGTGCTCGGTAGTTGGTCGGTGATAATTAATGCTATTTTTTATTTTTTTTTAAATTTGAAATTACGACCAAAAACACATTTAGTCGCAATTTAGTCGGAATTTCTGACTAACATGGGTTAGTCGGAAAAGTAGTCGGAAATTTCCGACTAAAAGTAAGTAGTCGGTGGATTTTGATCGCAATTTTGCAATTTTTTTGTAGTGTTCTTTGAAACCATTATTGTAGGTCAAAAGATAAAGACAAAAACTACGAGTGAATTTATTTCAGCTACTAGGCTGTGTCTGGTAAATTGCTTTGACATCATTTTTTGTTTGTCTTTTGGCTTTTAACTTTTTAGGTCAAAAAAAAAACAAAAAAAAAGAAAAAAAAAACGTGTTTGATAAATGTAAGCCAAAATGAAAAATATAAAATTAATTGACTTTTTCATTGACTTTTAGCTTATTGACTATATTTTTCTCTAATAAAAAGCCAACAATCAATATCCAAAAGCATTTCCTTAAAGAACTTATTATCCTGCTAACTTAAAAGTTAAAACCAACACTTCAAAATTGTTAAATAAGTTAACTAAAAAGCCAACAACCATTAATGAAACATCCCAAATATATTCTATTGGTAAAACGAATAAAAATGAATTTATTAATATTATTAACTCTTGGGCCCCAATATTTGATAGATGCCCATTTTGATGATTAAAAAAGTTATAATTGACATTAGACTAAGTCGCCGTATAAGTGTGGTGTGGCTCCTCCTTTTATCTAAAGCAAGCAAAGTCAAAAGTCAATACTTAGTTGAAGTCTTTCTTTTGAAACACAAAACAAATCCATTTTGTAAATGTTTTTTAGTTACAAAATCCAATTCCAATTTCGTCATAACTCTTCAGCACGTGTACAACATGTGTTTCTCCACTTTTAAACCTATTTTACTATTTCCACTTTCCAATTTTACTATTTATTTTTAATTTTCTTTACCTAATTTTTTTTTCGGATTTGTATGAGACCGTCTCATCGTAAGATAGGAGACAAACATTTACAAATAAACTCAAATTCTACCTATAAGGTGTAAATGTATGGAAAGTTGTGAAGTGCATATTTAACTAATTTTTTATCTGATAAATTCTAACCTATTTACTAGGTAAATATTTTTAAATTACAAAAATAGATAAATTTGTTGAAATTTAATTGATACAATTCTTTAAAATTGACAAATAATGTCATAGATCTTTAGAAATTAGAATATAATTCTATCAGATTTAAACAAATTTATCTATTATGTAAACTAAATCTATACACATCAGTTTCACAGGTTAGAAAAATTCTTTTTTATTAGACTTATTATTCTTTAATTTTTATTTTAAAATTACCCTTTTATTAGACTTATTATTCTTCAATTAAAATCTATTTATTAGACTTATTATTCTGTCATTAAACTTAAGTATGTAGTTTTTTTTTTTTTGTTTTTTTTAATATTATTATTGTAATAGGAGTATTTCATATATTTTATGAATGTAAATATGTTTATGATTATAATCCATGCACAAAATAGAAAATAGTGATCAACAAACATACATAATATAATTATTGATCAATGAGTTTCACCGTACCCCATTTAAAAAGATTATACTTGTTCATACACTAATATAAAAAGAATTTATACTTCTCATCTAACAACTCAGATCTTTGAATCTCTTTTAAGACACTATTGTTTCTGAGCACTTTTCCAAATCGTCACTCGTGACTTCACTATTCATATTGTTGGAAATACTGACATTATTAGACAAGATCTTACATCGATAAAATATTGAATTGTAAACTTGCATTTATGTTGGGTGAGCTAATTCTCCTACTATCATATGGTTTTGGAAAACAATAAACCTCACCAAGTGTATGTGCAAGTCAACGCTCTTGACCGGTGGGTCCGTGGGCCCGAGCCCACGGGTGTCACGTGTCCACACGAGTGAGCCACGGTGAGATTATGTGATGAATTGTCACGGCCTAATACACATGATGGGTATGAGTCGACAACCACAAATTTGAGTTTGCATTATATATTTTACAAAATTTTTCATTTTAGTTTGTCTTACAGATTTTGTTGTATCTTTATTTTTAGTCAGGACCATCTATGATGGTCACATATCGAATTTAGATTGGATCCAATTAGACGCGGATTCAAACTCATTAATTTCGCTACTAATAGAAAATTATTTGTTGAAGAGATATAGTAATTTATATTTATTTATGTTAAATTTGAATTTAAGCGAAAACATTCTTTGTTAAAGAGAAGTAGTAATTTATATTTTCCCATTTTACGTTAGGGATCTGACATAAAAAATCCATAGTCCATTATATATTTTACTCATTCATATTGATTAACAAATGTGACTATATAATAAACATTGTACCTAGAGTTGTTTAAAATTAATCTAATTAATTAAATTCGAGTACGACAAAACCTAAAAAAACTCGTATCGTAAAACTCAAATCATATTGTTAAGATATTTACATGTACTCAAGAATAAAATTTAAACTGACCCAAGTTAATATATCACAAATGCTCTTAAACACCTGAATGGACACCTCCAATTAAACCACTTAGATTCTTTTTCAAGTTATCTATATGCCAATTGCCAATTGAGTTCAATGCAATACCTTATTTTATTTTATTCTTTACTCTCCATACCCTTATTTCAAATCGAAAGTTTAGCGTTAAGTATGTGGAGAGTTTAAGCTGCATATACACAAAAATACTTTTTATCAAAAAAAGTTTATATAAGGGGATATAATAGCGTGTATAATATATTTTGAGATCCCAATTTAAGTAATATTTTAGTTAATAAGTTGACATTATTTTGAATTTTTTATAGTTACTCGTGTATGTCACGAATGACGAATAGTAGCAACACCCAATTCATATTATGAATGAGATAGGGATAGAAGAGGACTCAAGACTGAATTTAAAGACCAAATGACCTTTGAAATTAAGGGAACATTATATGCTATTTCTTGTTTTCTTCTCAAGAGTTCCTTCTCGTGTGGTCAATGTCTTCGGCTACGACGTGTATTAACCATCATCTTTAGAAAATCTTGCTAAATCATTGAATTCAATTCAATTAACTTATTCTTTATATTAATTTGAATTTTGAAACTTAATATCAACTTATTAACTAACCAACATATCATTAATTAATTCTATGTAACTTATAATTAATGTGCTTCTAGACTTTAGTACAAGTTTTGTGTAAGATTTGTTGACTTTAAGTACTTCTAGACTCGCCAAAAAAGTTTTTTTTAATACTTTCTCCCGTTACTTAATGTTTTTCCCCTTTATAATATTCTATTTTGGAGAGAGAAATTTGATTGAGATTTTTAAGACTTATATATATCGATGATAAAATATATCCATGTCAGATCTCGTTAGATTCGTCTTAATTTATACTTTTTTTATTATTTTTTATGATGCATATTTAGAGACGATATTATGGCTCAAAATTTGCTTTGGAAACTGTGCAAAAAGTAAATAGGAAGAACATGTGAAAACGGAGGGAGTATTTAGTAGTCGGCTTTTAAAATCATTATGTTTTCAATAGATTCGATTAATTTTTTATTTATTATTGGACATAACATATGATTTTCAAAGAAAAAAAAAACGAGAGTGAGTATTACTAAATGAGCCATAAGTGAATATTTTATCAATTTTTTAAAATTAATATCAAGTTATAAATTTGATATAAAATTACTTATTACAATGTAATATCAAATCATCATTATTATATCTCATCGCACATAAAAGTTATAAATTCTTTATAAAATTACTTAATATCATGTATGTAACTAAAACTTATTTAATGTTAATATATAAGAAAAACTCTGTACTTTCTAGTCTTTATACCACAAAATAACCACTACTGTCGATTTCCAATGTCTAATGCCTTTGCTGACTTTCAAACACATTATTATTATCTCCTTTTCTTTTCATATGTTTTTCTTAAACTTTGATAATGATTTCTTATCTATCTATTAAAAAAATATATATATATTTATGTGGACTTTTTAGAATCGTTTCAATATATACTTTCTAAATATCAACCTTTTAGAATTTTAGAAAACTCAAAATTTAAATTATTTGATTTTAAAGCTTACATTGAAATCTGCATTAAAAATAAATAAGAAGAATATTTGAAAACAGAAAAAGTAATTTTTATGTTATATAATATAATAATTAATAATGTATTATAATGGTTACAAAGTTAATATTTTTATGATTAAAAGGTTAAGAGTTCAAACCTTTGTCCACTTATTAATTATTATTTAATTCGAGTTAAGACTTTAAGTTTTACCTCACTTAATATTTATCGAATGTTTCGACACAAGAAGTATATGATAAAGAATTGAATCATAATCAACAATTCATATTTATTACGTCTCACCGTGAATTATATTTCATATTTGATCAGTTAAATAGTCCAGTAATAGAATCTTTGAATTTGTGAACTTCTTGTTTTAAGATCGTCTTTTCATAAAACGATCTCATACAAGACAAGTTATTGTTATCTTTTGATTAATTTCAATAGACATAATTACAAGACTTTGATTAATTTCAATAGACATAATTACAAGACTTGTTTATGAGAATGTGATGTCCTAAAAGCGAGGTTAGGAATAAAGGAATAAACTTGCTAATTATATTTGTATTTATTTTCTTTAAAATTTTTGTTTAAAACATAACCTATAATTAGTTCATTTTGCTTTAAATTTATCGTTGTTACTCATAACTATTGACGAATAGACTTTTACAGGGCCGTCGATTAGTAAGGGCAAAGCGGGCTACCGCACAGGGCCCTGTATTTTTTAGAGTCTAAAAAACTTATTTTTATGTAATAAGTAATTATAAAGTAGTTTAAATATTAACAATAAAAAATAAAAAGTGTATTATATTAGTCGTTATGCCTTAAATTTTTAAGGGACCTTTTTATGTTTTGCTCTGGGCCTAAAAATGAACGGGACGGCCCTAAAACTTTATATATGTTACATTAGATTCCCTTTGTCCGTTTAATTTTATACATGTTCTTCTTTTAGGTTATCCCTAGTTTAGCTAATTTAATAATTTATCACCCTTTTCTTTTAGGAAAAATTACAATTACCTAGAATAATCCAAACTATTCATGATTTTCTTACAATAATCCCACCTATTGATTAAACATGAATAATCCCAACTTTGAGGGGTATTTTCCTAGAGTAAACTTGGGTAACCCGATGACCTGCTATAGTAGGTAATTTACCAAAAAAATAAATTAAATATTAATTTAAAATTAAAAAAATATTTTTGAAAATTTACATAAAAAATTTTAAATAATAAAAAAAATCATAAATTTTTTATGAATATTTTTTTAACATTTTTTCGTCATTTTATTTTAATTTATCTTGTTTTAAAGAAAAAAACTTGCTATAGCAAGTCATCCGGTCACCGGGTTTACTCTTGGAAAATGCCCCTCAAAGTTGAGATTATTCATGGTTAATCAATAGGTGGGATTATTGTAGGAAAATCATGAATAGTTTAGATTATTCTAGGTAATTTTTGTTTTTTTATGTATTTTTTGATTTTGCTACATTTATATTATTGACAATAATTTTATATTTTCTTTTCTAAATTCATAAAACTTATTATTTATCTTTATAATCAAAATATTTTTTTTATTTGCTTATTATTCTTCAAATAAATTTCCAAAATATAATAATTATCTCTAATTGTAGCAAATTTAAAGTAAAAGAAAAAGTAACTGCTATTTTATGATACATAAATACATTTATTTTTTTTGGCCCATCAACTTATCCCATTATAATTTAAAAATTAAAAATAAAAAAAAAATCTTGTAATAAAGGTATTCCAGAATCAATGGTGTGGGGTAGTAATAAAACATTCGAGAAGGGGAGGAGTCCACCCACTGTGTAAATATACCCAT
The DNA here is from genome assembly GCA_019425755.1 of Amaranthus cruentus. NCBI lineage: Eukaryota > Viridiplantae > Streptophyta > Magnoliopsida > Caryophyllales > Amaranthaceae > Amaranthus > Amaranthus cruentus. Next base: position 9,415,724 of record CM033466.1, read on the forward strand.
CCACATCAGCTGCAATGTCGATAGTTGAGTACTTGAGTTGTGTAAAACGTTAATGCCACGTCCCAAAAAAAGTCTCACTTACAAATTTCGTAAAAATTAAGATAAGTGAATATAAATATAAAAATAGTTTAATTTAATAAAGAGCAAAACAAATATGATAAAAAAAAATAGTTACAAAAATAAAAATGAAAAAATTTAATAAGACGAACACGACAACAAATTTAATTTTTCGCAATTGGCATTAAAAAATACTATTAATTTATATTTTTAATGTTATAATAGTTATTATTTTAAGTTCCACTATATATACAGTAATTTAGCGACACTTTATTTGACCTTTAATGACATATAATTGTTGCCATAGTCTAAAGTAGGGATGGTCATGGGGCGGGTCTGGAGCGGGTCCAACCAGACCCGGACCCGGACCCTTTTAATTTTTTGAGATCCAGACCCGGATCCGGACCCTAAGGGTCCAAAATTTTCAGACCCGGACCCAAACCCTTCGAATCTGATGGGTCTAGGGTCCTTAATGGGTCCTTAGTGGGTCTAAAGAAAATCTTTTTGATTTGTCAAATTTGAAACATTTATAAGTCATTATATTTTTCGTATATGTGTAACAGAGTTATTATCGTATTTTACAAATATTTAATACTAATTTAACATCTAAACTCGCATAGCGTCACCCATATACGCTTAAATTCTATTATAAACACTAGTTCGAGTCCATAAAATAAGGGTAATTGGGTTAGCACTTAGCAAGTAGCATATATATTATTTATATATATTATGATTATATGAAAAAAATAAGTGTTGGGGGTGGAATTCATACGTAGAAGACAAATAAAAATGGACAATGTAATATTTATAAGGGTCCAAGGGGCGGGTCTAGGGTCCGAATATTAGACCCGGATCCGGATCCGCCAATTATTTTTGAGATCCAGATCCGACTTGGATCCGAAGGGTCTCAAAAAATAAGACCCAGACTCTTAAAAAAGGGGCGGGTCTGGGGCGGGTCCAACAGGGTCCTAGACCCGTGACCATCCCTAGTCTAAAGTGACATTTATGAGAAAATGTCACTGGAAATGGTTTTTTTTATTATGCTGATCAAGGGTTGTTGAAGTGTCCATATGTTACCCACATGTGAGTTGTCCCACATCAAAGAAAGAGAAGAGTATGCATCACTTTATAAACTCAAGGAGTAACTCCTATTATCACCAATTGGTTTTAGTCGTGAACCTTCTTAGGGTTTATGAGTGGACTATTTCTTCTCCTCCTTATTTGGGTTACCCAGACTCATTTTCTAAATTCTATCAAGGATGATAGAATAAATATCACTATATATATCTCGAATAATGCCAGGGCCGACCCTAGGTTTTTAGGGGCTTGGGGCGAAAGATGATTTATGGACCCCTAAACTATTATATACATAAAAAAGTTCAAACCTTAACACTAATTGTAAACTAAAATTTTTGAAGAGCCCTGGGCGTAGGCACGTATTGCCCTTGCTTAAGGCTGGCCCTAATTAATGTTGATCTCTGATTTGGTGTTGCTCCACTATGAAGGGTTGGGTGTCGTTGTTGCCTTCTTGGCATGAAACTCGTGAACTTTCTAAGAATTTCTAGCAGGTGCGGCACGTTTATAAGTGTAAACGCCCATTTTCCAACACCAAAGAAATATAAATAATGATCATACTAGTAAATAGCAATAATCCAAACATGAGCATGTACGTACCCATTAACTTGAGAAATTCAGTCAATATTTCGTTCATTAGGTTGTTTTCTCTAGCTAGGATTCATTTTTATGACGTGCAAGTGTGTTGTTCAATCTAGAGATCCCGTCTAATCAATTTGAATTCAGATCCATTAAAATTTAGTTGACTGATACTCTAACTTAAACTTCTTATACGACTTAAAAATTTTAGACCCGGAAGTCGGAATAAGATCTGTAAGGTCTAATGGATCTAGACAGGGTCGAACCTAAGGGTGGGAAAAAGGGTCCGTCGCCCAGAGCCTCATGTAAAAACACAAAATTGATGATTTTAGAATGGTCTATACAGGTTATAAATTGCAAAGGAAAAGGGCCTTAATATGCTATTTTGCCCAGGACCCCAAAATATTTAGGGTCGGCCTTGGATCTAGAGTCCTAAGTGAGTTGTAAATGAGTCTTAGTTTAACTATTCAAGCTTAAATTTTTTTACATTTTAACGATTTTATTATTACTAAAATGGGTCTATATGCTTTATACTACTTCCTCTGTCCCTTTGAATTAGCACCGTTTGATTTAAAAAACTCTCACATTTTTTGGTCAAAAGGTGCTATCTCAGAGGGACAGAGGAAGTATAAGTTAAGTCCAAATAAAGATAGAATTTAGTTTAGAGCGAATTTAAAATTGATTTTGGGTTGTGTAATAGAACAAGTTTGAAAAAGGTCTAACGGGTTTGGTTTTTAAATGGATCACATGATAGGTCTAAGTTCAGTCTGGGTGAGAAGAAGCTAGACCTAAATCCTGACTCATTTATTATTTTGGACTCAAAATCAAACCTATGTGATACCCCGTTATTTTACGATTAAATTTCTTAATGTTTATTAAATGTGTATATATTTATAAAATAATATTTTATATATATGTTTAACAACCAACTGTATTTATAAGCGTAGACTAAAGTACACGTCGAATATAATTATTAATATAAAATAAGTAATAACGTGAAGGGTCATATTATAGTTAAACTTATCACATTGGTAATTGTCACTAGAATTGGTTTTATTAGGATAACATTAATAATTTAATAAAAACTAGAAAAAAAAATATAGTAACAATAAATAAAAAAAGAAACGAATGCGTGCTATAAATAAGATAATAATTAATTTAGATGTTAATACACTAATACTAATAGGAAAACAAATAGTATGTATATGTAAATGCGAAATGGCAATGTAACTGCAAGCCATTGCAACGAAAGGACAGACAAATAATTTCGGCATAACTAAAGCTCATTACCATTGTTGCTTCATTATCTTTCACCAAAATTTAGACCTTTCATCTTTCGCATATTCCTCTATAAATACCCTAGCCATGGTGAGAAGTCAAGTAGTACTGCTCTATACTTACATTCTTCTCATCCATTAAATTAATATAGCAAAATTTTCTAGGTATAGATTGAAGTTCTTGCAACTAAATTAATGCTAAAAAGTAATTAAAGACTAGAGTAATGGAAGACTAAGAAAAACTAAGTAAAAAGTATGAAGGAGGAAGAAGAGAAGAGAACCCTAATCAGGATTAAGGGTTCTATTTATACTAATGAGGGTAATTAACCATAGGCCCAAAGAAAGCCCGGAGAAAAATATGCCCAAAGCGCTGGATTGACATTTTGCCGAGTCGGCTGCCCCAAAAGAACACACAAAGCCGAGTCGGCTTGAGCTTCTAGAAAATCAATAAACTTGTCAGCCAACTTCGCCGAGTCGGTGACACTAAAATTTACCCCACCGCCGAGTCGGCTTCAGCTTCTGGAAAATCAAATGTTTCTGCTTCAATGACCGCCGAGTCGGCGGCACCTTTTTCACGACCATCGCCGAGTCGGCGAAAGCTGCTGAAAAGTTGCTTCTTTTTTTCTTTCACAACCGAGTCGTCGAGGCTTATGAAGGTACCTCAGCCGACTCGGCTTTTGGCTACTGGATTATTTTACATGCTAAAACTTGCTCTTTTGATCATAGCTTGGCTCAATTGATGGGTAGATTCGATCTTTGAACTCTGTATACAAGATTAGCACCGAAAACCCACAAAACAACTCAAAACCGCATAATTCACCCATTTTCCCATACTTTGACCATGAGACACCGAAATAGAGTGAAACCGAACGAAATGACCCTAAATCGCCTCTAAACACCGCAATGGAGCATAAAAATATAGGCGATTAGTGCAAATAATTGCACTTATCAAATGATAAGTTCTTTGACGTGTTTAGTGCATGAAGGTTGGGCTACATAGATCATATACGTTATAAGTGTATTTAGATAGATTAGTGTTAAAACATTTATTTTTTATCAAAAACTATATAAGTTTTAATGTTGTTTTGACGCCTTACACTTTCTGAGTGTGGCGGACACCCTGTTTTTACATTCCGCTGCTATGAGATATTATTAAAGTCTTATTATATTTATTATTTTATTCGTGTAAAAATTAGGGGTGTTACACCTAGGTCTGTTGAGTCGGGACTTTAAAATTGGACAAAAAAATCTAAAAATAGTGACGAGTTTGAGGTGGATCCAATAAACCCATGACCATCCATAGTTTCCACCATATATTTTATATTTTCAACAAGGGTAGAGCAAAAATTGACGAGTTCATTACATGCTCTATATAATTTTAAAATATTATGATAATTTTCTTACAACTTTTTATTTTTAAACACTTAATTCGTAATTCAAGTTTTATGAATGTTGTCTTTATCTTCCATTTAATCCTAACTGAACCCAATAATTCAAAATGATTAGATTTTTAAGATTAGGGCATACTTGAAATGTATAAAACTACACATGTGAGACTTATTGTACAAAATGAACACACTGAAAAGGAACAATTGAATTACCCTAAGTACTTTTTTTATCAGATCGATGTTGTACCCTAATTATTTTATGTTTTTATAATATATTTTTTGCATTTTCAAATAAAAGAACAGAAACCGTTATTTCTTTTACGTATATCAAAATAAAAAGTACATTAAAAACATATAAAGCCATTAAGTTTAAAAAAACACAAGCTCACCATAACTATCGAAATAAGGATAACATTAGTTTAGTAAGGATAACGTTTCATATACGCTTATTTAACCATTTTACCAGATCCTATTGCATGAGAAACTAATGTTTCTACCAAAAGACAAGTCCTAACTTGGCCATTGTGCTTGAAATGAATTTTTTTCTTTCAAATTTCTAGGGTTTGAATTTTAGGGAGAAAAATGTGATTTAGGAGAAAGATAGGAAAATTAGAGTTTATGTTATGGGGAAATATAAGTTTCTAATGCAATGAGATATGGTAAAAGGGTTAAATAGGAGTATAAGAAAAATTATCCTTACTAAACTAACATTTTCAAACGTTTTTTTGGGTATAATGATCACGGAAGATGAATTGGGTAAACCTCATGATTACCATATGAATTTTAAAAAACTTTGATTATCACGTGGAAAACCTAATACCTCATGATTACCATGTGAAATTTCGCATTTTTATTTTTTTCTCATTTCTCTTGACTATATTCCCACTCTCCTCCAACAAAATAAACAATTTTTCTATAAAAAAAAACTAACTAACACTCCCTCCGGTTATTTTTTATTGTCCACTTTAGGTTGGGCACGCATATTACACTACAACAAATTTAGTTTTTTGCGACATTGGATTTAGTGGGATTAAAAAAATGTCACTGATTCATATTTTTAGTGTAATAATTATTGGTTTTTATTTTAAGTTCCACCATAAAGTGATTTAGTGACACTTAATTTGGTTTTTAGTGGCATATGTAATTGTCACTATAGTCTATAGTAGCATTTGTGAGAAATGTCACTAGATCCTATGTCGCTAAAGGTTTTAGTGTGACTTTTTAATATGCCGCTAAAGGTTCTAATAAATGTCATTAAATCCTCTATATACACTATAAGAAATTTCAAATAGCGACATTTAAATTAAATGTCGTTAAATATATCCCACTAAAAACAAATTATGTTGTAGTGTTAAGAAAGTGGTAGTTGAGATATTTTAAATGATTATAATAATTGTAAAGGTGGTAATTGGGGTATTTAAGTGATTATAATAACTGTAAAGATGGTAATTGGGGTATTTTAAATAATATAAATGGGGATATTATGGTCTTTATTTATGTGAACATAGGGTGTTTAGGTAAAAAATCTTTGCCAAAAATAGAAAGTGGACAATTTGGGTGAACTAACTAAATAAGGAAAACCGACAATAAAAAAGAAACGGAGGGAGTACAATAATACTTAACCAACAACGAGAATTCATGTATATTTCATGATAAAAACTATTCTCAATTGCATATAATTAGTTCAAAATATCTCAAAATCTGTTAATATAGTTGCATTGAGGTGATGACAACTTTCCAGAAATAGCAGCAGCCAATGCTGAAGTAAAGGAAGGATCTTTAGTCAATGAAGATGCCATTTCTTCTACAAATACTCTCTGCAATGCTTTCACTTCATCAACCTTATCATCATCATCTAGGCTTATGGTGGGGATGCTTGTAGGAGAGCATATCTTGTTATTATTACAATTATTACTTAATATTACATGATTATTATCTAAATGATCTTTTGCGTTTGGTTGGGGATGATTATGTTCTCCTTCATATGTTGCTTCCAATATTGATTTGTCATTTGCACTTCTTTGCACCTATTTTTTACATTACAACCCATCATATTGATAACATTTAATAAAATTGAAAATTAAAATAAGAAAAAAAGAAAAGGATATAGTGATTGGCCTAACCCTAATTAACCATTTATGAAATCTAGAAAAATTTAACATTAATAATCTAATATTTTTCCAATCCGCTAAATAATTCCAAGTTTGAATTATCTTTTAATAACCAACATTTGCCCATAATTTGCTATCAGCATAATTAGTATGCTGACAGCAAATTAAAGACAAAGGTAAAATTATTAAAAATTAAAAGGTATATATCCTAATAACAAACGAAGGAAAAATGTTAGATTATTAAAAAATAATCCAAAATTAAAATTATTCAAAGTGAATAGGTGTAAGGTTAAATTATTAATATTATTTTTTTTATTTCTAATATAAATTGGGACAATATTTATTTTAAAATAAAAAATAAAATATTAAAAGTAGCAAATGAATTTTTTTGGTAAAATATATTTAATTAGGCACTAATCAATTTTTTTTACGTAACCACTAATAAAATAAATTTAATATATAAATTTTTTAAAAATATTAATATTTATTTTTTAAAATTATAATTGTAGTTGGTATCGAAAGATAACCATTACAGAATTACCCAAAAAAAGTCTTGTTGAGCAAGTTAGAAAAGGTATGTAAGTTATGTTATTGACATACCCCTCCATCCCATTGAATTTGCATCATTTTTCATTTTGGTTCGTTCCACTGAATTTGCAACATTTCTATTTTTGGACGATGGCCCACTACTTTCTTTGAATCCCATCCATTCATTTTAACTCTCTTTTAATTTCATCCACACAATTCATTCTCTCACCTCATTTATTATCACTTTCTAAAAAATATACCAATTTCTCTTTGATGCAATTTAAAGAGGACGGAGTAGATTCAGTAGATTATGTATGTACACGCGGGGGAGAAAGTGTAATAAACTACGCAGTTGCGAGAATTTAAGTCGGCAAGAAATCTAGTTGTGTCTTTTTGCGAAAAGTTGATGTTTTGAGCCGAAAATTCTTTTGAACAAGTGATTAAGTAAGTAATGAATGAAGACAAAATGATGCAGTAAGAAGTACTCTTTGTGCATGGAAGTAGTGAACTATTCGTAGAATTCAAAGGCAGCCTACCGTTTCACAAATGTGAACGTAAAACTCTCCCCTTTTCTAATAAAGCTGCGCACATATTATATCTAGTTATGTCGACTAACGGGATGTGTTCAAAACAGACTAGGTAATTAAATTTTTACCCGACCTTGTAACTGAATCGATTGAATTTAAACCGACTTAAAATTGAATTTTTAACTTTGTAAAAATCAATGTAGACATTAGATTTGATTTTGAATAATCAAATCGAAATTGATCTAATGACCCAAATAAATACCTCTAACAGTAAGTAAGGATTAGACTATTAAAAAAAGATTTTATAGATCTGTTTGTATATTCTTTTTACATATTAATAGCAATATAAAATAATATTTATTATAAATAGTTTTGATAATGATAAGTTCCTAACGTAACAAGTATTCCAAAACAGAACAAATACTCCTTAGTCCCACTCGTTAGATCTAAAAAGTTATTGCGTTAAAATTGAAAATATTGATGATTGAGTGGAATATAGTGTCTTGGTGATCAAGTTGGTAACCCATGAGATATTTTTTCTTGGTCAACAAAAACCGAAAGGCTAAAGATACCTAATCCAAATTTGGTACTTATACATAGCTCTAGCCTCTAGGGGTGAATCAAATGACGTTGACTTTTTTTGACATAAAATCAAAGTTAGTTAAAAAATTGGTAGATCAGTGTTAGTGATCGTATAATTTTATTTTTTATTTTTTTTAAAAAAACAATAGTGATAACAGTCAGTCTCTGTCTTTTCGAGAGACGTTCCTCAAGTCCAATTCATTAAAGTTTAATGCTTATTCTTAATCTATATTTTTCTTTATAGACTGGTCTAATTAGAGATGATCTCTCAAAAAGATTATCTCTCACAAGAATTTGTTGTGAAGTAATAAAATATCTTGCATTGTTTGATATAAATGTAATGCTAAAATAGTTTTCTTATTTATTTAAAATATGAGTTTTTAACCATTTGATATATTATGAAAATATTGTGGTTACGGTATTTCATGGATAATTCTTCTACAAAATATAAAAAAACAAGAATATATGATGTAATTTAATTTGTAGTTTTTCTTCAAAATTATTAAGATGAATCTCTTTTTATAATCTTAAAAAAAATAACATGTTATATTGATGACCATGACTTATTACCTTTTTTTTAACTTGACAAATAGGAGCGTTAGCACATTTATAGTAAGCTCTAGGAGACGGATTATCTCTTGTAGTTTTCTGCCCATACTTTCTCCATTGATATCCATCCCTCACCACCTAATTAAAAAACACACAAAAAAAAAATCTATTAATATTATATTATTAAAAGTGAATAATTTGCGAATTACAATCTTGAAGTCTATAGTTTTTGCAAATTACAGCCTCTATTTGCAAATTATAGCTACAAAGTATCAAAGTCTACAACGTTCCAGCCAAATTACTGAATTCTGTCCATTTTGGTGGTCGGAATTTTAAGTTAAGTAGTCGGAATTCTGGGATTAATTTGTCCTGAACGCGTTAGACTTTGATATTTTTTTGGCTGTAAATTTGCAAAACATAAATGTTAAGGCTATAATTCGTAAAAGTCCAAAATTTTAAGGCCCCTAATTCGCATATTATTTTAAAAAATATATTAAATAAATAAAAATGATTCATAAAAATGAACATACCAAGCTTGTATCCGATTGATGAATCCGAATAAAGACTTTATTAGTAATCTTAGGTTTGCTACTCAAAAACCTAAGTCTTTTGCATGAATCATCATCATAAGTTATACAACTTTGTTCTGTGTTACCTTGTTGTATTCCATTATTATTATCCAAAGTTTCAAAAAAATTCCTCTTTTTTGGACTTGAATTTTCATCATTTTCGGTTTTTGATGAAGATGGACTAATTAAACCAATTAATTGATTTTGTAATTCACTATAATTCCCACACATTGATGCTAATAGTTGTGTTAGCTTTTTGTTCTCTCTATTCATCCTCTTCAACTCCTCTTCTAAATTCCCGCTTTTCTTCTGTTATTATAAAAAAATAATCATCAAAACGTATACCACGTTGTTAAATTGAGGTTGGACTTATTATAAATATCAGCATATAATGGAAAAAAATACGAGGTGAGCATATATCATAAGCCATACAAGAAGATACCAAAACCCTATCACGTCAAGTTCGCGGGGTAATCAATAAGGTAGGAACATCATTCTTTTTGGACCTACGTTTAATTTTAATCGAAATTTCGGCTCTAATTTCATTTTTAGTTGAGGTTGGACTTAGTACGAATATTAACATATAATCGGAAAACACGAGATACACACACTCCGAAAATCACGGAGATATCATCTCAAAACCATATACCGAAGAAGAGCTCCAATAACATATAAAGTGTCGCCACCATTTAAAATCTATCAATATGGAATAAACCGTCTAATATATTATACTTCCTCCATTTCATAATACTTGCTACATTGAGGAAGTATAGCATTATTGATCCATTTATTTTTTAATAGCTAATTTCAGACTAGTATAGATTTTGAAAAGAAACGGAGGATATAGAGTAAAACTATAGTATGCTTTTTTTAGTTCTACGGTGTTCGTTTAAGAGACATGAATAAATAATAAAACTTGATATCACTACAATATAATTTGCTTTTAGTGGGATATATTTAGTGACATTTAATTTAAATGTCACTATTTCAAATTTCTTATAGTGTATATAGAGGATTTGCTGACAGTTTTTAGACCCTTTAGTAGCATATTAAAAAATCACACTAGAACTTTTAGCGACATAGGATCTAGTGACATTTCTCACAAATGTCACTATAGACTATAGTGACAATTACATATGCCACTAAAGACTTAATTAAGTTTCTCTAAATCACTTTATGGTAGAACTTAAAATAAAAACCAATAATTATTACACTAAAAATATGAATCAGTGACATTATTTTAATGCCACTAAATTCAATGTCACAAAATGCTAAATTTGTTGTAGTGTATTAAGATTATTTTTTTTCAGTGTTAAGTGTCTTAATTCAAAAGTAAGTGAAAATAATATTAGAAAGATTATAAAGAAAAGTCTTGAGTTTTGTACGCTGAGTCGAAAGACATAAATGCTAGCAAATTGATTCAGTCCAAAACTTAAGCTTACGATTAATTAAAATTTATTGTATTTATTTACACGAGAACTCTTTTAATTAAAAGTTTTTATCCAACACAAATTTTTTTTATACTAAACTAATGAATGTTTTTTGCTATAAAATAAGGGGTGAATAAAATTGAAAATTGCACCATATTTTGTTAAAATCAACAATTACTTGATCTAAATTGGCATTTAGAATCATGAATATATACACTAAATTAAATTACAAGATGTATAAGCCAAATAAATTGGTTTTGGCTAAGATCAAACTTTTGAAGTCTTGAAAGGAGAAATGAATTTTTCTTCTTCAAATAGAGTTATAATAGTGGTCGAGAATTTTTTCTTTTATCCTTGTGACACTGAGATATTCGATTCTAATTTCCTTTCCTCTTGAAGTAAGGACTTTCTCTTGGAAAAATTACTTAATTTGTAATCTCACAGCGAAGAATTAAAGAGAAGTTGATTAACATATATACTTGATAGACTAATCCTCCTAATATATCAATTGGTTTAGAATGAAACCTCATCGATTTTATGTCAAGTCAACTATTTTTTTATATGGATAATGTGTAGAAGTTCAAATTTAACACTCTCCCGCTAGCCTTACCCCAATAAAAAAACTGAAAACCGAAAAATTCAAAACAATATTAAAGGGATTATAAGCAAGATATATAGTTAATGAAATACTAACCTCATGATCATTTATAATCTTGTCATCAGATTTGAGATTGTTAGAAAGATTAAGGTTAAGATCAAAACCATGGGAAGTATCAAGAACCCAATTAGATGATGAATCCATTACTTATCAGGACAAGATTGTAAGAAAATTAAACTGGAATAATTATTATCTAATAATAATATTATTAATATTAATATTATTATTAATATTGATATTAATGTTAATATTAATAAAATGAATGTTGAGTAGCCAATGTTAGCTGAATTTATAGGTGAAGTTTTTTGGTTCAGACGAAGAAGATTTTGACTAGTCTTGTATGGAAATTGAAGTGGAAATTAAATGGAATATAAAATGTTTGAGTATCTGTCCGCGTAAAAAGCGAGTATAAGTCAAGCTTTCCTTTTCTTCTCTTGCCTTTTTATCTTAACTATTTTCTTTTTTTTATTGAATATTAAATATTCTATTCCTAGTCATATCCTATGGCCAAAAATTACTTTTTACGTACTCATAACAAAACTTGGACTTTTTTCGTTCTAAAATACTTGCAACGTTTGTTTTATTACGTTGTTTAATGTATTAATATAATTTAAAATTTAATATTATTTTTATTTTATGTATAATAAAAATCTATAAAAATTTGATATTAAGAATCTTTGCAATGATATGAAATCCAACAAAATCTCACTTGACTTTGTTTTAACTTATAGATTAAAAATTAATTACAAATTAAGAGTCATGAATAAATAATGCTTATTCTAGTGTTGCAAATAATTTCAAACGGAGGAAGAAGGAAATATTAAACCTATTTACGTATTAGGGTATAACTTTTAGACTCTATATATAAAAGTTCGATTCAGATCCAAACTCCAAATATGGATCTAATAATGAATTAGATATATACTAGTACTCCTTAGTTTTACACATATGCCTCTAAATCATCTTGGGGTGCTTTGCATAATAGTTTATTGGATAATTTTAGCTTTTTTTTTATACAAATAGATCATGGTTTGACCAACTGTTTGAAACAACTCATTGTTATGAGTGAATTGTATTTAATTTGAATAACAAACTACTTATAGCAGCGGATTCAAAATCAGTTGGTTAACTAGTTAATAAAATCAGCTGCTCATATCAATGCAACCACTGTAACAAGCTAGCAACGAACATTTATCAGTTGTCTTCTCCAATCGAGAGAAACTCAATTTAAAATCAACAAATTGTTGTGTGAATAATTTAATTAAAGACATGTGAAAAGTAAAAAAAAAAAACTGATTGAAGACTAAATCCAGAAATAAGTAATAAACAATTAATACATCTACATATATCAAATGCGTAGAAACTTGACTTCTTAAAAGCAAATGTTAAGACACATGGATTGAAGACTAATTCCTAGAAATTGGGAAAAGAAATGTGAAAAGTAAAAAAAAAAGGAGCAAATGTGTAAACCAATTCAACTAAACCCAAACAAAAATATATAAATGAGAAAGCAAAACAACATAGAGTATTGGCTTATAGCATATCAAATCCTTCTCCACTAAGTTATTTTATTTACATTCATCCATAATATTTAGTCCATATAGTTTTTCTTTTTTTCTTTTTTTTTTTTGAGATGTAGTCCATATAGTTAGTAGGATATAATTAACAAATTAAGCATGAATATTCTATATAAAATAAAGGCTTAAGGGCTTATGGCAACAAAATTTATTTCTCACTCCATTTTATTTTACTTGATATTTGATACATTTGTTTTTTTAAAAGTTATCCTGCAGAATCAAGTCTTAAAAGTTATTCCATATATATATATATATATATATATATATATATATATATATATTCCATTGTAATAAAAATTCTTCCATATTTTTTAAAATTTAAATTTAACCGATAAAATAAAATGAATAAAGTAGAAATTACTAGAAGTTCCATTGTAATAAAAATTCTTCCATATTTCTATTTAAAAATATTTTTTATGGGAAGGAAAGAACTAAATAATAAATATTTTTTGATTTTTGTGGTGTTCAAAGCATTTCCAAAAAAAAAGAAACTTAAATTGCACTGCATATTCCCGCAGCCGAAATCCGAATCTGATTCACACATTATTTGGCTAGATCAATCCTTGTTTTTATTGTGATTGATTCAAACTAATTTGACTATTTCTAAAACAACTAGTCTCTTGATAAACTGTATTTTTTAGAGATGTATTTTAATTACAATTCATCAAAGATTAATGTCAACTTATCGTATTCTTAATTTTTACTTATAATATTTAAATGTGTACTTACATTATTAATGCCTAATTACAATATTTAAGAAAATATTAAATGAGCCGACCCAATTAAAGATGGTCTCTCTGACCGTCTTTCACAAGAATTTATGTTTCTAAAAAAATATAAAAACTAAACAACTCAACTTGTATGATACTATTTTACTATGATGCATATTTATATTATTACTTTATTTTTTAAATATCACTAAAAATGATAAGTAATCATTTTAACATATTAACTTTATATGATTCAGTTTAATAGAAATGATCTCAACATGATAACGTTTAATTGAAAATCGTGTGAAAACTGAAATAGAGATCACATAAATGATGAAATAGAGTAATTGACTGTATGGAAGAATTTTAGTGCCCGTAGGCCGTAGACTTGACCAAGAAGTTCGAATAGCTATGGGCCAATTTAACCACATCTGTTTCTACTAATAAATAGGACGTGCCAACCAAGTACTACAAATTCTAGAGAGTAGTACACGTACGGGACACTTTTGGTTTTACGTTGGAACCTCGTTCAAACTGTGCAAACGGTTTCATTTTTTGTTTTGGTTTTGGTTTTGATTTCGGCTCCTTCAAGGAATCACCAGCTCACACCGGAGCTTGGTGGTTTTGGGACGAACTGTCGGGTTTAGTGTGGTTTAACAACATGATTGCACTTTTTTTTCATTTTTTTAAATATATATATTAAAACAATTTTAAATAATAACATTAAATTTTTTATTAAGTTTTACCGTGAGACAATTTAATAAAGGCTGACCCAATTTTAATTTATTAAAAGAAATTAGATGTAGTTTAAATATTTTTAATATAAATATTTTTAAAAAACGGCAAGGTCCTCTCTTAGTCATTCTTAAGTCGGGGAACTCCTTTTTGGTCGCGCTCTCCTTCATGGGGATGAGTTGTCGCCGTCCTTCCCTCCCCAGGCCCCATCCATAGTTTTCTATGAGCGGGATACACTGAGTAGGATGATGATGATGATTTAAGATGCTTGTATTGGCCCGTCTTACGGTGAGACAATCTCATACAAGAAGATCATATTAATTAGGTGTGTTCAAAACCAGATATCTATAATAATACAAAAATGATTATGATTATCATGATGAACATTGTATTATCAATATAATTAATGGATAATATTGATTAGCCTACAAGTTCCATAATACTTGCTACATTTAACTTTTTTACGCAATCCAATGTACTATTTTGTTTATTTATATGTCGATTTATACGCATTTAAAAATTATAAAAATTTTATATTATGAAAGTATGCGATTAAACAATTCAAACAAGATCTCACTTGACTATATTATTACTTAACATATTAGCCGCAATATATAAAATAAGCTTAAACGATAAATAGTGCCGAAAAACAAAATTTAGCAAGTATTTCGGAACGGTGGAAGCATTTATTAATCATTATTTGTGTGCTGAATACCCGAATTTCCAATTTCTCTATCCCTTCAATAGTTCTATTTATGCTTCAATCTTTAATCTTCATTCTTCTCCATTCTTCACTATATATTTTTTTCTTGTTCTCTTTTCTTTATTTCTACTTCTTAATCATTTTTCTTCTTCAAACTTTTCTTCTCTATTTTTCTTATTCTTCATCTTCTATTCTCTATTTTGTTCTTAATGCTTCATTCTTCATTCTTCTTTAGTTTCATTCTTTTTTCTTCATATTTTTTCTCTATTTTTCCTATATATTTTTCTTATTCTTCATTCTTTCTTTCTCGATTTTTGTTCTTAATTCTACATCTTAGTTATTTCCATTCTTTATTTAAGGTGGTGTCAGTGTCGTTCCTGGTATTGTATGAACCCTAGGCAAACTGAAAGAAGTGGACCCTCTCTATGAAGGGCCGATTCTGAATTTAAACAGGTGTTTGGAAAAATAATAAAAATGGATCATATATATTATTATTAGCATTGAAAATGTAGACGTATTATAAAATTCTTAAATGATAAAAGAACTACTCATAAATTACAAATTTTTAAGTGTGTACTTCCATTAACTAACATTTTCTAATTTTAGGGCCCATTCCAACCCTGGGCCCTAGGCAAATGCCTACTTTGCCTATGGTCATGAACGACCCTGGGTGGTGTTTCGAACTCAATAAAAATGATGGTGGTCGGATGTTGTGGCGCCGGTAATTGATGGTGGGTTGGTGGACATGGACTTTTTTAGATTTCAAAAATTTGAGGACCGGAGACCGGACCTATTTCATCCGGTCCGGTTCCGGTCCAACCCTGAAAAATTCCGGTCCGGTCCAGGTTCGGACCGGTTGGACCGGCTATAGAATATTGATGATTCTCTTTAAGGCTGCTGTTATTACCCTGCCATTCCTTTTTCTCTGATTTTCTTTGTCTTCATTTCTTCACTAGGGGATTATAATTTTTAAATGGGCTATTCTAGCTTCCATTGGATTAATCAACCTTGCTTCCTCACCATTTATTTTTATTATTTTAATACTTGAGAAATCAAAAACAAAAGCTTTGAAAATCAAAAACAATTTGGTGTACTCCTTGGCAGCCGCTGCTCCTGCTCATAAGGAGTGGGGAGTGGAATTTGAGAAATCAGTATTTTTGAAAACCCTAATAACCTATTTATATTTTTATAAGCTTTAAAACGGTCCTATCCGGTCTCACCCTGATTTTTCCGGGTTTGGGCCGGACCGGAAACCCGGAATTAGTATTTTTAATGAACCGGAGACCGGACCTGATTCATCCGGTCCGGTCCGGTCCGGGTGCTACCGGTTCAGGTCCAACCCGCCGGTCCGGTCCATTTGTGCATAGCCCTAGAATGGACTACTTCTTCTCCTCCTTGTTTGGGTTGTCCAAGCCCATTTTCTAAATTCTATCAACTTTCTTTTTTTAAAAAAAAAATCCTCTTCTTTAAAGGTAAACATAAGAATATCAACTTAAAATAATAAAAATTTAAAATTACATTTTTTATATTCAACTTCTCCAAAATAAAAATATAAATATAAGTATGATTTATAAAAATATTTATTTAATTATATTATTTGGAAAAAAATTTTCATTAATTCCAAAAAACCAAGACAAATACAGTAAAAAAAAAGGCCAAGAAGAGCCTCAAGAGGAAATTAATCAACGACTAACAAATCTTGGTATAATCTAAGAGTCTACGGATACTGACTTTTGAAACGGGAGCAAATATTGAACTTGAGCTCTTTAAGAGCAGCATCAGGAGTAGGAATAAAAGACTGCCAAACACATGTATTCCTAGCCTTCATTCTAAATCAAATAGACCAGGCTACAAATGGAGGTGATAGCTAACCGTTTCTTGGCTTTAGAAACTTTCCATGAGAAATATGGTAGACAGATTCCTCATACAAAGTCGAATCCCTAACCAAGCCGAAAGAAGAGACAAATAATAGGAGCTAAAAATACATTCAAAAAATAGAGGGATTCGCTTAACCTTAGACAATTTCCTAAGCGCCCAATTAGCTGTAGGAGGAGGGTTAAACAATCGCTAGTTACCACCTTTAGTGTAAACACTATGGACACACCGAACCTAGAGGGATTCGCTCAATCGACTAATATGCAAAGTCGTTTTCCCAATAACAACCACATTCCAGACTACAAGATTACGAATACCCGAACCACCCTCATTAATATTAGCAACATTTATCTAAATAAGTTAAAGCTAAATGAAAAAAAAGTACAGGTCACGATAGTAACGGCGACACACATTTGTCAATGTCGTCAGTTATGACGACATGTTTGGCGACACATAGGAACTGTTACCAAACATCTTTTAGTGACAGGATAGCAACAATTCCTGTCTGTCGCCAAACTTTTTCTTAATGTATTGTTAGAGTAAGTGTGCCTTGAGTGCACCATGGATGTGAGTGTGAGTGTCATATGCAGGTATGAGCTTGTATATTTGGATAAGGAAGCATCAAGTACGACTCAAGGCTTCAGATGCAAGTCCACGATGTTCAGGAGCTTATGTGCCTCTCGCTCGACCAAACCAGCAGGCGCTCGACCAAGGCCCAAATGGCTCGACCAGTCGAGCCTATACTTGCCAATCCAGGGGCTTACTGACCTGCTACTCAACCCAAAGTATGATCCGCTCGACCAAGGCCTATTTTGCTCGACTGGTCGAGCGAAGGTCTAGAATGCACTTTGTTTTCTTGCGCGATAAATTATACGAGATTGCGTCTTTATGGGCTTTTGTCCCAATAATTTGTACATAACTTTAAGTATAAATAGAAGTCCTAACACTCACTCTCATGATGATTCATAGATGTAGCCCACATTGGGGTGAACCTCGTAAATCTTGTGTCTTTGTTTATTGCTTTATTTCTTATTGCTTTTCATTACTAGTTTATTGTACTTATTGTTTATTTGCATCGAACCCCTTATCATAGGTTTTGGGTGATAGATTAAGCAAAAATTCTATAATAAGATATTATGACCCCTAATAAACGTGTTTGTAAGTGATTTTCATTAATTGATAAGACATTCTCTTGATTCTTAAATTCTATACACTAAAAAAAAATGCAAAGTTGCGACTAAAATCTCCGACTACCCGTTTTTAGTCGAAAAATTCCGACTATTTTACCAACTAACACAATGTGGTCGGAATTTCCGACTAATTTCCTACTGAATCAGTTTGGTAGCAAAATACCGACTGAATTGCGACAAACATGTTAGTCGCAATGATTCCGACGCATTTACGACTAGAATATTAGTCGGAAATTAGTCGTTGACTTTTGCAGTATTTTCCGACTATCACACTTGTCGGACATTAGTCGGAAGTTATTTCTAAAAAAAAAACTGCAAAAAGCTGAAATAAAAGTCTTTAAATGCCGACTAGAATCCGACCACACTATGGTCGCTATGTGGTCGGAAACTTCCTAATTTTGTCTATAAATACCCTCCCTCAACGTAACTTTTCCTACATTTCCTACATTTCTCTCTACTCTTTTTCTTCTTTATTCTCTCCAAATAATTTTGGTTAATTTAAACAAGTACCTGCTTGCGTTGTTTATCACTTTGTCCCGCTCTTCCTCACACTCATACTTGGTTAATTTCAATCGAGTATGAGTTGGAGAAGGGCAGGATGAATTGAAAAACATAAATTTAACGGTTCCATTTTTTGGTTAATTTAAACAAGTACCTGCTTGCTTTGTTTTTTACTTTGTCCCGCTCTTCCTCCATCTCGTACTTGGTTAATTTCAATCGAGTATGAGTTGGAGAAGGGCGGGATGAATTGAAAAACATAAATTTAACGGTTTCATTTTTTGGATAATTTAAACTAGTATGTGCTTGCGTTGTTTCTCACTTTGTCCCTCTCCTCCTCCATCTCGCACTTGATTGAGGAAACTCAAGTGTGAGATGGAGGCGGAGAGGGACAAGTTGAAAAACATAAATTTAACGGTTCTATTTATTGTATAAAAAATTTTAATGAGCTTTTTTTTGTGCCATTTTGTTGTAATAATTTTGAGTACTTAACCGAAATAGTTGTTTTTCTTACTTATTGTCTTGTACGTTTACTATAAAAATGTGTTAGAAACGATTAAAATATGTTCCTCAAATCTGAGAAAATTTAGCATCGTATTATTTTACTTTTATTTGCTACTGAAAAAGAATAATTTTCGATTTGCAGTTTGTTGGTATTCCCCGGTGGTGGTAATTACGACCTATTGTATTTTCATTGACTGTAAATTGCACCACTGGAGAACCAACAAGCTGCAATGAAAAAAGTATTCTTGGTAGATTCATAATAAGTAAAATTTACGATGCTGAATTTTCTCAGGTTTGAGAAACATATATTTAACGTTTTCAATTTTTTATAATACATATGAGGAAATATTTAAGGAAAAACACTATTTCAACTTAGTACTTATAATTTTTACCCCAAAATGGCCGAAAAAAAGCTCATTAAAAATTTTTATTTATTTATTTACCGACCAGATTGCGACTGACATTCCAGTCGCAAGTTGGTCGGTGTTTTGAATTTCAAAAAGTGGTCAAAAGGTCCTGACAGACATTTATTCCCTAAGTATCCGTGTATTTACCGACTAATCACCGACTAAATGTTAGTCGCCGTTTGGTCGGAAGTCTAAAATTACTGACTTTGTCAGAGATTCTTTAATGGCACAACTTTTCACGTGCCGACACATCTACCGACTGGTTTCCGACCGACTGGGGGTCGCTATTTGGTCGGAAAATATTTGATTTTGTCTATAAATACCTTCCACGTAACTTTTCTTTACATTTCCTACAACATCCTACATTTTCTCTCTACTGTTTTTTTCTTCTATATTCTCTCCAAATAATTTAGGTATGATATTAGCATTATTTTGGATAATTTAAACAAGTACCTGCTTATGTTGTTTTTTACTTTGTCCCGCTCTTCCTCAGACTCATACTTGGTTAATTTTAATCGAGTATGGTTAATTTCAATCGAGTATGAGTTTGAGAAGGGCATGATGAATTGAACAACATAAATTTAATGGTTCATTTTTTGGATAATTTAAACAAGTATGTGCTTGCATTGTTTCTCACTTTGTCCCTTTCTTCCTCAAACTCATACTTGAGTTTCTTCAGTCAAGTATGAGTGTGAGGAGGAGAGGAACAAGTTGAAAAACATAAATTTAACGGTTATATTTATTGTAAAAAAAAATTCTAATGACCTTTTTTTTGGTGCCATTTTGTAGTAATAATTATAAGTACTTAACCGAAGTAGTTGTTTTTCTTACTTATTGTTTTGTATGCTTACTATAAAAATGTGTTAAAAACGATTAAAATATGTTCCTCAAATTTGAGAAAATTCAGCATCGTATTATTTTACTTATATTTGCAATGAAAAAAGTATTCTTAGTAGATTCATAATAAGTAAAATTTACGATGCTGAATTTTCTCAGGTTTGAGAAACATATATTTAACGTTTTTAATTTTTTATAGTACATACTAGGAAATATTTAAGAAAAACCACTATTTGAACTTAGTACTTGTAATTTTTACCCCAAAATGGCCCGAAAAAAAGCTCATTAAATTTTTTTTTATTTGTGTACCGACTAGATTGCGACTAGAGTTTCGGTCGCTGAGTGGTCGCAAGTTGGTCGGTATTTTGAATTTAAAAAACTAGTCAAAAGGTCCTGACAGACATTTATTGCCTACGTATCCGTGCATGTACCGACTATGCACCGACCACTTTTTGGTCGCTGTTTAGTCGGAAATTTGAATGTACTGATTTTGTCAGAGATGCTTTAATGGCACAACTTTTCACGTGCCGACACAATACCGACTAAATTTGTGTCGCAATTTGGTCGGTAGGCAGTCGGAAAATAATACCGACTAAATTTGTCAGAGATGTATATTTGTATTATTAATTTTTTTCGCGCCTTATTTTATTATATTTATTGCGTTTTGTGTTTCTTTTTAGGATATGTATAAAATAATAAAACTGGTCAAATGTGGTCATTGACCACATTTGACCAGTTTTATTATTTTTATATTAAATTTTTTCCGACTAAATGCCGACTAAAAAGTAGTAGGAATCTAGTTGGTAGTCAACAAAGTTACCGACTAACTACCGACCAGATTGTAGTCGGCAATTGGTCGGAATCGAGCGCCGCCAAAATTTTGGCTGCTTTTAGACAAATTGAGGTACGCCTCTTCCGACTACTTTTCTACATATTATGTGGTCGCAAAGTAGTCGGAATCCAACGCCGCCACAATTTGGTCAGCCTTTGGATACTCTGACGTTTGACATTTCCGACTACTTACCTACTAACGTTTAGTCGGTGGTTAGTCGGTAAGTCAAATTAATTTTTAATTATTAAGATTTATGGAAAGTCAATTTAAATCATGTTTAAGAACTACCGACTACTTACCTACTAAACTTGTAGTCGGTGTGTTGTGACCAAGTGTTAGTCGGTGATTGGTCGGAACATTGCGACTAAATTCCTACAACCCCATCTAGTCGGAATTGCGACTAAACACCTACCAGTTGAATATTAGTCGGAATTCCGACTGATTTACCGATTGATTGTGTTTACCGACCATTCTGAGCCGACTAATTAGTGTTAGTCGATGTTTAGTCGGTATAGACGTATACCAACTAATCTGCGACTATATTTGGTAGTTGGAAAAATGCGTTTTTTTTGTAGTGATATATAATAAAGATCAGGAATAACGGTGAGTAAATAGGTACGTGTGATATCACATTCATTTTGAAAGTAATCATTTTTGTCTCAATATCCACCTATGGGGACTTAAAAGAGTTAAGTGGAATCACACAAAATACATTTCAATTCATTGTATTTGTAAAGACTTAACTTACACTTGTGACTTGTGCTTAAAGGTTTTTCAACATATAGCATTGCCTCCATAGATTATAAAAAATGTATATTTTTAGCCATGACTCATTATTTTTTTATTCTAATCCACAAATTTAACTTATATTTTTATTTTATTTACGTATTTTTTACTTTTTCATTACTTATATTCTCTCATATTCATAGAGAATGAGACATTTGGATTTTACACCAAAACCAAGGAGTGGTGGGGGACCACTTAAAAGTGGGTTGAAAACTCTCTTTTTTCATAAAGGGTATTGATATTTATGTGTTGTTGTAATAAGGGTAAAAGGGTAAAAAAAGAATGACAAAAATAGAAATGGGACATTTTCAGTGAATTAACCCAATAAGAAAATATCTCATTCTCTATGAATAGGAGGGAGTAACTTTTAACCCTTTAAATTTCCTTTTCTTGGTTTGCAAAGATTTGTAATAAGATTTGTAATATTACAGACTTATGATAGCCCCTTTTCACTTTCTCTTTCTGCTTTATGTAGTTTTTTATATTTATTTAAATTTTTTCCTTACGAGTTAATACTAGTCCAACTTGTTTTGTGTTTTGCAAGTGATTTCTCATACGTAATCTTGGTGTTATCCATCTCTCATTGCAGGGCTCTCAATATTTAGGGGTTTAATTTGTCTGTGCGCATTTCTCCAGGTCTCGCTCTCCCTTAAAGAGTACTAGTATGATCCCCCGACCCTGACTTTGTGCGAGACTCTAGGCTGATGACCAAGACCATGACAACCAAACTAATGGGACAAAAGGAGTATTGTACAAGGTATGACATCAACAAGATGAAGTAATCAAGTAACCAAACAACCCCACAATTCCACGTATGAAGTAAAGTGAGTTTTGTTTACAGTAGATAGACAAGTGCGTGTAGTCATTTTTAATTTGACGGTAGTCATATTAAAAGAAAGAAATTCAGAAAAGGTAACGTAAATTAGTTTAAGATCATGATTATTACACCATTATCAATTTAACAATCGAGCACTACATTGCATTTTTGTTTGATTTGTGGTTTAAAACTTTGTTTTCATAAATTATAACAAGACTTGGCTTACAATAAAAAAGATTTACTTATTTATTTTTTTAAGTTGGTAACAAAATTTGCAATAAAATGTATAGTTTACGTTACAAATATGGTTTTGCATATGATTATATAAAACATAATAAGCACCACAATTATAAAATGTGGCTATTCATCACAAAAAAAAGTGCGAAAATATGATACAAAGACCATATTGAGCATGAATTAGTTTAGTGGTTGAGATTTTTCCTTTTAATTATTTTATTAGGAGTTTGATTCTAACAACTATATGAAAGATTAATTTGTTCTTATAATTCATTGCTAGTAGAAAGTCTCTAATCTACCCTAAATTTACTATGATAAATTGGATAATATTAACACAAATTCTCAAATTAGATATGAATTAAATCTATGTTATACCGATTGATTTAACTTGAAATTAACTCGTATATTTAATTAAATGAGTTATACAAACTTATTTCAGGTTTATAATTTTAACCTTATCCTGATCTATTTCATAAAAAAATTTCGTCAGTTCGATTCAATTAATTAATTAGGTAATAAATTTTAACACATAACTACTTATTTCGAATTAGTTTCAGATTGAGTTGGCCTACTGTCTTACTCTAATTTGAGAAGGACTATCATAAAAACATATAGAATTTTCATATGTTGTTGTATTGTATTTAATCTCATGTATTTTTTAATTTGTATAGCTTGTGTAACTATACATCATTAATTAATAGCCTCATAGGAAAAGGGCACATGAACATAATTTTTGTCCAAAATTACTTGTATTACTAATCAGCAGTAGCGAATTCAAATTTTAATGTGAGAGTAGGTCAAAATAATTTAACTACTTAAAGAATATAAATATATACATATAATTCTTAAACAACCATTATAAAAATAGAAAATTTTCAAATTTTAGGGGTGGTCGATCGGCTTGGCCGACTAGAGACCCTAGCGTCCGTAGCTCTGCTGCCTATACTGATTAGCAACGTGCGTGAATACAAGGAAAGTAAAACAAAGCATAACATTACGTACATCATATGTAATAAAATAAATTACATCAGATTCATACGCAATTCAAAAAACACCGTCACATTTATAATTGCATATGGTCTTTCATTAATAAGTTAGGCTTCAAGTCAATGTTGTTTCCTTACGTATTGCATTGTAAATTTGGTAGCAAGAGTTCAATTGTTGTGCTAAGACCAAACACCAATTTTTCCAATAAATTTTGTTTATTTTAACTAAAAAACTATGATTTGAACAACAATTTTGAACTTAATATTATATAACATTTACATTGAAATACTTGAAACTGATTGTGACATATTGTGTGAGAAAATATTACTATCAATTGCAAGTACAATAGAACGAAGAACGTATACTTTTTTTTGTCTTTAAATGTATTTTTTTATTGGCAAATAAAACTTTATTACTCACCAGAAAAATTAAAACAACACAAAATCAACCTGAAGCCATACCTAGACTGATTTAGCATCAATATGGAACCAAAGTCCACCTTCTATGAAAGAAAATTTTTTACACACACACATATATCATCATCATCATCATCACCATCATCAACCCAATATCCCGTTCGAAAATAGGGTCTGGGTGAGGGAGGTGACGAACAATCCATACCCGTACTCCCTTGAGAGGAAATA
Source organism: Amaranthus cruentus (assembly GCA_019425755.1). NCBI lineage: Eukaryota > Viridiplantae > Streptophyta > Magnoliopsida > Caryophyllales > Amaranthaceae > Amaranthus > Amaranthus cruentus. The sequence continues at coordinate 9,440,392 of CM033466.1, forward strand.
CTAGAGGAAAACAGTCAATTTTAGTTGTATTATAATTAAGTGTTAGTCATATTAATTAAGAATTAGTTGTATTAGTACATTATTTGTCATATTTATTAAAATAATTAAAATTTAAATAACAAATTCAATTGTCAAACATCGGCTTGATGGCTGATTAAATTTTTTTACTTTTAATCACTTATTACCAGTTATTTGGTCGAAAAATGCTCGTTGATTAGCCAAAAATATAGGCAAGAAAATCAAATGATGGATGTTAGATTAGAGTAGAAATGTTTAAAGTGGATCTGATGATCCGTTATTTATACGTTTCTACAATAAATTTATATTAGAGTACGTTTGAATTAGTTGACTCTTGGCGACCAAGGCTGCCATCGCCCTCCTATCGCTAGCCTCCAACACACAAATGGCGATGATATTTTTGACGCCAGTCGCCCTTGGCGATGACTACTTAACCGTCGTTTTTATGCCATCGCTATTTCAACATTTTTTGTAATGATAATTAATTTAAAACTAATTTATATAAAAATTCACTTTTTAACCAATTCAAAATGTACCTCATTACTCGCATTGATACCTTCTAAAGAGGAAAATATTAAAATATTACCAAGACGAAGAATTCTCTGTCACTATTAAATATCTTACTTCGAAAGGCCTAGAGAAAACAAATAACTAGCAAACTTATCGAAAAAATATATGGAGCAAAGCACTTGATCAATATTACGTATACATGCACGATTTCATCATTAATATTTCCACCTAATAATTAAACAGGTACTCTCTTGAGAGACCGTCTATAATATAGATGTCTCTCAAAAGCCCAGCCCATATCTCCCTTTTAACTTACAAAACCTCCAATCAGCTTTTTTTCTTAATTTATAAATTGGATCAGCCTCAAAACTTGAGACGTTTATTGTATAGACGGTCTTAGGTAAGAATTTGTGATAATTTATATCATTTTCATTATTGCGAGTATTTAATATTTTTTTATCATTATCATTATTGAAGTGGATATATTTAATTATTTCTAAAAAGATATGATCTTTTGATTTTTGAATAATCATTTAGTCAACTATACCAAAAGACAAAGGAAGTAGGCATTTATACGAAGTTTCGTGGTAATTTACGCTTGTTGAGATAGATTAGACCAAGATGAGAACCCCTGCTTACAATGATAGTTGAAGTTGCTAGATGCTAACTTCCATTGCTAAAGGAATTTATTTACACAAATTGTTTAATTACCTTCATTTATTATTGTACTTTGATATTAAAGTTTTGCCCTAGATTGTTAAATGGAAAAAATAATTTTAATTATAGATTTTTCATTATTTATTATTGCACTTTGATATTAAAGTTTTGCCCTAGATTGTTAAAATGAAAATAATATTATCCGTGTCTTTTGTTTTAAGGGATATTCTACAAGAAAAATTACTGTGAATATTACAATTTTTGTTAATTTTCCTACAATGATACCAAGTATTGATTAACCATAAATAATACTAACTTAAAGGGGTGTTTTCCTAGAAAATTCTTAACATGTTAAAAATCAAACTATATGTGATGATAAGGCAAAAAAAATGGTATATTAGTTAATAAATTAAAGTTGGTATTATTCTAGGAAACTACTCCACTAAGTTGATATTATTTATGGTTAATCAATAGTTGGTATTATTGTAGGAAAATCAACAAAAGGTTGTATTATTCACGGTAATTTTTCTTATTCTATATGGTAAGTTCCAACTATGACAAAAGGCAAGTGGTAGCAATTCTTAAAATTTTTCTCCACAAAATAGCACTCAATTCTTGAAAAATTAACTACAGTAACATTATGAAGGTAAAAACATTTAATTTCTGTTAAGTGTCTATATAATGAAAAGTTTTATTTCGGTTAAGAGACTCCACATCATGCTTTATGGCTCCTAGTCACTTGCTTGCATCCATCAAAACAATATCTTCCATGTATGAGTCATGATCATCAATGTCATTTCTAACACCTTGGCCCATTGAATCATCGATGACTACTCATGGAGACTATAAACTAACATCACTGACCAACACAAGTCTTTTCAGCGCACTTTGGCCCCACTTATGCACACTAAAGAAAACTTCTATGAACTCATCCTAAGATTGCTCCTCAACAAACACGCTTAATTGTAGAGTTCTTAGAAAATAGGCTCCCTAGATAAGAAGATGCACCTCGTTGATATGAGTAGTTTATTTATCCTTTTGAAAGCTCAATCTGGGGTATCACACTCATCCCCACTTAGGAATACAACGTCCTCATTGAACCTTAGTTTCAGGATGTTTTGCCGCCTAGGTGCACTGAACAAATGATCAGCCACAGTCGCATGGTTGCTCTGCTACCATTTGTAACACCCCGACCCATCAAACCGTCGGTGACTATTCATGGAGACTGTGAAATGCTCCCACAGCCCAACACATGTCTTTTTAGCACGCTTTGACCTCACTCGTGCGCACCCAGTAAACATTTCTAAGAGGTAAAAGACATGTGTTGGTCTATGGGGCCAGTCTACAGTCTCCATAAGTAGTCACCGTGGTCTGATGGACCAAGGTGTTACAAGGTTATAGGTTGTTTCAGCTAGATCTTGAGAATTAGAGAAAACCTTTTTATTCCTTTCAAGCCACAAGGACGAAAGCGCAAAGCTAAACCATTTGGGTTAGGGAAACAACATATAGGACTAGTGAAAGGATAAGGAGAGGTTAAAGGAGAAGAAATTCTTAGGTAAGTCCGAGAAACATAACAACCAAATGTCTTTAGCTGCATAGAAGACTCGAAGGGAATGGAGGATAGTTTCAGCTGACAAGGGGAAAGAAGGATGATCCGAGAAAGTTAAAAAGCATGGTAAAGTTACAAATAATTAGTTTGGAGAGAATTCTGAGTATTCGCTTGTGAAAATTCTCGCTTCCTCTATTCTCGCCTTCATAAATCTTAATTCTTTAACTATCGTCTACAAATTCAATTTTTTTTTATTTCGTCCACACATTTCTTCCACTTCTCTACAAATCACATTCTTTTGCCAATATTCATTCATTTTCTTGATTTATTAGCTCAAATTTTATTTTTAAAGCAAATGTTGCGCGATAGACTAAGTATAAGTTGAATTATTATAAATAAAATTTAAATTCTTATCTTTATGTAGATAGTAATTAATTATTGTTACCATTTGTTAGGAAATGAGAAAGATGTTACTGAAAATATTAAAGGTTAATAAATATTAAATATTAATTAGTGGAACTATAAGTTCATTTTTCTAAGGAATACAATTGACTTGACTTTCTAATAGAATATTTACTCTTAAATCTTTATTATAATTCAAATAAAGATATTCAAATAAAGATAAATTAGATAACTTTCGAGTTGGAGAGGATTCATTACACAATAATATCTTGTTAGTATTTTATCATACAAACAATTGAACTATCAACACTCATTAACAAAACTTTTGGAAATTAAGCAATGAAATTAATCACGTTACTTGATTGTTAGATATTTCAACAAATGCAATTTTGGAGTATAGTTAATAAACTACACGTTCTTATAAAAAATCATACATTATACTAAAAAGAGTTTTACTAAATAGAATTCATTTATTGACTAATTAAAAAATGACATGACAGTTATCTTAAGCAATATCTCTACCATTAAAATATCTTTAACTAGCATTTATACATAGTTAAATTAAGTTAAAGAATACAATATATTGCATAATGTTGCTAATAATTTTCAAAATTACACAGTTAATTTATACATATAACTGTCAAAATTGAGTATCTTTAGTACATATTATTTTTGGCTTTATTTTGATAATATCATATAGATATGTCGATGATAAAAAAATCATAAATTGCACAAGTTTCTACACTAGTATTATATAATCAAATATGTACAAATTTTTAAAAACGTATGTTGCTTTCTCATAAGGGCAAAGCATAGTGGAAAAATACAGTAACAATCACGATCGTAATAATGGAACGTTGATGCAATAATATAGATAATGTGGTTATTGTAACGCCTAAATATCATTCGAAACCATAAGAAATCCCTTAAATACTACCAAAAACGTGGTTTTCTTAAACATTACAACACGAAAAATATCTATTCATTTAATAATACGATGCGAAACGACTTTATGTTTACACGCAGGATAATAGCTTTTTGAAAATTTTGATCATTTAAATTTTGGACTACACATTAGGCCCGTCAAACAGATCATTGGGTTGTATTCGGGTTTGGGTCATATATAAACAGGTCAGAAAACCCTTGACCCAAACCCAACCCATTTAGTTAATTGGGTCGAAAATCTCAACCTTGACCCGACCTGCAACAGATCAAGTTGACCTGATTTCGACCCACTTAACCCGTTTATAATTTTTTGTTTTCGTTTCAAGGGTTTTACGTTAATTAAATCTAATTTTTTAGGCTTTAATTTTAACTTTATGTTTTTTTTGTTTATTTTGTATTTACTATGAAAAATAAAAACCTATGAAGTGAACTAAGTTTAGCTTATACTTATTGATTTAACTCGAAATGAACACATTTAATAAAATGGGTTATACAGATTTTTTTCAGGTTTAAAATTTTGACCTGAACCTAACCCATTTAATAAACAAATTAGGCCGGGTCGACCATTTCATTAATTGGGTCAAAAGTCTCAACTCAAACTTACTTATTTCGGATTAGGTTCAGATTGGGTTATCAGGTCGGGTCAACGTTTGCCAGCCCTACTACACATATCACATATTTATTGTATTTTATTCATGGGAAGACTTCCAAGTCTTTGCAAGTTTGCAATTGTAAAAAAAAGCTAATCTAGTGCGTGACGTGAAATTTGCTGACGTAATGGTAAGTCGTAGAGGAAACGTCATATGCAAAATAATATCATGTGAATTATCATGTCAATATTCAAAAAATATTCGGTCTTTTTCTAATTCTACTTCATGTTGCAAGTCAATATTATTTCATACTAGTATAAAAACTCGTGCATTGCACGAAACTTTTAATATGATTAGACATATATATATAAATATAATTTGCTCTCAATAAAATCCTTAAAAAGTACAATCGTAATAATCAAATTAATTAAACCACTTGTTTTTAATGTTAAGTAAAATTTAATAAATGTATAACACATTATATATTTTTAACCTTATTAATATCATTCGATGCAACAAAAAATTTTAGCTTATTAGTTTTATAAAAATATTAAAAAAAATTTAGTTTGTAAAGATAGTAAATTTAAGGTGTGTGAACATACATTTTAAAAGATGTATGAAAAAACTCAAACCAATAATTTATCTAATACTCCTAACTCAATCTTTTTTAAGGTCTAAAAATGACAGGTTAATTAATTTTATTTTCATCAACCAATTAAATTATTCTATTTAACAGGACTACATGAGGCTGACACGTGGAATTTTCCAGTCTTTTTATTAAATTGTATGATATGATTGTTGACCTGTTAAATTTTAATCTGATTATCATTTAATAGGAACCCAATCGAATATTTATTGACCCGCTTTCTGTTTTCCATCATCATTCCAATTGTATGTAAATAATTTTCAGTTCCACGTTATTATTTTTTCTTATTTTAAATTTGAGCCAATATTTCTTTGTTGTAGTCCTAAAATCAGGATATTGGTCATTTATATAAAAATAATATAAAAATATAAAAACTATTATATATATGTTTTGGAAATAATATAATGGTAAGATATAAAAACTATGTTACACATTAGATTGACCCGAATTCGATATGATTTAACCTCATATTAACCCGACTTAAAAATAATCTGTCTTGAAATTGACCCGACTAAAAATAACCTACTTCAAACCTCGTCCAACTAACCGTTTAGGAAGGTTTACTTTTTATATGTATAATGTATTACATGTTAAATTTCTAAGTGAGAATTCAAGTTGTGCAAAGACCAAATGTTCAAATACAACACATTATTCCAAGACCCAAGTACGTAAAAGATTTGTGAACACTGAGAAAGATATGTGATTAACTTTTATTTGGAATGTGAATTCTTATTACATTTAACAATGTAAATAAGCAGTTCTTTTTTAAAATTTTGGTGGCCGAAAGCAAAATTAAAAATAAAGGTCTTTTTCAGTACTTTAAACAAAATTAAATCTCAAAAACATACAAAATTATTTAAATTATTTGAATAACTAGTTTTTGAGTTCATTTTCTCTTCCTTTTTTCCTATGTTTTCGCAGCAACAAGTAAAATTCGTCTCGCAACCCCAGGGTCGGCTCAAGATATTTTGGAGCCTTGTGCGAAATAGCACATTGGAACCTTTTTTCATTGCAATTTATAACTTATATAGACCTTCTACAACCATTGATTTTGCTTTTTTGACATGGGGGACTTGGGCGATGGCCCCTCTTGCCCACCCTTAGGGCCGGCCCTGGGCCAACCCCTATTATTTCCTCAACTTACTTTAATTTCTCGATTCATGAAGCTATTATTCTTGTATCTTGCGATTCCGAAATTCAAATAATATAGTTACTTAACATCGTACAATTACATAGCGTATGAAGTAATGAAAATTTTTAAATAACACAATAATAAAAATCTAATAAACAACAAAGAAAAAATTAAATATTATAACTAATTAAACAAATTCTAACAATTAGCGTTTAAAATATTAAAACATAGCATAAGTATATAAATTTTGTAAAATCAAATCTATATTGAATTTTATGATATCAATAAAAACAAATAAATTCAACGAAATCAAAATCTATGTATAAATTCACGAAAAAATTAGAAAAAGTTATAAAAAAAATTGTAAATGGGAAATTAATAGGTGAAAAAGAGATTTAGTAATTTGTATGAAGAATTGAGTTGTGTATAGCAATTTATATTTCATCTTACATTATTAATTTTAAAAACCGTTCAAATATTATTGCTATATTAGAGGCAAGAGTTTGAGACATACAATCATAAATGGCATACGAAAGTGGAAGTTTGAAGAGTTTTTAAAAAATATATTATTTTCACATATTAATTAATGCCAATTAATAATATCAAACAGTAATATAATCATTATTTTCGATCACTATATATTTACTATTTTTATAAGAGTATTATTATTATTTTAAGTTTTTGCTTACAAAATAATTAAATAGGAAACGCGCAATTGAAATTGATATATAACATTCAATAAGACGTGTTCATAATCAAAATTGTCCAACAAACTTTATGAAAATGGAACAAAATACAATGAATATTACACTTTATTTGGTTATTATTAGAAAATTCAAAAAAGGTGAATAGAGAACAAATCCATACTATAACTAACTTGTACTTTATCTAAAGTCCTTGGCATTTTCCAAAAATTCTTGCTCTTTTGATCAACACATTATCAACTGTCATTTAATGGGAAGACTCCAAGTCTTTGTTATAAGTATTCAATTACGTCATGTGATGATATCATGTTTTGATTGCGCAATTAATCTACGTCATAGAAACGTCATAATCATGACATCCTTCATCTAGGTCTTTTTAAGTCATAAGAGTATCCTTCCAGGTTGCTCCTGACCAAACAAATCGTAATTTTAGTATTTAGCAGTCTATACTCTAGGTTTGGTCTATTTTTTCAAAAAAAAATTACGATTTATTTGTTTTATTTTAGTATTTTAGATTTTGTTTTTTGCATATATATATATATATATATATATATATATATATATATATATATATATATATATATATATATATATATATATATATATATATATATATTTATATTGTAATATTAAGATTAAAACATGAAATACATATTATATTATAAAATAAAGTTTATGTTTCAAAGTCACAAAAGTTTAGTGTGGTAGCCTGTCTGTCGCCCGAATGTGAAAAATCAACACAACTGACTCGGATTTGACAAGGACAACAAAGCTGATTAGCTTTTTTGGAGGCAACGAGTTGTTTCCGTCGCCCACCCGTCTCCTACTCCCAGAATTGAAAAGGCGATGGCAAGACCGTCGCCATTCCATCGCCAAGGGCGATGAGTAGCTTCTCGTCGCCTTTTGTCATCTCTATTTTACCAGTTATTTGTAGTGATTGGAGACTATAAACATTAAAAATATTAAAAGAAAGTTAGTAAAAAAATATTATAAGACCAAAACTAATAAAAAATATTTTTATAAAATTAGGAGAAAAATGTGAGGAACATAAAGAATGTAAAAATATTAAAATTAAGTATGTGGAAGATATATGGGGACCATAAGCATATTATTAAAATATTAAAATGAGAATGAACAAGGTATTTTTTGTACAAAATTTGTGATATAAATAGAAGATTTTTTATGGGACAACAAATGAAACACCCCAAAATGACAAATGAAAACTTATTTAAGCAATAGAGGGAGTACGTTTTTTTAGTGGGATATTAGTAACATTAAATTTTTAATTTAAACTTCTACATTCGGACCCAAAATGACAAATGAAAACTTATTTAAGCAAATGAATCACCCCAAAAATGACTAATGGTATAGTGGTTTTAATGACATTTATTGGACCCTTCAACAACATAATAAAAAATCACACTAAAAAATTTGTGATTTATATGGAAGTATTTATGGGACACTCATGACCAGATGAGCTACACACTTTGTATGTATCTTTTGTCTCTGACATACTATTCTCATTAATTCGTAATTTGAAATATTAATATCCCGATATGAAAAATCATTGAAATAGATATTATAGAATATTATTTATATATAGGATTGAATTCAAAACATTAATTTTTAATATATATACATCTATGATTTTTTAAAATTTTGTGCTATCACTGAGTTTGAGTTCCAAATCCGCCACTGTAAATGTTATATTAATGTCCGAAAATTAAAAATCGGATATGAATATGTAAAACAAAATGAAGACTCTAAGTAACACAGGGAAAACTAAAAAGACAAAAGTGAGATTATGTTCATTGAAGAATGTTGAAGGATAGTGCTTAGTGGAATCCGTGAATTAGGCCCTTGAATTAGCGAAGGGTAAAGTAATTATTAGTGGCTCCACTGTTAAAACCAACCCAAACTCTTGGCCATGTTTCAGAGTCATGATCACTCATCACCGATTTGCCACATCCTTCTGGAGATACGTCAAAGCCCTAAACAAACCATTCTACGATTTCATATTTATTCTTAATTCCAACCCAATTTCAAAATGAATTTTATGTAACAAAATCAATATAGATACAAAATCCGATTTTATCTTACACGAAACACTTGATTTAAAGTAGACTCAATAACCCCAATAATTTCGTACCTCTACTCGGGACAATATGTACTAGACCTCTCAAAATAGTTGCTCCAATGAATCGATTTTAAAATTATTTATAGTTGATTTTGAAATATATTTCTAAAGAAAAATATTTCGTTATTGTTACTGATTATTTTGATTGGTATCACAAAATTTGCACCCTTACACTATGTTTGGATAGTAAATTAGGAGAGAAAAGAAAGGAAATGAAGGGGAGGGAAAGGAAGGGGAAGGAAAGGAAGGAAAATACTCCATTGTTTGTATAGGAAGGAAGGGAAGGGGACAGAAAGGAATTTCATTTTCCTTCCAAATTTTTCCTCTTATGGAGAGATTTGGATGTTAACAAAATGAAGGGACTTAATCCCTCCAAATCGTCACCCTCCCTTTTTGCTATCCAAACAAATTCTCCATCCCTTCAAATCTTTTTTTTTCTTTTCCCTCTATTTCCCTCAATTCAAACAAGGCCTTAAAGAATGCTAGTAAGTGGTGTCGGTTTGAAAAAGGATTGTTACACACGTCATTTTGATTTGAAAAATTAAACTCCAAACATGACAAAATTGTTGTTGTTTTTATCATTAAAATATTTACTATTATTCATATATATTTAAATTATGATTTGTTAAATTTAATTTATTTTTGTAGAATTGCTTTATTAAACAACTTGATCAATTTTACAAAATAAACACTATCTACTAGACGTTGAATTTACTACCAAGGATCAACCATAAATAAGCTCATTCTTAGTATTATCATTAATAAAATAAAGTTGCATTCATATAATTCTCCCAAATTTCACACAGAAGTTTTATTTTATACTAATTAATACGACCTTAAATATAAATCAAATTTAATTTGGTCTTTATTTTTTCTTCAAAATAAATTTTGAAATTTGGACTCAAAATCTTAGATACCTTTTTATTACATCATATGAACCAAATTTTTTGAGACAATCTCACATGTTGTGACCAATTTGAAGTATTCATCCTTAGTACTACTCACATTATAGTTTTCTTTTATTTAATTTCTCTATTCTTCACATGTAATTTCACACTCACATCTATACATCTGTAATTAATAAAGATTGAAAAAATATTTGACATAGTAAACCAATATCTAAAGTATTCAAATTAATAACCTTATTTTATTGTATTAGTCGTGTTTGTATATTATTATTAGTATATTATTAGTCGTATTAATAAGTGTTAGTAATTTAGTAAATTATCAGTCGTAATGGTATATTATAATATTTGTCATATTAGTATATCATTTATTGTTTTATTTTAATTTTTGTTGTATTAGTATAGTGTTATTACTTATTAGTTGCTTAAAAATTATCAAGCGTATTAAAAAAATTATATTTATTATGAATGATAAAAACTAAATATTAAAAAAAATTACTGGAAATTTTAGATGAAAAAGTTTTTTTGACCAAATTTCCGTCAGAAATTAGTAGGCAAATAGTCAAAAATGAAAGTTGGGTAATTTCCCTCCCTTTTCCATTTTAACATTTCTCTAAAGTTCGACTATCACTAGTGTAAATCGAAAATTTAGTCGGAAAACATCTAACTATTTGATTACGCAATAGGAAAAATAGTCAGAATTTCTGACAAACATGATTTTAGTCGAATTGATCGAAAAATCCAACTAACACAAGCAGTTCGAAATTTAATAGGAAATTTCCGAATGTCTAATGATATTCAGAAAATTAATCAGAGTAACAACGTTTTTTTTTTGTAGTTCGACTAATAATACATCTTCTATCATATAAAAGACAGTTGTACAACGCATCTACCAAAATTAACGGCCCAAGAAACTTCCTATCAAAAAGGTGTATTGTGTGGCAAATATTAGCCTACACTCCGACAAGAACATGTTTCGGTACTTGTTTCTACACAAGTCCTAAATCTCTAGCTGATAAACACCTAATTATAACATCTTTGTCCATTCTCAATATTCTTAAACAAGACCGTATTGTGGTGAGACTATTTCTATTAAGTCGACTTTTATATATTTAGTGCGTTAAAGTGATCAGTGAGAGATATATGCTAATTATATAAACCTGTCTCATACCAGACGAGCTAATGTCTATTTAGTACTTCCTTTGTCCGTTTTAATTTGCACTTCTTTCCATTTTAGTTGTTTCACTCATTTTGCACCTTTTTCCTTTTGGGCAATGGCTCCACTTTAATTTCTTTCTTTAAATCTCATCTACAAACTTATTAGCTCTCTCCCATCTGAACCACTCATTTTTATCATCCACTGTTTTTTTTTGTCTTATTCACTAATTCAATTTCATTTTTCACTAAATTTCATCCAAAATAATTTGGACGCATTCTCACAGGGACGGAGGGTGTATTTAGTTTCGATCTACGGACATCTTGGCAGAAATAGCAGCAGCCAATGGCAATGCAGAAGTAAAGGATGGAATGAAGATGCCATTTTTTCTACAAATACTCTTTGGCCTTTGCAATGCTTTCACTTCATTATTTTGATTCATCATATGATCATCATCAAGGCTTATGGTAGGGATGCTTGTTCGTATATCTTGTTATTATTATAATTACTTAATATTACATGATTATTATCTGAATGATCCTTTGAGTTTGGTTGGGGATGATTATATTATGTTCTCCTTCATATGTTGCTTCTAATATTGATGTATCATTTGCACTTCTTTGCACCTGTTTGTTTTTCATTACAACCCATAAAATTAATATTTTAATGAAACTTACGTAAAAGGTTTCCATAAAATTGGAAATAAATATTAAAATTCGGGTGCAATATACTCCCTCTAATTCATTTAAGTTGTCCCATTTGATTGGGCACGGATATTAAGAGTGGGATGAGGTCCACCAAAACGGTGGTAGTTGGGGTATTTTAATTGATTAAATTAATTATAATGTAGTTAGGGTATTATAAGTAGTAAAAGTGGGGATATATTGGTCCACTTGTGTGAACATGGGGTATTATTAAGAGTGGGATGAGGTCCACTTGCGTGAACATGGGGTATTTAGGTAAAAAAATTATTGATAAAAAAGGAAATGAGACAACTGAAGTAAATTGCACATAAAAAGAAATTGGACAACTGAAATGAATTCAACGGAGTAGAAAATAACGCACGTGCACACTTGAAATAAGAGTAATTAACTACGCACTTTGCGAGAATGAATAGGCAATTGAGCATTTGAGCTGATTTAGCCACCGTGAAAAACCTATGTGGTTGCCGTGAGAATTAAGAAATGCGTACATGATACATGTGAGTGATAATGAACATTAATTTTATAGAGTTGCTAGATAGATTTAATCATTTATTTTTGGTAGGGATCATCTAACATTTTTATGATTTTTCTACAATAATCGCACCTACTGATTAATTATGAATAATCTCAACTTTAGTTGCATTTTCTTAGAGTATGTGTAACCCGATGACCTGCTATAGTAGGTAATCAACATAAAACAGTAAATTGAAAATTAATGTAAAATTAGAGAAAATTTTTGTAAATTAACATAAAAAATTCTAAATAATTAAAACAATCAAAATTTGTTTTATATTTTTTCACATTTTTAAAAAATAAAACTTGTTGTAACTAGTCATCGGGTAATGGTTGTTAGAATCGTTATTCTGATCTACGATTCTACGATTTTACGATCCAAAAACAAGCGAGCAATTTGAATCGCAGGTAGAATTTTAAAGTTGTAGAATCTTACGATTCTAGTTGATATAAAATTTTTAGAGGTAGAATCATAACACGATTCTACGATTCTACGATTTAACGATTCGATTCTACTAATTTAGTATGAATTATTTTTCATTTTTCTTATGAACCATCTTTTACTAATCTATTTCACATATACGCATAAATTTCAAATTTCCCATCATGAAAACTTTTAAAAAACAAATTTCTCAATCAGTATGAAGATTTAAACTAATTATTTAAAAGTTTTTGTTATATTCTTAAAAATAAAGTCAAAGAAACTTAATTTATAAATTTAAACTTTTAAATTGGATAATAATAATAAGAAACTAGATATTTCTAATATATTTAAGTTTATTTGTAGAATCGTACGATTCTACTGATTCGATTCTACCTCTCAAAACGATTCTAAGTAGAATCACGATTTTAACAACTTTGATCGGGTTACCAGGTTTACTCTACGTAATTTTCCCTTTATTTTTTATGTTTTGTAGGAAAAAATTATTTTTTTCATGTATGAAAAAACATATTGTCTCTTTTCAACGTATATTTTTTTCTAAGTTATTGTATAAGGCGTCAAACTGCAAGATGTGAATTATATATAATTATATTAGCTTATCTAATACAAATAATAAGGATATATTTTCATTGTTATATTTAGAGTTACTTAAAAGTTATGATAATAGTAATAGACAATTTTTAAAATTCAATATAGCAAAATAAATTATGACCAAAAATAATAAAATGTATCAAATTAATTGCATATTCTAATTAGTTGCAACAATAAGAGTATTGAAGATTTGAGATATTGACAAAATAGCTTTTAAACAATATCAGCTAAATTTGGATAAATGAATGATTTGGAGGTTAAAATATCTAATATTAATATTTAGTAAATTAATCAGTTAAAATAATTTGTTGTTATAAATTAGCAATTTTTGAATAAGTGTTAAAATAGTAGGTAGAATTCAAATCAACGCTTAATAAAAACAACACAAACCAATCATTAATCAAAATCGTAAACCCTTCTTCGTCAAATCATAACAAACAAACTGAAACCGACGATATTAAAATAATAAACAATATAATTTCCTCTTCTTTGAATTATGATCTTCATCATTTTCTCTTTTGATGATCAAAGATGGATTAATTAAACTAATCAGTTGATTTTGTAGTATGCTTTTATTCATGCACATAGATGTTAACACTTGTATGAGCCTTTTGTTCTCCTTAGTCATTCTGTTCAACTCTTCTTGTAAATTCCCACTTTTCTCCTTCTATTTTTTGATAACAATGAAATCATAAATAAATTAGCTTTTACTATAGGCAAGCAAAAATACAAAAATGCAAAAAAAAAAAAAAAAAAAAAAAAAATTGGTTTTCTAATTTTTTGTTTACTTGATTTTCAAAGTCATATGATATACTCCTCCGTTCTCTAAAGAAGTTCCTACTTATTATTTTAGGTGATCATTTATTGTTCTCATAAGGAATTTCTCTATTTTTATCACAAATTTTGGACACAAATAATCTTGCAACTCTAATAGTATAATAAAGTTTTTGATACCAACATGTCTTCCACTAACTACATATTAACACGTTAATATTCCTTATGATCTCCACATGTTTCCTACTAATTTTACAACAAATATTTTTATTAGTTGTAGTCCCTATATTGTTTCCATGAAGTTTCTTTTAATATTTATGGTCTCCGCTTTTCCTTCATCAAATTTATTATTCAATAAACAATATATTCACTATCTAAAATCTTATATTTTTCTTAATTATCTTGAACATTCCTTACAGGAACTTCGTTAAGGAACGGAGAGAGTATGACATATAATATATTAATAAATGATATAGAAGTTAGAAAATAGGCCTGACCAACCCAAACAAGGAGGAAAAGAAGTAGTCCACTCATTGTCCCAAAGAAGGTTCACTACTAAAACCAATTGGTGATAGTAGGAGTTACTCTTTGAGTTTATAAAGTGATGCATACTCTTCTCTTTCTCCGATGTGGGACAACTCACATGTGGGTAACACATGAGCACTTCAACACTCCCCTCATATGTGAGTGTCCTTAGAATTTTAGCCCCCACCAGAAGGGTTACAAACCTATTAGGAATGAACATCCAACTAAAGGCCCCTTAACCAGTGGTAAGATTAAATGTCCAGTATAAAGGTCCAACAACAAACCGGGCTCTGATACCATGATAGAATTTAGAAAATGGGTCTGTGCAACCTAAACAAAGAGGAGAAGAAGTAGTCCACTCATAAACCCAAAGAAGGTTCACTACTAAATCCAATTGGTGATAGTAAGACTTACTCCTTGAGTTTATAAAGTGATTCATACGTACTCTTTTCTTTCTCGTACGTAGGATAACTCATATGTGGGTAATACATGTACACTTCAACTATAAATAATTTGTAAGAATGTAGAAAAGTCCACTTAAAAAAACTAGCACTTCAACAATAAATAATATGTAGGTATGAATTAAAATTAAATTGTTATAACTTAGAAAAGGAAGGATAAGAGTTGAAATTTATATTATTCGTCGGAGCCTAACCCTCTTTGGTCTTTACCTCATTAGGTATCTTGATTGATACGCAACTTATTCAAGTGGAAATATATATAGATTTTTTTTATTTGTGAGTAGGCTAAAAAATTCATAAATACGAAGAAAATAACTGTTTCTATTAATTGTGAGAATAAAATATTTGTAAAAACAGGTGCTCTTTTGAAAGACCTTCTTTTGTAAAGACCACTTCAAAAGTGCAGCCCAAATCTATATTTAAAGTTGTAACAATATATATATATATATATATATATATATATATATATATATATATATATATATATATATATATATAGGGGAGGAATCCAATGAGAAGGGGTTGAAAATGAGAAGGGTAAGAAGGACTCTACACCCTTGATTTCACTTAAATAAAAAAATCTATAGTCACGATTGAGCCAAAAACACATAATTGTAAAAGTAACTATGTTACATAGAAGGGTAACTATGAAATAATTTTTAAAATGTTCTTAATTTATAACATAGTATCCTTATTTGTATATATAGTAACCCAAAAAAATCAAACGAAAATCCTTCTCACCCTTCTCATTTTAAAATTCTTCTTATTTGATCCTACATCTATATATATATATATATATATATATATATATATATATATATATATAGACTGGGCTTTTGAGAGTTCTCTTTACAAAAAACAGTCTCAAGTAAGAATTTGTGTTGTAAAAATTTGCGAAAGCCAAAAGAATTTCACACAACCACTAAAGCAATTTGTAAATCTCTTAAAATAGGCCAAACATATAATTCTATGGAAATATATAGTTAATCTTCGTTCCTCACTTAAAAAAACATCTCTCCAATATCTTAATTCTTTAACAAAAAAAATCAAACAACTTGTTTAAAAGATAACATTAAAAGAAACTTCGTGGTAACTTACAAGTTTGGCTAATAATCGATTGCTTAATATACTAGTAGGATATAATTAATTGCTTCTCTCTTTTTATAAGCCATTACTCATTAGCCAATATTTTAAATCCTACTTATGTGGCTATTTGGTTAAGTCTAGAAAAAAAATTAAAATAATGAAGTTAAAAGTCTCAAGCAAATCGATTTAACCAATAATTTAAGCCGAGGGTTAGGACACAAATATATTATATATTCTAACATGCCCCCTCACACAAAGATCCTTTGAGATAGAAGTATATATGCAGCACATGCCCTCCTCATATCTAATGTGGAATATCCCACATGAAGTGAGGGTTAGTTGAGATTTGAACCCAAGACCATTTTGTCACGTCGGCTCCAGACACCATGTTAAGAAATCAATTCAACTGGAAAAGTAAATTAGTAATGAAGACCCCAAAATATGTTATATACCCTAACAAAATATGAGATGTAAAAGGCATTCCATCGTATATGATCCTAACAATAAAAATTATCAAATATTTATTAGTTTACAATAGTTTTGTCTTAATTTATTTACTTTTAGACCTTAAAATTTTAAAAAGTGCAAAATAAAAAGATCATAAAAATGTCTTCTTTTATTTATTTTTTTTTACTTTGATCCCTTCTTGTAGAGCTAATGAAAAATGATATTTGATAAATTTTATGTCATGTATGCATTTAGTAAGATATGAAAATAGATTGAAGATATACAAGTTTTCAACTATGGTTAGAAATATGCCAAACTCATCCCTTCCTCTATTTTCTACAAGAATAAAATATTTTTTATACTCCCTAGTATATCCTATTGAAACCTATTACACCATGAAAACCAATGTGAAATCTTTTAAGGTTAGATTTACTAATATATATGTGCGCGCCTCGTCTCTCTTTGGACATTTTTCTTTTTCCTGATTTATTATTTTAATTCCTATTAAAGTAAGGATATATTTTTTCTCTCCTGCCTATTTCACTATTCTCTATTTCTTATCATACTCTATTGTTTCACTCGAATGATCTCTTTCTTGTGAACCAAAACTATCTAACAGTGTCTTCAAATAAGATATTACCCGGCCATATCAAAATTTCACTAAACGATATATTTTTTCCATAGTCATAGTCATATAACAATCTAATATCACAGTCAAAAAACAGTCCGAATAAGAAAAGAAAACGGACAATCCATACAATAAGCCTACTAAAAGCTACCTAATACTCCCTCCGGTCCAGTTTACTAGTCCCATTTGACTTTTTCACACATGTCGAGGCAACATTTTAACCTTTAATATCTTTAATTGTGTATAATTAAAAATTATAAAAATTTGATATTAATAATCTTTGCATTGAGATGAACAAAATAAGATCCCACATGACTATATTTTAACTTATAGATTAAGAACAAAATACAAATTAAAAGTGATTAGTGAATAGTAACCAAAATTCAAATGAGACTAGTAAACTGAACCGGAGGGAGTATTAGTTACCAAATCAATAGTATAGTTGTATCAAAGTTTGAAGACTCTTTTTAGTCTTGCATATTCCGCATTCAGACAATCAGAAAATTAATGTAATGCATTGTATTTACTGTGTTTGTATTGAGTATCATTCTAGCATATTACATAATATATATAGGCTGTAAAAGGTACCCCTACATTCTAGAATATTTAGCTATAACAAACATTAGGACAGATGGCAAGCAAAGAGAGAAAGGGAATATTATTGTTGTAACAAACGCTGCACATCAAAAGGAAATGCGTGGGCACCAAGTAGTGGCAGCAGGGGTTCAATACTCCCCCTCAAGCGTGGTGGAAGAATGAACACCAAGCTTGGAAAGGAGACGCTGCTGCTGAGCAGTGGGCAGAACTTTAGTGAAAACATTAGCCACTTGATGAGACGAAGGAATGTAGGAGGGAGCAATGGACTGAGAAGCCACATGATCACGAATAAAATGGCAATCAATGTCAATGTGCTTCACACACTCATGGTACACAGGGTTGGCAGCGATGGCAAGAGCAACACGATTGTCACAAAAGAGAGGAGTAGGACCTTGATCTAGGACACCCAAATCTTTGAGAAATTGTTTGACCCATAAAACCTCACAAGTGGTCATGGCCATGGCCCGGTATTCGGCTTCGGCACTGCTACAAGCTACAACTGTTTGTCTCTTAGATTTCCAAGATAGGGGAGAGTGACCAAGCATAACACAAAAACCCGTAGTAGACTTCCTTGTAGAGGGGCAGCCGGCCCAATCACTGTCACAATAGGCTTGTAGGGAGGCAGTGGTGTCACTAGCAAAGAGGACTCCTTGATGTGGAGAGCCCTTAAGGTATCGAAGAACACGAAGGGCTGCCTGATGGTGAGAAGTTGTGGGCTTGTGCATGAATTTGCTTAAAGCAAGGAGATGTCAGGACGAGAGATGGAGAGGTAGATGAGTTTGCCCACCAAACATTGATAAGGCTCCGGATTGGCCAAGGGTTCTCCTGAGGAGATATGAAGCTTGAGGTGAACAGCCATTGGAAGGCGAACAGGTTTGCAGTGGGAGAGCCCATATTCATTCAACAGATCTTGAATATATTTGCGCTGAGACAAGAAAAACCCTTGAGGAGTATGGTCCACCTCTAAGCCCAGAAAGTATCGAATAAGACCCATGTCCTTCATATGAAAAGTAGAATTAAGAAAGTGCTTGGTGGCTTGGATAGCAGCATCATTGTTCCCAGCAATCAACAAATCATCCACATAAACAAGAACAATAGTGATGGAATCAGAGGAGTGTTTAATAAACAGGCTATAGTCATATTTAGACTGAGTAAACTGATGTTGGAGGAGGGCATGACTTAATTTAGAGAACCACTGTCTGGGCGCTTGTTTCAAACCATATAGGGATTTGAGGAGTTTGCATACCATAGGAGAAGTGGAAGGGACACAGCTGAACTCACCCTCAGTAGAACCAGAAATGCGAGAACCATAAGAAGTGTAACCAGTGGGCATTTTCATGTAGACAACTTCTTCAAGATCACCATGCAAAAAAGCATTTTTAACGTCCATTTGCTGAGTGGACCAGCCATAAAGGGCAGCTACAGCTAAAAGAGCACGCACCGTTGTCATTTTAGCCACGGGTGCAAAAGTTTGATTGTAATCCTCGCCAGGTCTCTGATGGTTCCCCAATATGACAAGTCGGGCTTTGTACTTGTCTAGGCTGCCATCGGCATTAAACTTTGTTTTGTTGAGCCATTTACACACTATAGGTTTTTTGTGAGGAGGAAGAGTGGTCATTCATGGCATCAATCCAATGTTGCTGAGTCACAACATGCTTAAAATGAATGGGGTCTTTGGTATGGAGAAATTGGGCCAAGAAACAAGAATAGGAGGAGGACACAGAAGTGACAGTGGTAGGATGTATTTGAGAGGGATGTAGGGGCTGGAGAGTGGAGTGCATAGCATAATCAGAATGCCAGGCAGGGGTGGTGCGTGGGCTGGAGGATGTTCTAAGTGGCACAACAGGAGTTGGTCCTGAGTCAGCAGAAGGACCTGCAGATGAAGAAGAGGCAGGATTAGTAGTAGCAGGAAGGCAATCTAAAGAAGACTGAACCATAATAGGAGGAGCAGGCAGGGGTGCAGTAGGACTGGAGTGTTTAAACATTGTGTAGGGAAGTATATGTTCATAAAATCGAACATCCCTGCTAACAAAGGATGAGTGAGTCAGTAGATTGTATAGTTTGTATCCCTTTTGATTTGAGGGATAGCATATAAACACACAAGGGACGCCTTTGGCTGCAAACAAAGTTGTTAAAATCGTGATTCTACTTAGAATCGTTTAGAGAGGTAGAATCGAATCGGTAGAATCGAATCGTAGAATCGTACGATTCTACAAATAAACTTAAAAATATCTAGTTTCTTATCATTATTATCCTATTCAAAAGTTTAAATTTATGAATTAAAGTTTCTTTGACTTTATTTCTAAGAATATAACGAAAATTTGTCAATAATTAGTTTAAATGTTCATACGGATTAAGAAATTTGTTTTTTAAAAGTTTCCATGATGGAAAATTTGAAATTTATGTGTACATGTGAAAGAGATTAGTAAAATATGGTACATAAGAAAAATTAAAAATAATTCATACTATATTAGTAGAATCGGATCGTAGAATCGTAGAATCGTGTTATGATTCTACCTCTCAAAATTTCATTCCAACTAGAATCGTAAGATTCTATAACTTTAAGATTCTACATGCGATTCAAATCGCTCACTTGTTTTTGGATCGTAAAATCGTAGAATCGTAGATTAGAATCGCGATTTTAACAATCATGGCTGCAAATTTATCTGATGTATGAACAGGGTTGCTAGCAAATGCCCAAACACCTTAAGGTGTGAGTATGAGGGAATGGTATTGTGCAAGAGACCAAATGGCGTTTGATTTTGTAATAAGGGAACTGGTAAACGACTAATAATGTGTGCAGCTGCTAGAACACAGTCCCCCCAAAACGAGAGAGGCAATTGAGCTTGAAATCTCAAGGCTCGAGCCGAGCCATTTCAAGGAGATTGCGATGCTTGCGTTCCACCCTACCGTTTTGCTGAGGACGATGGACACAAGAAGTTTGATGAAGTATACCTTGGTCAGAGTAAAAGGTGAGACACTAAGCATCAGCAAATTCAAGAGCATTGTCTGAGCGAAAAATCTTTACTAACATCCCATACTGATTCTTAGCCATGAGAACAAAAGTTTTAATGATGTGAAAGGCTTCTGACTTCAATTTGAGGAGACTGACCCAAGTGGTGCGTGAATAGTCATCAACAAGGGTGATAAAATATTTGTGATGCCCTCGACTAGGTGTTTTGTAGGGACCCCAAATGTCAAGATGGATGAGGCGAAATAGGTCTGGAGCCCTGGAGGAACTAAGGGAATAGGGAAGTTTGGTAAACTTTGCAAGAGGACATGTAAGACACGTATCAGTGGGGCTATGAGGAATATCAGTTATGTGAGAGAGTTTGGTGAAAGGGGCATGACCCAATCTACAATGCCAGAGGTGTGCTGCTGAGGGTATGAGAGGAGTGGGTAAGTGAGCAGGAATGGTAAGGGTAGTAGAGACATTGGAAAAAGATGAAGGATGAAAGTAATACAGGCCATGATGGAGCCTGCCAAATAAGAGAGGGGCAGCAGAATGTTTGGGTAACATGTAACAACAATCAGCAGTAAACACAATGTGACAACCGATATCCTTGGCAAATTTAGGGACAGAGAGAAGTTTATGATGGAATATGGGAACATGGATGAAAACGATGACGTATTAGGGATCGAACGTTGTGTTTCAATCTCCAATACCACCAAGATCGAAAGTATGTGAAGTCTTGTGAAACAAATTACGCAAACAATATGAACTTGATGTTTGTAGGAATAAAAATGCAATAATAAAATGACACAAATGTTTACGAGGTTCACCCAATTTAGGTTACGTCCTCCGGTGTAGTATCTCTTATATTAACAATTGAGAATTACAATAAGAGAAGAGATTAAGGCTAGTGTTTGGCTTGGGTATTTTGTGGATGTCTTTGGATGACCACACTAGGTCTCTATTTATAGTGCTAGATACCCTAGGAGTTACATATGATTATTATAGTGAGTAAATAACATAATAAACTCCATTGATCAGCTGAGTTAAATGAGTTGTAACTTTCCAAGCATTTGATCCGTCGAAAAACAGCATCCTATGCTGTCAGAGGGTCCGCTCGACCAGGTCGAGCGAAGCAGGTGGGTCGAGCGGCAGATTGAGCGAAGAAACAGAAGCTACTGGATACATCCTGACTTGTAGCTCGACCAAACAGAAGAGTTTGCTCGGGTCGAGCGGATCCGCTCAGGTCGAGCGGCCGGTCGAGCGACCACCAGATCCCTCCTGGACAATTTCTGCTCGACTTGCATAGTAGAGCATCTTGCATTAAACCATTACACTTCTTCATTAAGTCCCATTAATTCAGCTTTAACCATCACATTCAACACCTACATTAAGTTATCAACTTAAAACCCATTCATGACCTCTATAGGATTCCATCCCATAAGTCACCCATGAATGCACCTATAAATTTGTGCACTCAAGTCACACTTAATCACAACAATGGAGAACATTGAAAAGAGTGAGTGTGGGTGTAAGGGGTACAGCACCTGAACAGGATATAGTAGAGGTTTGCCCATTGGGTAGGGTGATTTTGTGGGGTAAGAAGGCTGTTTTGTGGAGGTTCCATTCACAAAACCCAGCTTTCTTTTGGAGGTCAAGCCAATTTCAAGCGACCTACGCCAGCTCCTGTAATTGTTTGTACCAGTGAGTTTTTCCACAGATATGGAAGTACTTCCATCAGAGGGGTGAAGAGTGGACTGGTGGTCTCAATAGTGAAAGATCCTGAAGGATCTGACATTGTACTGTGAGGGAAAGAAGGTAAGAAAGAAGGAAAGAAGAAGGATAGATTAGTATAGATGCATGCAAGGAATATGCAGCTCTGATACCATGAAGACTCTTTTTAGTCTTGCATATTCCTCATTCAGACAATCTGAAAATTGATGTAATGCATTGTATTTGCTGTGTTTGTATTGAGTATCATTCTAGCATATTACGTAATATATATAGGCTGTAAAAGGTACCTCTACATTCTAGAATATTTAGCTATAACAAACATTAGGACAGATGACAAGCAAAGAGAGAAAGGGAATATTATTGTTGTAACAAACGCTGCACATCAGAAGGAAATGCGTGGGCACCAAGTAGTGGCAGCAGGGGTTCAATAAAGTTACAAGACAGAGGACTAATCCACACGTATGATGGTTAGAGCCGAAATTCAAATGAATAATGATGTAATGATGTCACATAATTAAGTATATAATGTTATAGTATTACGATTGCTACTCGCTCCATTTTATTATTTAGCATCATTTGTTATTCTAGTTCGCTTCATTTATTTTATATTAATTTTATTATTAAACAATTGTCTATTACTTTGTTTTGATCACATATTCACATATATACAATTTAATTCTCTTTTTATTTTATTCATATAATTTATTCTTTTTTCTTTAATTACCAAAAAAATATATTTTTCTTTAAAACACTTATTTTCTATTTGATGTTGATGGAAAGGAACAGAATAATTTACGCTGAAATAGTAGTCCTATCTTCATGGTGGGAAATGTTAAATACTCGCTCCTAACCAACTTAGTTGTCCCATTTGCTTGGGCACACTTGTCGAGGTAATATTTTGATTCTTAATATATCTAATTATGCTTAAATAAAAAATTTGAAATAAGAATAATCCTTGTATTGAGACGAATCAAACAAGATCTCACATGACTATGTTTTAACTTATGAATTAAAAATAAAATACAAGTTAAACGGAATTGATAAATAGTGTAAAAAACCAAATGGGACAAGTAAATTGATTGGAAAGAAGTATGATTGATATGATTAGTTAATTGATTATAAATATGTGGGGACTCGAAGGCGTTAATTCTGTTGAGGGAAATTTGTAATTTTGATAACAATTTCAAAAGTCTAGATGTAATGGCAAAGTCATTGTGAATGTATAATTAATAAATCATTCATCTTCCTATAAAGTTTGTCTATTCTTGTTTGAATTTAAATATATGATTGATTTGTCCTATATACCGGCCTATGTTACACGAATTTTTTATTTTGCACCTGTATCCGATTATTGATCCTCGGACATTAGTATGTCGCTTAAACACTTCATTTTAGGTGGAGAATTGAATATTCAAACGTATCCACTTAGACACGTAGCAGTATCCAACATTAGTACCCGAGTCCAACATTAGTATCTGTCAAGGAACTCAACCAAAAGCTTAAGCTGATGGTTGAGGCCCCATGATATGTTATATATTCTAACACGACTCCTCACACGAGAGCCCTTTAGGCTAGAAGTGTGGATGCAGCACATGCCCTCCACATACATGACGCCAAATTTTCCACTTTAAATGAGGAGTAGTTGAGAATCGAACCTGTGACCTCTTGTCACCCTGACTTCCGATACCATATCAAGGAACCAACTCAACCAACAGCTTAAGCTGATGGTTGAGGCCCCATGATATGTTATATACTCTAACAGTATCCAACAAACACTTAGACTCTTGGTTTTTTTCATAAGAGATAATTATAGGGAAGTTTTAACTCTATTTGTTGGATATAATTATTGTTATGATCCAAATTTATTTCAATCTACGTAATTTTAAAATTTTTATAAGGTAACTAGTTTTTATATAATAAATAATTATTTATCGGTACATTGACTATTTTAACCCCTTATTTAAAAGTTTGGCTTGGTTCCTTGTGGCAATATATAACCCATAACCCAAATCAAAATTGAAATTGATATTATGAATTTCAAAGGTGTTTGATGCTAGGAAAAATGAGAAGAGAAAAAGATTGAATATGAAGATGGACATATATGACATATCAC
Source organism: Amaranthus cruentus (assembly GCA_019425755.1). Lineage (NCBI taxonomy): Eukaryota > Viridiplantae > Streptophyta > Magnoliopsida > Caryophyllales > Amaranthaceae > Amaranthus > Amaranthus cruentus. The sequence goes on from CM033466.1 coordinate 9,465,311, forward strand.
ATATCAAGAGAATTATTATCACTATTATTTTGCATAACTAATTTTACATCTCCAGTACCAACTAATTTTACATCTCAATAATTGGGTTTTGTCTTTGAATTTAAAAGTAAATACCACTTTTTAGAAAAACTTATAGTTTTCACAAATTATTACTTGAGACCGTCTTTTGTAAAGGCGATATTCAAAAGTCCAGTCCAATTCTAAATATATATTGTTACAACTCTAAATATAAATTTGGGCTGGACTTTTAAGAGTCGTCTTTATAAAAGACGGTCTCTCAAGAGAGCACCAGATTAGTTTTTATTCTCGCTTAACTCTTTCCTTCAGCCAACCCTGTACCAAATTTTCATAATAAAGGAGGTATCATCGGCCCACAATTAAATTTATCTTCATAGTGCACATGGCCGACACTTTTAACTTAGACGGCCCATTAAGCATATGGGCAACAACTTATGGAAAGACGGCCCATCGAGAATAGTTCATCATATTTAGGAGTACAAATTCTTACTTGAAACCGTCTTTTGTAAAGACGACTCTCAAAAGCTCAATTCAATTCTAAATATATATTGTTACAACTCTATATTTAGAATTGAATTGGGGTTTTGAGAGCCATCTTTACAAAAGACGGTCTTTCAAGAGAGCAACCTGATTTAGGAAAAGTATTACACCAACTCTTGTGAGAGAAGGTCCTTTCACACGTGGCCAATAAATATTTAAAAAATTAAAATTCACTTACCGCACATGTTTATATTATGGTAATTTAGGTGTTTATAGTACATGAAGTAGGCATTTATGGTCCGTGAAGTAGGTGTTATAGGTATGTTAAATAGGTGTTTATGTTTTTCCTAAACATTTACAACTTTAGTCTCATGAAAATAGTTTCAAATTGACAATTGATGAAAAAAAAGAGAAAAAATAGATAAAATGGTATTTATGGGAAAGTGTTAGAAATGCGTAGATGAGATAAAAAGGTAAGTAAATGTAAGTCTGAATTAAAGAATGAGTGTGGGTTATGGACAAAAATAAAAATAGCTTAAATTTGATGGGACATACAAAATTGGAAAGTGGGACAAATTTCGTGGGATAGAGAGGGTACTTCACATATCATAAACACATACTTTACATACTATAAACATCTACGTTGCATACTATAAAATATATGTTTATAGTAGTTTCAGTAGGTGTTTATGGTATGCATAGTAGATACAGTATTTATTGTTTGTAATGTAGGTGTTTAGGATATGTAAAGTGTGGATATCAGATGGAAGAGGGCATTGAAGTAGCCCACAGTACTAAGGGTTGTACATGGAAATGTCAACCACATTATGTCCTATAATGGACTCAAGATTGGTACAGAATTCACTTCGAAATAATGAGAACTGCTAGAGGGGTATCACTTCAAAATGACAAATAATACTTATATCATTTCGGTTACTTGGTGGGTTTTTGTGTCGGGTTTTATGGGATATTTTTGGTTTTGGACTTTAGGTAATATATCACTTTGAATCAGGTTGGTTCAGTTACGACTCTAATCACGTTTGGGTCTATGCCTAGCCAATACACACTGGGTCGGTTCGGTTTTGGATCGTGTCAATTTCGGTTCGAATTTATATCGAGTTAGATCAATGCAGTTCGAATCCAAATCGGTTAATGCAGTTCGAATCCAAATCGGTTATAATGCAGGTTGAATCAAGTCGGGTAGACTATGGGTCGAGTCATTTTTCATTTTATGTTAACGTCGAGTCAGGTTATTTTGAGTTCAGGTTGACTTTGGATCGATTATATCATTTGTACAGTAGTGCATTCGGTTTTAAAATCCAGTTCAGTTGAGCTTTATGCCGATTGAACTTTATGTTTACTTTGCACGTTTTATTCAAGTTGAAATCGTTTTTGATTAAAGCATGACAAATTGTAGTCGGTTATTTAAGTTGTCGATTACCAGTCAAATTTGGTTCTATCAAACATAAAGTCGATAAGATTTGATTGCGGGTCTACATTTATGGCTTAATTTTAGCTAAACTATACTTCATTCAATTGAATAAAACTTATTATTAGCTGAATTAAATTATTTGATGCAATTGAATCAAACTATATATTTAATGAATTAATTTTGATTTAGTAATTTTCGCTAACTAATTTGATTTAGCTGAATCAAACATTGATTTTAGCTAAACTAAACTTGATTAAGCTAAATCAAAGTTATTAATTAGAACAAAACTTAATTCAACTAAATCAAACTTATTTGGGAAAATTACTTTAAAAACTTCCAACTATTCGCGGTTTAAATATAAAACTCCCAACTTGATTATTATTCAAAACTCCCAACTATAGGCCCATCTTAAATATAAAGCACCAATACATTTTATAACCAATTTTTAACAGGTTACCTTTTGTTGAAATGAGAGGATACGTGAAGGGCCGTGTAAGGTCAAAGGAAGTAAGGTGATTAATAAATACAATTGGGTCTCACTACTTCTCAAATAAAACCAATTTATCCGGTTATAAGTCATCTTGGACTTTAAATATAAAATGAGCCTAAAGTTGGGAGTTTTAAATAATAATCAATTGTTGGGAGTTTTATATTTAAATCGCAAATAGTTGGAAGTTTTTAATGTAATTTTCCCAACTTATTTTTAGCTAAACTATACTTAATCTCTGGTTCAGTTAATTACATTGTTGAGTTAACTTGGGTTGTGGATTATGTTCTGAGTGGGATTATGTCGAGTACCTATCAATTTGAAGACGGATTCAAGTTGTAACACGTCGGGTGAAAATCGAGTTTTGTTAATTTTATTAGAAAATTTGATCTTTTTTTTTCTGTACAGTATGACTGTAGTCTGTATGTGTAGCTTTCTTCGTGCTTTGCTTAATCTATTAAACATTCCCATTTTGAGTTCTTCCCCTTTATTGAATATATTTGGGTTTACACAAATTCTTACTTGAAACCGTCTTTTGTAAAGACGGCTCTAAAAGCACAGTCCAATTTTAAATATATATCGTTATAACTCTAAATATAGATTTGGGCTGCACTTTTGAAAAAATTTCGCCGTTGCCGGGGATCGAACCCGGGTCACCCGCGTGACAGGCGGGAATACTTACCACTATACTACAACGACTCAGATGATATTAAATCGGCGTGTTAAAATAAAAAGCATAATACTTTCAGGCTTCATAAAATGTCTTATTTCTTCACGGGCCGAATAAAGCGTGTATATAGGGCTTTGTTCTTACACGCTTCATTTTTTATAAAAAAAGGCCCATTAAAGTCCACTCCTTTAAAGTCTGATCCATTTGATTTCACATAACAATAAACGCCAATTCTTCTGATTTATTTCTAATTAGCTATTTATCTCAGAAAATTTGAAATAGATAAGCTCAAAACTTATTTCTAAAAATAAGCTTCTTTTATCCCAGAGCTGAGGTTTAGCTTTGTTCGCAATTAGTAACAGTGGACAAAGCTCCGTGGTCAAACAAAAAAAGTCAAGCATTTTGTTTGTTGTCATTAACAGCGAACAAAAAAAGTGCTTGTCAAACAAGGTCAAACGTTTGTTCGCAGTTAATAACTGCAAACAATAGTTTGACCTCGGGGGAATGAATTAAAATAATTCTGGAACAATTTATAAAACGCATCAATCTGCAGTTAGTAAGTGAGAACAAACTAAGTGACTTTTTTGGAATTAAGTCATCGACACTTACATATTGATATTTTGTACTTAAAAAGCTTATCTTCAAATTTTGTTTATCTCATATATGGAGTGCATATAAAATGTGATTTGGGCTCTCAATTGGCCCTCTGCCTCTTTGTACAAGTCTATTAATAAAGTTTCAGCCAGTCTCCTGAGAAACTGTCTTTCTGAGAGACGTCTCTCAGGCCCAATTTATTAAAGCTTATTGCCTATATTTACTCTACATTTTTTCTAATGGACCAACCCAATTAAAGATGGTCTCTCAAACAGACCGTCTCTCACAAACACATTGAATAGTAGTAGAACTAGAAGAGAAAAAACTGGAGATGATGACGAGACATCCAAATATCTTGCCTTATGACATTCACGAAGGATATGGATGGAAACATGGAGCTTTCTAATCTTTGATACATTGATCAACGATTCAACAACGGGAATTTCTGATTTTTCTTGCAACTCTTAAGTCATTTAGAATTCCTAATAACTAAATTGAAGGCGATTACTAAGTTTTATTTGATGTTTTAAAATTAGGTTGAACTTATTGAGTATTGTGAATGCCAGTAACTATCGGAGAAAATACGAGGTGCACACACTTCATAAGCCAGGGAGTATATAGCATCCCAAAACCATATGACAATGGAAAGGACTCCAATAACTTATAAACACTACGACAAATTTAACTTTTTACGACATTGGATTTCGTGGCATTAAAAAAATACCACTGATTCATGTTTTTAGTGTAATAATTATAAATACTACAACAAATTTAACTTTTTGCGACATTCTTACGGTCATTCTTACGGTTGTTTGGTCGTCGATATTTAATAGTGGGATTTATTTCTGTTAGGACTAGATACAATTTAATAACACTAATCTAAGTTAGTACTAAGGTTGTTTCGAGTGTGGATTTGTCCGTTGAGAGGATTGCCTTTATTATCTAGCTCTTTAAACAATAAGACCACTTCAACGACTAATTTAGCATAAGTAATAGATGTTAGAGCGGCCCAGCGAGATTCTTTGGGGATTGATTCCGACGCTTAAGTTAGTGACAATGTGAGATGAGTATATAGGAAATCCAATTCAAAGTGCATGATGGCCTTAACTTTGATGAACTTAACTAGAGTTTGTTAATGGAGTGATGCCTCAATAAATGTTCTTGCAATAGTAAATGCAAGAGAATTAAAATCACAAAATGATTGAGAACAATATGTTCAATCCTTTGTTTTCACCTCCCTTAGAAGTGGCCAATATTAAAGTTTTTATATCTCATCATTGACTTTAAGATACCTTCTGTCAATTATACTGGTGAATGACTTTTTAGACCCCCGCACATTACCATTTTACATTCTCACTCTAACCTTTTATCTTTCTCTATCTTTTCGAATAGAGTCAGCTACGTCTACACAAATTGCCGCCGCCCGTTGGTTTCAGTGAAGCCTTGAATACAAAGTTCGTCTCTTTTGCCCAATTTGTGAAAACTTCCACATCTTCAAGAAAAATTATACCCTTGCTACATCATACGAGAAAAACAGTGTTGACATATTGTTCCTTTCTCAGCTATGCATTAAATGATACGTCTTTTTAGAAATTTTACGAGATCTCCGAACTAAATGTTCTAGATTAAGAGACTGCTTCCAGGATCCTAATCCAATCACACGTAAGAATGACAATAAAAAATTAGCATAATATTGATTGGTAAATCTCTTAACAAGTTAAACGGTCATACTTGTTATACTTAGTTACATGGTTATTAAAATCACGATTCTGATTTACGATTTTTCGATTTTATGATTCAAAAATAAGCGAGCGATTCGAATCGTAGTTAGAATCGTAATTTGTTAGAATCTTACGATTCTAAGTTTAAATTTGTAGAGGTACTACGATCCTACGATTCTATTATACAAATTTATTCTTATATTTTTTTATAATTTTTCTTATGTACCAATTTTTCTTACAAGTTAACAATTCATCATCATATTTTTATAAAATAAAATTCTTCATCGGTACGAAGATTTATACTAATTATTACACTATTTTTTATATATTTCATTCTTAAAAATGAAGTGAATGAAACTTTAATTAATAAACTTTAAACTTTTGCGGTGAATAATTATGACTAGATAGCGAATTTAAGTTTATTTTAGACTCTTACAATTCTACGATTCGATTTTACTAATTCGATTCTACAAGTCTTAATGATTCCAAGTAGAATCCCGATTTTAACAACTTTGCTTAGTTATTTCATTTCCTTTGTAAAAATTCATTCGATGCAACACTATCTTGAGAGGTGATATTAGATAGTAATAAAAAAATTATGGAAGAAAACTTATTTTTATGATCAAAATTTCATATTTCATGTAAATTACATTATATACATTTTTTCATTATAATCATTTATAATCGATAACCAAACAGATTGTTATCTCGAGAAAAAGAAAAAAAAAGATGAGTATGGTTTACACTAGTTTGAGCTTTTTTTTTTCTTATATGTAAGAAATCAAAACCAGATTTGCTACTAGTAGTAGTAATTCTTTTGTTCTGTTTTGCTTGCTACAAATGCATGAGCACACATATTAAAAGTACTGTGCAATTATTAGGAGCATGTGGGGGTTTCTTTTTATGATTTTTTTAATATTATGTGATGAAAAATGAAAAAGAAAAATAGTTTTTTTTAGATGATTGGGAATATTAAAAAGATTAAATAATAGTAGGTATAAAAGTTAATGAGGTATATAGGGTAGAATAAAAATAAGAGTTAGGTGAAACTTTAAATGATTAATTTTTTACTAAAAATAAAAATATAACAAATAATATAAAACTTTCCAAAATAAAAAATATAGCGAGTACATGTACTAATGAGTGAGTAGCCGAGTTGGTACACAAAATAATGAAGCAGGTCATTTTACATTTATAGTAATAACTTGTATGGTAACTAATAGCAATGCTCATCACTTATCAAAAATAGGGGGGCCATAATTGCACTGCCAAAATGTTCGTACATATTCCACCTAAAAAACTACACGACAAAAAACCACAGTAAATCTGGATGATTTACTCATATGTATGTTAATGTACATCAGTTTACAACAGAATTCTTCTTAATAATCAATCAATCAATTAGTTTTAGAAAGCTATCAACTCAATATTCCATACAAGTCAGAGTTCTAGAAAAAGTGGGTAGCGGATAAATTATATTAAATTCGTGTCTCCTTTAAAGATAGGATAAAAGGAAATACTCGTATTCAATTTATCCTCCACAAAAAGATAAGTTCTTGTAAAGAAAATGGGAGTGTCGCTTAATTAGTTTTAAGTGTAATAGAATATTTAGTGGGGTATTATAGGTTATAGAATATTTAAAATAGAAAATAATAGAGAAACTTGAACAAGCCAAATATATTTTACACATTTACAAAGTACATCAAAAGGATATTTCTAAATAAACTCATAACTAAATAAAATTAGACCACTAACTCATTACTAATTGACTCCTTATGAGTAGTGACACTACCAAAAAAAAAGCAATTTTTCGACTATTCAAAATAATCGGAATTTAGTCGGAATGAAACGGATATTTCACGCACTTAATATATATCAAAAGGATTTTTACATATTTCATATGATGTTTAACTCCTTGTGAGTTTTGAGTCCAATCAATTAAATTATCTCCTTAAATTTGACAAAATATGTGACTAATTTATTGTTAAAAGGTGGTGTGTAAACAGATCGAGTGATTGAAATTGATGGATATAACTTGTACTCCCACCATTCTTTTTTTATCTTTCACTTTGGATTTTTCACAAATATTAAGAAAGATGGAATCTTTGGTGGTAGTGGGTATTATTTTAATTATAGAGTAGTGGAAAGTAATGATTGTATTGGAAATATGAGAGAAAAAATAATAAAATAGTAGTGTAAAGTAATGATTGTATTGGAAATATGAGAGAGAAAATAATTAAATAGTAGTGTGAAGTAAGGAAAGTGGGGTTTTAAGGTGTAAAAGTGGGATGAAAACTTTCCAAAAATAAAAAGTATTCTAAAGTGGAAGAACTTTTGAAACTACCCGTTATAGTAAGGTGGAAGAACTTAAAAGAACGGAGGGAGTAAGATTCTTTGTAATTTTTCCTATAATTATGAAATATGTGAAACAAGTTAATAATTCTTAAATTTTTTTTTTTTTTGAAAATTTTTAAGAACCAAAGTACAAAAAGTCATTGACAAAGAAGTCAACTAATTAGGATGACGATCCAATTTGAGGAGTTCTTAACTGAGCCAAGAGGAATGCGAAGAGTGGGGTTGAATAAAGTTTGGTCTAAACCGTAAATCAAATTTGAGAAAATTGAAATTTTAATTAGTATTTGGTTTGGTTTACGATCTAAATGTTCTGGTCTGTTTTTTTCAAAATAAATTACGATTTATGGTTCTATTTCGGTTTTTTATTTTTAGTAAAAATAGGTTGTTACCTAGATATTTCAAGATGCAGTTATTTTTATAAAGTAATATATACTTGAATGATGTTGATGTTATCAACTAATTACAAATTATTATATTTAGTGATTGTAGGTGCAAAATACTTGCATAAACATATGTATTAATATTTATAAAAATATAAGAATAAAAAACTGAAGACCAGATTCAACCAAACCGTTTTAAATGGTTTGGTCCGGTTCGGTCTGAAAAATTTTCAGACCAAATTTTTTAGTTTGGTCTGATTTTAGTGTCAGACCAAACTAAATCGGACCGATGGGGAGTGTTTCCCTCCTTCCCAAAGTTCTTTCCCCATTTGAATAGTCTTTGTTGAACATTTAGAGTATATAGACCTAGATTTGTATATACTACATACTTAGTATAGTAGTATGGGACTAAATAAATATATTATAAGTCCAATTAAATGCCTCAAAGAATTTGATGAACATTACTTTGATTCATAAGTTTTGTTTGATGAATCATAGCTTTGATTCATAAGCTTTGTTTGGTGTAACATTTCTTTGGTTCATAAGCTTTGCTTGATGAAACATTACTTTGGTTCATAAAGCTTTGCTTGGTGAAACATTACTTTGATTCATAAGCTTTGCTTGGTGAAACACTTTTGTTTCAAAATAAGGTATTGTTTGATGCATAGCTCTATAAATAGAGGTTGCATGCCAAGGGACATTTCATCCCATTTTCCATATCATTTCTTATTTCTATCTTAAGAATACTCCCATTCTTGTTCTTCCTTTCATGAGATAATATTGAGAGATATCATCAAAGTTCTTAATTCACCACAACAATTGTATTTACTATTGCAATTTCCTTGTGCTAGGATTTTGTTGTGTAGATTGTATCTCATTGTGAATTTCATTTATCATCCCAAGCACCTTTGTGGGAGAAATATCACAATAGGGAAGTGCATGAACGCCTTCTACTCATATCAAGTTTCCGAGTGATGTTTATCGTCACAAACTAATCTTCATTACGTTGTTGTTCTTTTCATGGTTTATTCAAAGTAAGGAATCCATTGTCATACACAAAGGTTCGCATTATTATTTCTAACAGTCTTTGCTTGTTAGAGTATATAGTACAGAAGTCTAAAATATCAGTTTAACTTTTTAATTGAGTTGATTCGTTAACATGGTATCAGTGTGATAAGAGGTCACATATTTGAATCTCATTCACCCCTGGACTTGGTTGAGACGAAAATTATTGATCATTTCACCTTGCGACGCATGTTACACCTCATAAGTCATAACCAAGTCAATGATCAAAATTAGCAAATAGACGTGGATTTTATTAGGTCGTGACAATTTGTCACATAATCTCGCTGTGACATATTCGTGTGGATACGGGACACTCGTGGGCTTGAGCCCACAAACTCACGGATCAAGTGCGTTGACTTGCACGTACACTTTGTGAGATTTATTGTTTCCCAAAATTATATAGTAGGAGGAGGATTAGCTCATCCAATATATATATAAGTCCACAATTCACTATTTTACCGATATAAAATCTTGTCTCATAGGTAATGTAACGTATTAGAGGTTTTGCTAGTGACAAAGTGAGTTGCACCTCAGATACCTTTACCTTTTTCTCCGTATTTTCTTCTTTGGCGTTATGCTTTTAATATTAGATCACGTCTATGCAGAGATTACTGAAAACTTTAAAATCTTTTATTATAACCAACATTTATAACTACAATAAAATTTTAAATTTAAGCAAGTTTCCAATTTAAATATATTTTGTATACTAGAGTAAAAGGAGGATGAAGAATTGATCTTCTTATAGGTGCTAATTATAAGAATCGATGAAGGGGTTTCATGTAACACTTCAGTCTCTCGGACCGTCAGTGACTACTCATGAAGATTGTAAATTGGCCCCACGGACCTACACAAGCCTTTTCAGTGCATTTTGACATCACTCGTGCACATCTAGAAAACTTCTCAAAAGGTCACTCATCCTAAAATTGCACCCACCAAGCACGCTCAACTGTAGTATCACATTTCATCCATTAAGTCAACCAATAATACACTAACATATCGATTCTTTTACTATTTCAGGAAATATACTTTAATTTTTGTTTGGGAATAAGTATTTTATTTTAAATTATAAATTTCAATCATTAAATCATTTTTAAAGAATTTTCAAATTATAAATTTCAATCATTAAATCATTTTTAAAGAATTTGAGAATGACTTTCTAAAGTTTAAAATTTTCAAGTTCAACTACTTTAAATAAAATAGTTAAACTGACTAAGAAACAAAATTCATTTTTTTTTATTTGTCAAACACTTAAAGTTCTATAAAAGAAATCAACATTAACAGATATAGCATTAATAAGTAGTAATTTTTATATTTAAAATTTATTTTTATGTTTAAAATTTCCACACCAAAGAATGCATGATATATCTTCCAAAAAGGTAAAGTTCTTAGGTTTAACCTTGATGAACCCAAAGGACTACTTTAAGGACCACAATTAAGTCTCGAAGCCTAAAGTTTTTGGACACCCAAAAAAGAAAAGGGAAAAGAGGTCTTTCTTTTAGGACCACAAAAAAAGAATACAAGATACGATAACCAAGTCCAACTATTCTAAGTCCTTGATAACAAATAAATATAAAGATAAGTACACAGTGTTTCGTGCATTTGAGTGATTTGGACCATTATTATCATCAATATATAGTGGTAACACAATTCAATATTATTCCCTTCGATTCTGTTTAGATGTCTCATTTGCTTGGGCACGATTATTAAGAGTAGTGTGGGGTCCATTAAAAAGTGAGTTGTTGGAGTATTTTGAATGATTATATTAATTGTAAAGGTGATAGTGGGTGTATTGTAAGTAGTAAAAGTGGGGGTATTTTGGACATTACTTGTGTGAACATGAGGTATTTATGTAAAAAAAAATGACAAAAAATAAAATATGACAATTAATATGAATTTGCCAAATAAGAAAATGTGACAACTAAATAGAATCGGAGGAAGTAAATAATATTAAGGGTGTTTAATTAGCAAATGACTGATACTTGATAGTTGATGGAGTCATTGATTGGACCAGTTAAAAATCGTTTATTCTTAATTATAAGTTATTTTAACCAGCTAATATGTCAATCACTATTATTAAATAGTTTACGTTGATCATTTCGATGGAGCTAAAAAATAATAATTCTATAGTGAGATTTATTTTTCTTCGTTTTCATGTAAATTTTATTAAAAGTAATATTTTGTAATCAAACACAAATTTGAGATTTTATGAACATTTGCATTTACAAACATGAAACAAATGAGAGAATAATAGTGAATATAAGGAAGTATAATGGATTAAAGTTAAATGACACATTAAATCATGTGCACGCTTTATTTATGTATAGTTGCACATGGCGTTTCCGATCAAGAGTCAATTCAAAACAATTATTTTGTTAATTTTATCATTAACAACTAATTTTGCATACATCTAACCCTTTTAACCACACCCTAAGTGGGAATCATTAGTGACATGCATCAGGTAATGAAATGTTATTGTTATTGTAATGTTAGATAATTTGACCATTCAACTATCTATTTTAGTCAAAATAAACTTTAATGGTTTAATAAACTATTCTAAGAACATCACATAATGCATACTCCCTCTGTTTTCATTTGTTCTTTTCATTCACTTTTTTGCATATCTCAATGCAAACACTACAACATAATTTGCTTTTAGTGGGATATATTTAGCGACATTTAATTTAAATGTCGCTATTTCAAGTTTCTTATAGTGTATATAGAGGATTTAGTGACATTTGTATCCTTTAGCAGAATATTAAAAAATCACACTAAAGCTTTTATCGACATAGGATCTAGTGACATTTCTCACAAATGTCACAATAAACTTTAGTTACAATTACTGAATCACATATGTCACTAAAGACCAAATTAAGTGTCACTAAATCACTTTATGGTAGAACTTAAAATAAAAATCAATGATTATTATACTAAAAATATGAATCAGTGGCATTTTTTTAATGCCACTAAATCCAATGTCGCAAAAAGCTAAATTTATTGTAGTGAAACTTAAAAGTCAAATAATTTTAATTGCGAGTTTTTAAAAATTCTAACATGTTGATATTTAGAAAGTATATATTGAGACGAATCTATCAAAATTCTACATACATATAAATCGATGAAAAATTATAGTCAAAGTTTAATACTAAAATTCATAAATTCTATTTTATAACAATATACAAAAGGAAAGGAATAATATTTTTTGGGTGGTTGAGGCTTTTGTGATGGGTGATTGGCCCCTCAATAGAAGAGAAGGGCAGTCAATTTATAAAGTGCCGTAGTACCTCAGACATGTCCCAAACATGCAGACACCCCCACTATTCTCTCTCCCCACCATCTCATTTAATCAACTAATCCACTATTGCTAACCCTAATCAATGCACCCACTAAACATATTTTATTTAATATATTTCTATTAATAATAACCATCAACCAATAATCTTAACTTACTTAGTATGGGAGCAATGTATCTAGATTCTAGAGTGAATTAAAATTTAGACTTTTTAAATTTTGAAAAATTTTACACGATAACATTCAACTTTTATGAAACGTCAGTGGTAACATTTTTGTAAGAATTTTCTACATGGTAGCATCTAGTTTATGCACTATCTAACTGTCGTAGCATTTTTTGTTAAATTCTTGTTAATTTCCGTTTAATTCACCATTTTGTAAAAAAAAATTCACTTGGTAGCTTCCAATTTATGCTCTCAAATGTTTAATTCAACATTTTAAGTTAAAATCACTGTTTAAATGTATTAGTGCTTTGACAAAGGGTAAAAGGACGACTTCTACGCCATCATCTTCAAAAGCATCTTAAACGTAGTCTTGATTTTTTTTTTTCACATATTAGTGCTTGAAATGCACCTTTAAACTTTGATGATAATAGTTATATACTTATGTATCAATGCTTGAAGTGCACCTTTTGAACTTTATAATCCTGACTAAGTACATATGTATTAGTACTTATGTACATTTTAAACTTATGAAATACACCTTTTGAATTAAATATTAATGCTTAAAATGTACCTTTTGAACTTTATAATGCCAACAATTTGAATGAAAACAAAATTGTTGCAACATTTGAGAGCGTTGATGAATTAAATGGTGAATTAAATGTAAATATGGTGAATTAAACATTTGAAAGCATAAACTAGATGCTACCATGTGTAATGATCTTACAAAATGATAAATTAAACGGAAGTTTGCAAGAACTTAACGGAAACAGTTAAATAGTGCAAAAGCTAGATACCAGCATGTGAAAAATTCTTACAAACATAATATCATTGACGTTTCACGAAAGTTAGATGCTACTATGTGGAATTTCCTATAAATTTTGTACAAGATTCAAAAATTATTTGAAATTCGATCGAAAATTAGTAATTATAACATGGATATATTATAAGTAAAGAAAAGGACACTCTCGGTATCCCGCACAAGGCAGGGTCCGTGTGGGGGTTTTCTGTTTGCTGAAAGATGTGGAAAAATCATATCCAATTGATACCTGTGCGCAGTAGGGGTTGAACCCCAAACCTTCTACTCCACATGCAGATGCTCTATCCATTGAGCCACAAGCATTTTTGGTATAATATATAAGTATCTATATGATATATATGAATAAAAAAATTGTCAAACTTATAGAAAATTCTATAATTCTGACTTTCAATATATATAATCATTACTTCACACTACGAATGATTTACAAAAATAGAGTTAGAATAGAAAAAAATTCCGACTTTAGTGTTCATTGAAAAATATTTTCCAAACTAGTGTTATTATAGGTAATGAATTTACATGTTTATTTTTTTTTTTGGTTTGGAGACTCCAAACCTCTAGCTTTTGTTTTTCTTTGAAGTATTTCAAATTCATAATAATTAAAATGAATAACACAACAACACTTTTAGTTATTTAGATTATTATTATTTTTTCATATCTTTTGTTTTATTTTTGAAACAACCTATATATTATGTGAATTAGGGCCTCAATTTATGTCTTCGCCCCGAGCCACTGATATTTCTAAACGGTCCTGAAAAGTACTGTATAACAATGATGTAATTGAAAAACTCATATTTAATTAGTATATGACAATTCTATACTTCTGTCATATGATTACAATGACACATAATTATAGACTTAAAAAAGAAAAGCGTAACAAAGATTTTCTTCGACTTATTGGTTTTTTCATCTTCAATTAATCGCGTACAAGCTTGTGCATTGATATTCAAATCAACGATGGAAAATAACTAGCATTAATTAGGGGTGCAAAAATATTCAAACTCAATACATATATACGCTCCGAAATATTTGACCCAAAATATTTGATGTCGAAATATCGGATTTGAATAAATTAGCATATTACATAATTGTAGAGATTATGATTTTGAAATACTTCTCAAAAACAAAAGGTAGAGGTTTGGAGTCTCTAAACCAAAAAATTTTGACAAGTAGATTTCATAACCTACAAGAACACTAGTTAAGGAAATATTTTCTCACACTATTATTTAATTATTTTTTCTCTTATAATTTCTATACAATCATTACTTTCCACTACTATATAATTAAAATAATACCCACTACCACTAAAGATTTCATCTTTCTTAATATTTGTGAAAAACCCAAAGTAGAACATTAAAAAAGAACGGAGTCAATTTTATATTTTGAAAGTAATATTTTTTAAATTTTGAAAATCAAAAGACTACTTTTAACTTTTTGGATCCCAAGCTATTGATATTTTTCATCTAATAACAAAATATTTTATGTAATTATTTTTTTGAAACATATGATTATTTTCTAATATATCCTTCATCTAATAAATATTTTTTATTAATTCAAAAAAAATAAATATTTTTTATAGTATCATGAGGACCACATGTGCAAGCTACATCCACAATTTTTGGCCAAAGAGCTCTCGTTTGAAGAGCTTATTAACACAATATATAATAGTTGTGTTTAGTAAATGACCTTTTAGCTTGGATTTTAACTTTTTGTTTGAATAAACAACCAACATAACATTATCGCAAAAAAAAAAAAAACAACCAACATAACATTCAGTAAAAAGCTTTTAACCAACTAAAAATGTTGTTTTTGAACAAAAACCAAAAGACTACTATGTGTAACTTTTTTTTATTTGTTTTTGATTTTGACTTACTTTTGTGCAAATAAACTTAAAACCAATAACTCAACAGAAATTATTGTGAGAAACTGTCTTTTAAAGAGACGGTCTATTTGACCGACCCATTAGATTTTTTAAGATACAAAAAATGAAATTTGTAGTATAATTGCACGCTTACTCGATAGGGTTTTAGGATAACTCAATTAAGTATTTAAGATACGTCAAGTAGGAACACATACTATGTCAAGTAGGTGTTTTAAACATGCTAAAGTTGTCAACTAGGTGTTATGTATTGTAGGGGTTTAGGTTATTTGCTTTAAGGATTTAGGTTATGTGCTTTAGGTTTGTAGGCTATCTGCTGTAGGTGTTTTTATTATATGTGTTTTAGGAAATTTTGTTATATGTTATAGGTGTATTTAGCTTATTTCTTGTATGTAATTATGTTATGAGTTGTAGGAGTTTATATTATGTGCTCTAGGTGTTTAGGTTATTTGTTGTAAGAGTTTGTATTATGTGTTGTAGTTGTTTATATATCTACTTCAGTATACAAATTAACTAATAAAAATTGTTGTAGTGTTTTGTGAAATGTGTGCGTGTAATAGGTGGTTTAATGAATTGGACATGGCTTTGAGAGTCGTCTCTCCAAGAGACCTACTAATAACTAAAAGGTTTAAATAGTTATTTTAACAAATACTCCCTCAGTCATTTTAAATTTGCACCATAAGACTTTAATATGTTAAAAATTTTCAAATTTTTGATGTCAAACCAACCAACAACCATTTAAGCTACATTTTATAATTTTTAAATGTGTATAATTCGACATATAAATGTATAAAATAGTACATTGAATTGCATAAAAAAGTTAAATGTAGCAAGTATTATGAAACCCAGGAAGTATACCCAACATATTTAAATTTGTAGTTGAGTTTGCTATTGCTTCTTACAAGACTTGACACATGTAATGTAATAATCAAAATGAGGAAAATAAGAATTTGTAAATCATTTTCCATCTTCAAATCATAAATAAACACGTTAAAAAAAGATAAAACAATTGATTGACCCATTCAACAAAAAATTCTCTCATGAAATAAAGGCCACAAAACCCAAAGCCACAAGTTCTTCCACATACTTCCTCATGAAAATAAACAACAAAATTGGAAAGATTTGGGTTTATTTCAACCAATTAATTAAATGCACACAAAAGTATTATAAAAGATTAGATTGTGAATTACCCAAGAATCCTCAGTCATTTGATGCCCTAATTCTTATTATAAAGTTCCTAAATTCATAGCTGGTTGTCCAGTCTCACATCCCACAGGTATGTTTCCAGATTTAAGAGATGGTAGCCATTTGGCTAAAGGGAAAATAACAGCTACTCTTATGGGAGACCATCTCTCGATAGTGGCAGATCTAACATGATGTCACTTTAGTAGGGTTTTTAATTAACTAAAAGCGTTTGTGGCTCAATTTATAGTAGATCTGCATGTGGAGTAGAAGGTTTGAAGTTCGACTCTTACTGAACGGGTTAGATACTGGGAGTGTGTTTTAACTTTACCTAGGCTAACCCTGGCCTAAATTAATTGTCCCAAAAAAAGCAAAAAAGGATTTTCAAGGGAGATAGCTGATAACTCAAAAAAAAAGAAGAAGGTATTTAGTGGCAAGGCAAATTAAAAAACTATTTTCAGGAAAGAAAATAATGTTTTTGATATAAAAAAAGAGGTTGATTTTTTCATAAAACATTAGAATCACTACAAGTTTAATGAAAACCGCCCCATTAACAATAGCCATAAATTTAAGAGAAATTTTTTTAAAAAAAGATTGAATTAATTCAAAAAGTAAATAAAAATGATATTTAATAGAAAAGGAGAAATATATAATAAAATGACAATTTAGGTTAAATGCGCAGATTAAAATTAAACAACAAATATAAATATTAATAATTCTCTTTATTCTTATCCCATCCAAAGCCCTTTACTATTCCTCTTTGTCCCCAAATAGTTTAGGCATATGCCACTATTCATTTTTATTTTTAGATACACTAAAAAAGATAATTGCTCAAATACCAACCAGACTCCAACATTAATTTGGTGATATAATTTCTCAATAATAATTTAAATTTATTATTTTAATTTAAATTTAGAATAATTGATAAAATTAATACGCAACTAAATAAATAATTTACTCCTCCATCCAGATCTACAGAATTTAACCCTTTAGACCAGAGACAAACCATTAATAAAGAACTACCCACAAATAATTAGGCGTTAGGATATTGCAGACTTATTACCTCTTATTTAAAATAAAAAAAAAACAATGAACCTCTTATTAAAAAAAGTAATCTAATTTTTTCATTATTTTTCTTTAATAATCCCACCTATTAATTAATTATGAACAATTCGAACTTTAGCTGGTGTTTTCCTAAAGTAAACCCAATAACCAGATGACTTGCTATAACAAGTTTAATTTATTTAAATAAAAAATAAATTAAAATAAAATATCAAATAAATCTGTTTTCAAAGTTTACATTAATTTTTCAGTTTTTTTTTTTGTGAATTACCTATTATAGTAGGTCATATAGTTACCTAAGTTTACTCTAGACAAATACACCCTAAAGTTAAAATTATTCATGATTAATCAATAGGTAGAATTATTGTAAAAACATCATTAAAAAATTAAATTATTCTAGGTAAATTTTCCTTCCAGTAAATTTATTTTATTTTCTTCGAATATTTTGGAACCTTCCCTAAATTGAGACTTTAATTTTTTTAAAATTAAAATCATATCCAAGAAATTTCACATTTATATTGACAGAATATTTGATACATAAAAATATAGTTTTGAATAAGCATTAAATTTAATTTTGAAAATATAACATTGTATATCTGCAATTTATATACCATTTATTTATAACCAAATATTTCATGAGTTTAGCAAATGACAACCAAAATCAAGAGTTTGAAAAATGAATTTTAAACTAATTGATATGCCGACTTTCAAATCAAAATCAAAAGCTACTTATAGCAGCCCGTTTAAACAACTAGCTTAAACACATGGACTTATTAATCAATAATTTCAACTAGTCAAATAACCGAAAATGTTTCAACTTTCAACCAACAACTCCGGCTAAATGATATTATCATCACACTCAATGTATTCCCCTCGAAGATAACAAATAATATAAAGAAAAATACAATCAAAATGTCGCTCGACTCCAGAAAAAAATGAAAAAACAAAATAAGACAGAATCTATGACTAGGTAATGCAACATAGATATATTGCTAATAACAACCAAAGATGTATAAAGCAATCTAAAGGCCACAGCAATATACAAGGCATAAATGGCATAGCTGTAGATATAGATGCTATCCAAGAGCTAAGACACAAATACAACGTCTTGAGCTAGTTTTATGGTGTAACTATGTGTTTATGCCGACCTCTGTTACTTGCACCCTTCATTTTGCTTCACATACCCGTATCCTATCCTTGATATTCGAATATTAGTATGACACCGAGGCACTTTATTTTAAGCGTAAAATTAAATATACAGACAAATCCGACACTTAGACACGTACAAATATCCAACATCAGTACCCATGTCCAAGTAACATAAATGCCAACTATTCAATTTTACTATCATACACTTATCCATTGAATTCATGTATCATTCACATAATGGTGAATCAACTTGATTTTTGTTTTTGGACTATAAGCA
Organism: Amaranthus cruentus; assembly: GCA_019425755.1. Taxonomy (NCBI): domain Eukaryota; kingdom Viridiplantae; phylum Streptophyta; class Magnoliopsida; order Caryophyllales; family Amaranthaceae; genus Amaranthus; species Amaranthus cruentus. The sequence goes on from CM033466.1 coordinate 9,484,331, forward strand.
ACAATATATTAAAATAACACAGCATATATATCACCTAGTGGATTTGGAGTAATAGTTGTTCATCATCATCATTCTACCCAGTGTATCCTACTCATGAAAAATTATGAACAGGGTTGGAAAGGAAAGAACAGCGGCAACTCATACCCTTAAAGGAGAGTGCGACCAAAAATGAGCCCCAACTCGAGAAAGATAAAGAGAAGTACCTGTCACGTGAGAGGTAAAGAAAACGCATATAGATAAAAAAAAAAAGCAAAAACAATTATAAAACTACAAATTAAAACACAAAAAAAGGAAACGAGAACTAGCAAGAGAACAAACACCAATAAGCCTTAGTTGCTCACTATAATTGGACTGAGTAGTATATGCCTTACAAACTTAACTACACTATTCAAAACCAAACTAAATACTAAAAACTCAAAAAAATATAGTAAACCTCCAATTTTTTCTTCTTATGGGATGTTTATAGTCCAATGGCCACTCTAAAACAGACTTAGTCCACGCTATTTTTATTGTGCACCCTTACCTAATATTTCATTCACATATTCAGACTTCTCACTCTCCGCTCCACTTAATTATATTCTCCAACTTACACTTCTTGAATTTAAGATTAGAGCAAACTATTTTAACATGTAAACATAATCAAATAAAATCTCATATATTTCATTTTAATATAAATTTTATTAATATAACTTTTATAATTTTTAATTATTAAATTAGTAAAATTAGTACAAAACTAATTTAGAACACAATACTAGAGAAGAGAGTGTTATTGTCATACCTCCACATGTACATAGAAGTAATATACTACATAGACATAGAAATGACTAGAAAACCAAATTCAACCTCAAAGCTAAAGTATGTTTTTCTCTTTTAATATAAATAACTAGTTTTATTTATTGTATGCATAATTAGAATATCAATGGGAATATTCAACTAGACTTGTGTTGTGTCTATGTAATAGGCTAGGGCACCTTTTTATATGGGTACCTTATCAATGCTTATGGGGTTCGTAGTTCAAAGAATAAAATTTGCTTAATAAAATATATGTATGTGGTTTTCTAAATTTTTAATTAATCAAATAAATCATAGTGTTTATCCAATCCCAATATTTAGGACGGATTCTTTTGTAATTATTTTTATTTTATGTCAAAAAATACAAATAATTATAATAGAAAACATATAATATCAAAAACTTTGGAAGAGTGCAAACCTTTATTCAATATTATTATACTTTATTATTCATTCTTTTTTTAATTGAAATGCCCCTCGTCCAATCTTAAAGCAAGAGATTGTCTTAGTAAATAACGATTAATTGTGAGATTAATAAATCACCCTTTTAAAAGGGTGAGAATTTTGTTTCTTTTTTTATTTTAGTTATTTTAATATTATTCTTTTAGTTTTTTTGTGGTGATTTAAAAATCACGGTTATTGATTAGAATTTTTTGTTAAAAGCATTAGTAAGCAACCTGCAAATACACCAACAATATAAGTGGATCCTTAATGAACCACTTTCCACACTTTAAGCCGTCACTAATGACACAAGTGCTATTCCATCAATGAAAATATATGTATTTTTTGACTAAATTAAATTGAAGTGAACTTATTGTATTCATTCAAGGAATAAAAAAAAAACTTATTAGTATTAAGTTTATGTACTAAAATTAACCAAAAAAAAGAATTCAAGTATTAAATTGAAGTAATGATCAACACTCCCAAGTTTTGATCAAGTTAAAAGGATATAATAACTTTTTATAATAGAAGTGTATCAAATGCCAAAGAAATATTTTGAAGAACTTTTTACGTGTAGACAGAATATTTGGCAAAATAGCTTATTAAACAATTTTAACTTATTTGATACAAATAGCTAGAGGGTTCGATGGTCAAACAACCACCCGATCCACTGCTAATGCATGGTAAATTAACAGGTTGAAACAACATATTGTTGTGAATAACTTGTTTTTCCATAAGCTGCTATGACCAATGAGTTTAAAATCAATTGGTGAAATCAATTAATAAAATCAATTGGTCAAATCAACCACAGTAATCAGCTTTCAGTCGTTTGCCAAACACCCTCTACTATTCTTTGTTTCTTTTCAATAGACTACTCTTATCTTAATTATTTGTCTTAGATTTTAGCATTACTTGCTACGTTTGTCTTATACATGGCTTTTAGAGAAACACACGAGCCATTACGATTTGGCAAAATCATTTTAATTCCACATACTTTTGATTAAAGCATAAAAGTCATTTTAATTCTACATACTTTTGATAAAAGTATAAAATTCATTTTAAGCCATGCAATTAGTAAAGCATAAAAAAAATAATTTAAGAGACTACTTTAGTTTCCCACCTTAGTTATCTCTTGATTAAACTATGTTGCACCAATTCACCGGCAAAATAAAGAATGATTTGGCAATAGAAACATGTGAAGAGAATCATGCGCTAAACTAGTGGTTGAAGACTTTTCTTCTCACCGGCAACCTACAGAAATGATTAATTCCTTCATCCCTTGACCTATAGGCGATATTCTCTAATCTACCTCTGAATAAAATTAAAAAACATACAAAATTAAATAGAAACATTATTGAATTGAAGTACATTCATTACTAAGCATAATTATAGTGTAAGTGGCATAGTGCTGGAAATTGAATAAAGATAAACTTGCAATCAAAGCATCCAACCAAATAAAGAGATGCATATATATAATGGAGGAAGGGAAAGGAGCAAATACTCCAAAAAAGACACCTAGATGGAGCAATCAAAGCATAAAGAAACCACAACAAATAATTATACAAACCTAAACTTTATGATCAAACAATGGACTAGCAAAGGGACGACAAATTAATACGATTAATACCGCCGACATTGTCAAGGGAAAAGAAAGAAAATATCGTCGACAACCGAGACAGTAGCCTAGGTTTCAAGTTGTTATTAGGGAACACAATCCCTCTTTGGTACGGTTTCCTTTTTCATTTGTAAATCGGAAATTGATTTTCCTATAGGTGAAGATAATTAAACTCCTATAACAAGGGTACGGTGACACGGAATAGACTTCTAACTACCAGCAATTACCGAAGAAAGACGAACACATAGAACTATAATGAAAATAAGATTAGAGCTTTAGTTTGCTTACCTTGCCGAAGGACGATGTTTTCACGGCTCACAAAGATCGCAATATAAACGAGTAGACAAGATCAGTCTAGACCTACTAAAGAGCATATTCTGTTCAAAGAACTAAAGGCATCCAGGTATGCGCCCTTACAAAAAGCTACAGATTACAGCAACATCAAAATAAAAGATTAAAAAGAAATAACGACCCATACATTATCGTTCAAGATGAGAGGCGAAAAAACCTACAAAAGATGCGATGCATCTCGAAAATGCCTCTCCAATGTTATTAAACCTTTACCCTAAGGGCAAACTATTATCCTCCTCCTTCAAAGCACAAATACAAATCTAATATTATGATGATTTAAACCTTTGTCCCCAACAATTATATAATGTTTCTAAGTTCAACGATGATCCATCTTACATCTAACGCTAACGCAAAGTTCATGAGAATTAGTGAAGTTATACTTGAGAAAGTAGGAAAGTCGGTGTTGAGGTGATTGAAAAACTTCCGCGATGGTAGTATGTAGTACATATTTTGCTCTAACCTAATGATCCACAAATCGACAATCATGATTGTTTCAAATAGAATAATCTTCGCCTAATAGTTTCAGCAAGTATAAATGTATTAAAAACAAAATCCAAAAACAGGTATTTGCAAGCTAAGGGAGGATTGAAAATCATTAAAGTACTAGTCTCGAGCCGGGGGACTCTTTGATTACACTCTCCTCTATGGGTATGAACCTGCCATCGTTCTTCCCTCCCCAGACCCTAATCATAATTTTCTATGAACGGGATACACTGAGTATGATGATAATGATGATGACTTGCAAAGTACTAGTAAAGTAGATGATTTTTTTAAGACCTTAACCACCACTAATAATCAGAGAATAAAGAAGGATAAAGGGTTCTAATATCAGAAGACAGCACAATCAAAATCCACTCTTTGTGATGTTCCTACTTTAAATTAACACAAAAGAATTTCCCTCTATTTCTTCCTTTCCCAAAATGTACTAAGCATATAGTTAAGGAAGCCACAAAACACAAACAATAATTAGGTAAAACCGAAATATTCATATAAACGGATCCGGAATATATGACAGTTAAGCAACAACTCCCGCCATCCAACAAAAAAGAAAAAAGAAGAGCATGCACACAAACAAATAACACAAAACCCAGCAATAAACAACCAAGCTGGAAACCCAAGAAGGAAGTCCATCATGTTCCCAGACAGGAAGTTCACTATGTTTATTGCCTCTCGCACCAAGCTCGTACGGAAATTACCCACCAGTTTAGACTCTTTAGACTAACAGCATTGCCAAACTATGAAGACGGTGCAATTATCTTTGACTTAGGTTTTTCTTGTCTTGTAATGATGTAACATTAGACTATTCATTTGTTCCCATTGCCTCTCATTCTCACCCGGTACTTGAGGAGCGGGAGACTACTCTTTTCACTTACGACGTACCCTAACAACTTTTCCTTATAATATGTTGCCTTAATTATTTTCCAAAAAAAAAAAAAAAAACGCTTTTGGTGTTTCTATGCATTAAGAGTTATAAGAAAAAGTTTTAATCATGTACCTTGCCCCATTAACCTCCAACTTACTCCTTGTAATTTAGTGCCTTTCGCTCGAATCACGACCAACTAATTAGAATTTTCTCTTTTCACTCTATATATATCATATTTGAATTTCCGTAAAAACTTGAAAATGTTTTCCACTTATCGAACAAATTACTTCATGCAAAAACCGATGTAATGTTAAAAATGTGAACACATAAGTAATCCTAAAATGAAGAAGATGCTAGACGATATAGCCAAAGTTGTTTATCACAAGAATGAAATTAAAACATAATCTTAATATTGTTTCAGGCAAAACTCTACATAATGTCCATCTTTACCATCTAAACAAGATATTTAGAAAAACAATTTGTAGGATTGATTATTGTAAGTGATGCTTTCTTAAACAAACTAGGTCGTGCATTCAATCATTTAACAAAGACTTAAAAGAGACGACAACTACTTTTAATACTAGTTTCAACGAATTACTTGCACTTTGTTTGGATTAAAAGAATTGGAAGAGATTGGAGAAATTAACTCCTTCCTTAATATTGCTGATAACGAAATCTCTCCAAATGTTGAAAGAATTGAAATCTCCCTTCCTTTTCCTACTACACATACAAGGGAGACTTTCCCTATTATTCCCTCACTTCTCCTTACCCTCCTAAATTGTTAATTGTTTTTCCAACAAAGTTTCAATATCTACGCTCAAGAGAAAGTTTGATCCTCCCACATCATTAGAAAGTCTAAAAAAAATTGGCCGACGGAAGGCAAGCAACAAGAGACCTTAGTAAGTCATGTTACATCCTCTTGAATAGTGTTAATGGGACACAAAACTATCAACCCAAATAATAAAATCCACCTTGTGCATAAAGCTTAAAAAATTATACCGCTACAAAAAAAGTTGCACTTACCTAAGCTTAAAAATGCATTTAGGCAAGCTTATGTGCAACTGATGCATTTAGGCAGGCTTATATGTGCGGCTGATGCATTTAGCCACGCTTATATATTTGGATTACAAAAATGAATATTAATCAAACAATAAAGTCAACAAACATGAAGCTCAAAAGTATTGTATATGTATCATCATATGAAGCATTAAAAGGCATATATACTTGTCCACATACCTCCTAAAGCCACTAATAAGGGCCACATATTTGAAGTAATCTTTTAATGTCAACTATCCCAATTCCAGATATTTTAGCACCAGAAAAATCAACAAAGTATGATTATCTGTAAGAAAACACAACAATTCATGTACATTAGTAAACTAAACTAACTAAAGTCAAATCAATAGTGATTGCTTCATGGGAATTATGTCACAATCTATTAATTCTAGTACACAAATACATTTTCTACACAAATTAAATGATGTTTGTTGTTCGATTATTGATTATTGATACCATCGAAAATGATCGTCGACGATTGTACACCCATTAGTCCAATTTAAATAGAGCATGTACAAATTTTGATCACATCTAAAAGAAAATTAAGCAAAAAAACATGAGTTGTCTAATTTGTATTTGTTAGTCTATGAGTACTTGCAACATGGGTCAAATTGAAGCACTATAGAGTTGATCATATGTATCATTATATGTCATATGATAATGACATTTTAGTATGAAATCTAGTATAAAATTTATGTTCACAACTTAATCGAGTAATATTATACACTTATCAAACAAAACATAAATCAACAACAATGGATACATGTTGTCTATTAGGTAAAGAATAGCTATCAAATCCCTCCATGATCAAATTACCCTACTCAAACTTTTAAACTTGCACTATTCATGATTAAATTTAGACAATAGATCATGTTTTTAATCAACTACACATAAGATATAATCACCATATCATACACATAATGTTCATGAATCTAGTATAGAGAGGGAACCGTATAAAGATATTTGGTTATGTGCAAAACCAAGTTGGGTAAGTGCAAAAATAGGTATTAGTAAATCGGTAATGAAGATAAGAACTTATAACTTAAAAGACTTAAAATTAGGGCGAGGAAGACCAAAAACCTAGAGAACAGAATGGAAAATAATATGAAGGATTTAAACTTGATCAAACTTATAAAATCAAAATGAATGAAAAATCACACGTTCATCTTTTGGGATTAAGGCTTTCACACTGTTACACAATATATTATATATATATTATATATATATATATATATATATATATATATATAAAAGAAATTTACAACCAAGAAAGAAGTCAAGAGAGAAAATTGGTATCCCACAATAAAAGCCATGGGTTCCGGCGAAAGGTTATCGGATCGACGACTGGGACCATTCATAGAAGAAGATGATCCAGGTAATTGCATGCGTAATTATGATAATTATCAATAAATAAATTACAAAAAAACAGGAAATTAAACCTTAATTCTTTGGGTAATGAAGCTAACCTAAGCTTAATTATCTAGGCTAAATACCTATATGTGAAGCTGATTAGCATGGTCCTGTTAATAATATATAATTTTTTCATTAATAATAACTGATTAAATCTACCCACCTCAAAAGTTGCAAAATTAATTTATTAGATTTACAAAATATATTAATTTATTTTCAATTGTAACAGAAATAAAATGATAAAATGGTACTAACGAGTTAGATTTTTACCACCTACACATATTTTATTGTTAGATTCTTACCACCTACACATATTTTATTGTTACCCTCGAATAGAAAAATTAACAACTCGTCTCATTCTAAGATTGACCTATATAATTAGCTCGATTCTTATCCCTATACATATTCTATTCTTACCCTGAATAAAAAATTCAACAGCTCGCCTCATCCTAAGACAGACCTATATAATTATATCGATTCTTACCACTTTAAGAAATATTCTATTGTTGCCCCCCTAATAAAAAAGTTACCGTTGTCTCATTCTAAGACAGACCTATATAATTAATTTATTTTTTTATTTCATCACCTTAAAATCATTAGTGATCACATTGTATTGTAAAAATTTGTGAAAAATTAAATGGTGATTAGCACTATTTCATCCAATAAAAAAGGAAAGAAAAATGATCAAATAAACATTATATTATAATTAAAAAAAATAAAAAGAAAAAACATACCATTAGAAGTTGAAGAGAATGAAAGGGGTTGGAGAAATTATTAAGAGGTGGGGTTGGAGTTTGAAGGGAAGCTGACAGAGAGAGCAGTGAGCACAAAAAAGGAATAGTATAGATGATATTTCTACACATCTCATTTTTTTCTTTTATTTTTTTTAATTTTATTTTCATAGTTTCGGGGTCTCCTTTACGAGTATGAGTTGCCGCTGTCCTTCCCTACTCAAACCCAGACCATAGTTTTCTATGGGGATATACTGGATATGACGATGAGTTTGTATTCTATACCATTTCTGCCTTTCTGTGCTCACTCTCTTCTGTCAAATTCTCACTCCTCCCACCTAAAACAGAAATCTCACCCAAAATATAATTTAAACTTACCAAATTGGGAAAGAAAACAGAAAAAAGATCAGAACCCAAAAATTTTAAACCTTACAGATGCAAAAGAAAGTTTCAGATCTGCAAGTGTACTAATTTCCAGGTTTTGTGATTAGGGTTTTTTCATATGGTACTATTTTTTTGTGGGTTTTCAAGAATCAAATCAAAAAGTTTTTTTTTTTTTAAAAAAAAAAAAAAAACCATCAAAATCTAACACTATAAACACACATGCAAACTAAAGATATGATCTTTAATTGAGTTTCAGAAGGATACATCAAACAGTAATTTGATATGATTAGAGAAGAGAGATAAAGAGTTTTAGAGAGAGAAAGAGAGAGTTTAGTGAAGAGAGGCAAGTGGGTTGTTTGGATGTTAGTTTAAATCTTATACAACAAATTAGGGAGGTTGGGGAAGGTGTGTGGTGGGGGTGGTAAGGGGCTAGATTAGAGTGGTACCACAACCAAGCTAATTTCTAATCACAAATTCTTGTGGGACAATTTATTTGAAAGAACATTTCTAATTTAACTGGTCCATAAATGAAAATGTAGAGTATAGTAGATATTAAGTTTTAATGGGTTAGATCTGAAAGACGTTTTTTAAAAAGACGATCTCTCAGGAGATTAGCTGATTTTTAATTTTTAATTTCTACTATCTGTACAGATTTGAAGCAAAGAGAAATTATAGAGTTTTTTTAAAAAAAATTAGTAATATATAAGGAGATTTAACAAAATAATGTGAATAAAAGTAAAAGAGTTATTACGGATGAGATTTAAAAGTACAAATTAAGTGAAACAGATTAAAATAACAATTAATGAAAAATAAACGGGATAAATATTATGTTTGTGGGTTGTAATTTTAGTGATTGGATGTCATGTGGCTACGTGTGGGTCTCATATGAGTTAGAGTATGAGTTATGACCCTTGACATTTCCTCTTTTTTGGTTTTCTATGTATGATAATAAAGCTTACAATAATCATTTTCCCAAGAAAATAAATACCATGGTTATTGTTATATTTCGTCCGTTCCATAATAGTTGCTACATTTCACTTTTTTACGCAATTCAATGCACAATTTTAATCATTAATATCTTAAACTACATTTATTTAAAAATTATAAATATTTAATATTATGAAAGTATGCGATTAGAAGATTCAAACAAGATCTCACTTGACTATATTTTTACTTACACATTAGTCGCAATATGTAAAATAAGCTTGAACGATGAATAGTACACAAAATCGAAATGTAGCGAGTATTTTGGAACGGAGGAAGTATTAGGAGTACTATAGTTAAATGTAGAGGTACAAGTGGAATTTTATGGAATTTATCAAGAGAGTCATTTTTTGACTTTGGTGAAATTAGTTTAGGTTAGGGTATTACTTTTTTTAACCAAGTGAAACTATTTTTGGCTAAATTGAGTGATTAGTTTAAAATTAAATGATATGAGTTAAAATAGAAGTTGTTTTGATCTTCATTGATTACAAATTTACAATTTATAACTTATTGATAAACCTTTTTTGTCAATGGAACCTTAACAAAAGAAATATCGTGATTTTAAGGCTATCAAATGTAGCGCTTGAGGAGTTTAGTATGATACATGTCTTATGCATAATTTTTTATAATTTTTTTGGGTTTTATATGGGCTGATAGCGAAGGACTAGATGATATGAGCAAGATTACAAAGATGAAGCAAGAAAAACTCTAATGGTGGCTCACAATAACTCTCTTGTGTTACTATGAAACCCTAACCCTAATTAGTGAGGTGTTTATATAGTAAACCTCTCTTGAAAAGTAATAAGGTTACAAAGCTCACGAAATAATGTTCAGTAATAGAAATTGACGAGACACACTAAAAGTCGAGTTGGCTTTTCTTCAAGGACATAAAACGCCAAGTCGAGTTGGCTTTTCTTTAAGGACATAAAACGCCAACTCGGTGTAACACACTGGGCAAAACACGCCAAGATCAAAACATAAAGCCGAGTCAACTTTTTCACAAATGCCAGGGAAGTCAAATTGACGTTGGTCTCTAGAAAATGCCTCTAATCCAATAAATGCCGACTCATCTTGAGTCTTTCCCCCAAAAACGTCGACTTGTCTTTTGCCTTATGAAATCACTCGTCCCATTTTGTCTTCATTTGTTTAACTCTTTTTTGAGTCACCAAACATCAACTATGATAATTTTTCTACTTTAAAAGACTGTTTTATTACAAATTGTATCTCCTGCACCTTCGAAACTTATCTTATTTAGATGGCATGGTAAGTGACATCACTTGACTATGGATAATTTATTTCTGCTTTAATTTAATGCATTTTTATTTGATAAAAAAGTCTATATTATACTTATTTTGTCTTTATGAGTTTGCTATTAAAAGTGACATTCATTTATACTAACAATATATAGTAAACTCCAAACCAATAAAAATAAAAATATTGAAACAAGACTTTATAGTTTTATTTTTATTTGAGAAATTATTTACAATCGAATATCATACTTTTTAAATATTTTCGGTCCTACAATTTGTTTGTTTTGCCTCTTTCAATTTTCTTTGTCTTCCGTCAGTTTCTGTTTTGCTTTTATTGACAGTTGAGCTCACCCTTTCTTTTTAGCTCCTTTAATTAGTGTCCCTAGTTATTGTTACCTTGTTATCCTCAATTTATCTTTTTATAGTTTAATTTAATGAAATGATAAAAGCTACTGGTAAATGACAAAACAAGTTAGTACAAACAGAATTTACAAAATAAATTATAATAACATTTTATCAATTATGTTACCAAAATATAGAGGTATTTGTATGTTGGTAGCTTTTATATTAGTTTTTGGCTTTTTATTTGTTGATTAGTGAGATAATCAAAAAAAGTATTAGGTAAATAACTTTTAAGCTAACTGAAAGCTGGCTTTAAAAACAAAATAAAAACACTACTTTAGTTAGCGTTTATTAAACGTATATTTAGGATACATTACATTTAACATTATTTCAAATCGTCAAATATCGGCACATTTTAATTGCATTCAAATATTTGATATTGATAAGCATAAAATTTTTTTTTTAAAATGAGTATGGAACATTACGGATATCCAATAAAATTTCAACTATTCCTTGGCGACATTTTATTAGGGAACGTAAATAATTACAATACAAATTACAAACGGGAATTTGTATCAAACCCCTTTGTTGATGGCAAAAAGAAAATTACAACAACTATTACAAAGCTTAAATAATAACTTGAAGATTAGTGTGTAACGACAACCATTACCCGGAAACTTGATACAAGTTGTAGGCGTGTGCTCACTTTCCTTTTGTGATATTTCCCCCACAAATGTACTTGGGTTTAAGAGTGGAAATTCACAACGAGATACAAACAACTTCAATATACCCTTAGTACTTAAGGTATATAACTTAATAACAATGTGTTCAGGAATTATAAGTAATGGAATGCACAAACAAAAGTTAATTACTCTCTTGAGTGCACAAGACAAATGAGAGGAAGACTTAGAGAATTCAGAAAAAGGTGTGTCCCAAATTCCATGCCAAGGCCTCTATTTATACTCCAAGAGTATAGAAGAGGAGCCTCTTCATAATCATCACCATAATTGTCACATTGATGAGGAAATCATCAATTGTCATTAAGCTAGGCATTCATGAGTATAATGGTGCATTATACCCATAGTAATCTCAGAAATAATGAGATTAAAGATGGAATCCTAAGCATTAAACTCAAGAAAACGGGAAGAAAAGCAACGGTAAACTTTCCAGCCCTGACCGCCGAGTCGGCGGTCACTCCATTACAAGGATCGCCGACTCGGCGATGCCTTCTGACCAAAACAGAGATTTTTCAGTAGCCATCGCCGAGTCGGCGATGGGGTCAAAACAAGGATCGCCGACTCGGCGATTCCTTCTGACAAAACAATGTTTTTCCAGAAGCTAAAGCCGAGTCGGCTACAGCTACAAAAAGGGGGACCGCCGAGTCGGCTGTCAGGCCTATCTTGGCTCCCCTTTTCCCTTGTTTTGTCTTATCTTCCAATGCCTTTCGGACCGAGTAAATTAATACGTATTTGTCCCACTACTTTAAAGTAGCTTTTAGTGATTTATTACGGACTTATAAATTGTCCCACTACCTTAGTAGTACTTAGTGATTATATTCAGGATTATTAGACACTAAATGTTCAACAATCCTCCCCCATTTTGGGTATAATAAACCTCTCATTTACCAAAACTCATAATACATTTCATGCATCAACGCTAATATCCCTTCGGATTGAATTAACGCCTAGTACAACACACTTAACAAGTGATCGAGCCAGAATTGATTTCCATAAGGAATTGAATCAAATGACCCTTCCAACCACTTGAAGATGTAGTACACACAAAACAAATAACACAAAGTTATTAACTTGACACATTATAAGGCCGTGTCCGTATCTTATTCATAAGTTTATCATAGTCATTATGCCAATCTTGACTACTTGAAGCGGCCACTTCAAACTTATATAGGTAGGTTCTCAATACGTATTAGACATATCCCCGTGACGTGGATAACACCAAGAGCTCTTCAACTCTTGATCTTGAGAACTTTCATATACGACTACCTTTTTCCATCACGGTACAAGCAACGATGGGTCATGTAAAGAGTTGCTTTAAACAAAAATCAAGAGGACTTTGCCACATTGAATTCAGACACGATGTTACTCATGCGTGAATTGGGCCTTCCCAAATGATTTTATTGACATAAACCGATTTCAACTGAGGCTTTCTCAATTGAATCTCTATTCATGGCTTTCGTAAACGAATCCGCCACATTGAACTTAGTGTTCACATAGTCAAAAGTTATGACCCCGTTAATGATAAGTCCTTGCACTAGGCTATGCCTTAGGGCAATATGACGAGACTTGCCATTATATACTTGACTATAAGCTCTACCTAAAGCCGACATGCAATCCGCATGTATTGCCACCGGTGAGATTGGCTTAGGTAATAAAGGTATCTCAAACATGAGATTCCTCAACCACTCCGCTTCGCTAGATGCAGAAGCAAGAGCGATAAACTCAGCTGACATCGTAGAGTCGGCTATACATGTTTGTTTCTTAGAAGACCATGAAATGGCACCTCCCCCATAAACAAACACCCATCCACTAGTAGAAGAGTTATCCTCTTCATTAGTGATCCAACTAGCATCGGAATAACCTTCTAGTATAGGAGGTTCACCGCTATACGCGATACCATAATCCTTGGTACGCAACAAGTATTTTAATACTCTTCTTATCGCCATCCAATGATGGGGACCAGGGTTGCTTGTAAATCTACTAAGTTTACCAACCGCAAATGCTATGTCTGGTCTAGTGCTAGTCATAGCATACATCAAAGATCCTATGACCTTTAAATACTCCAATTGTGAAATTGGTTGACCGGTATGTTTGGCAAATTTCATACCCGATTCCATGGGAGTAGAGACCGGCGCTTTATCAAGCATATTGAACCGCTTAAGTATCTTCTCAACATAGTGAGCTTGACTTAACTTAATACGGTTGCCTTGTCTTATGATCTTAATACCTAAGATCACATCGGCCTCCCCCATATCCTTCATCTGGAAGGATCTAGACAAAAAATCTTTTGTCTCTTGAACTTGTACTTTACAAGTACCAAAGATAAGCATGTCATCGACATATAGACAAACGATAACGCCATTGCCGTGGCTATCAAACTTACTATATACACACTTATCGGCTTGATTCAATTTGAATCCAAAGGACAATATTGTTTCATCAAATTTTTGATGCCATTGCTTAGGTGCTTGTTTAAGTCCATACAAGGACTTTACAAGTTTACACACCTTTTACTCATGCCCTTTTAAAACAAACCTTTCGGGTTATTTCATATAAACTTCCTCATCTAATTCCCCATATAGAAATGCGGTTTTAACATCCATTTGATGTATTTCTAGATGATAGACTGTAGCTAATGCTACCAATAACCGAATAGTAGTTATTCTTGCAACTGGTGCATATGTATCGAAATGGTCGATACCGTGCTTTTGTCTAAAGCCTTGGGCCACCAACCGGGCCTTGAATTTATCAATAGTACCATCGATTTTCATTTTCTTTCTGAAAATCCACTTGCAACCTATAGGTTTACAAGTAGGAGGAAGATCCACTAACACCCAAGTGTTATTTCCCATGATGGATTGCATCTCATCATCAATAGCCTCCATCCAAAAGGTGCTATCATGTGATGCCATAGCATCGCTGTAAGTCAATGGGTCACCTTCCACATTATACAAATATGGAACACTAGAAGATACTTCACTTCTATCACCTTCAACCAAGTATACTTGGAAATCCGGTCCAAAGCTCTTCGCTTTCCGTTGTCTCTTACTCCTTTTAGGAATAGGATCAACTAAGTCTAGTTCATCTAGTTGTTGATTTTCATCAACATGTAGAGGTGAACTTTGTTGATTATCATCAACATTTTCATTAGTACAATCTAGTAGATTTCTTTGTCTACTCAATGATGAAAATCTATTTTCATCAAAAATCGCATCTCTTGACTCAATAATCGAATGAATTGATATATAGTCATTTTGTTCTATAACATAGAACCTATAGGTCTTGCTATGAACAGCATAACCTATAAAGATGCACTCAATGCCTCGTTCACCGAGTTTCTTTCGTTTGTTGCCGGGCAATCTAATAATTGCCCTACAACCCCAAACCTTAAGATAGCTTAAGTTTGGTTTCTTTTTGTACCAAAGTTCATAAGGAGTTTCCTTATTCGTTCTCATTGGAACTCGGTTAAGAATGTGACAAGCCGTCAACATTGCTTCACCCCAAAATCCATCACTCAAGCCCGAGTAGGATAACATGGAATTAACCATCTCTTATAGAGTACGGTTTTTCCTCTCCGCCACACCATTTAATTGTGGTGCATAACCGGCGGTTGTTTCATGTATAATACCCATTGATTTAAAAAAGTTAGGATCATAATATTCTCCTCCTTTATCGGTTCTTAACCTTTTAAGTTTACTTCCAATTTGTAATTCTACTTCATTTTTGTAAATCTTAAAATGTTCAAGAGCCTCATCTTTTGTATGTAAAAGATATACATAACAAAACTTTGAGAAATCATCAATAAAAGTTATTACATACTTTTTATTTCCCAAAGATGGTGTACTATGAAAATCACAAAGATCACTATGGATTAATTCCAAAATTTCAGATTTTCTTTCAACACTTTTAAAGGGTGTTCTAGTGATCTTATTTAACATGCACGTTTTGCAATTTTTAGACATTTTAATGCACATAGGAATGAGTTCATGTTTTGACATAAAAGAAATTTTGTCAAAATTTACATGTCCTAGTCTGACATGCCACAAATAATGCAAATCATTTTTATCATTAATATTAGAAACAGTACAAATAAATTTTTTATTCATATCTAATGATAATTTAAAAAGACTATTACATAAATAAGCACGACCAATAAACAAATTGTTTTTAGAGATAATACACCTATCGGCTTCAAACACTAGTTTGTAGCCCAATCGATTCAAAATAGGACCCGAGACAAGATTTCTACTAATTTTGGGTGCAAAATACACATCCCTTAAGACTAAGAGATTCCCCGAAGTAAACAATAGTTCAACTTGTCCTTTGCCTTGGACCTTGATAGGTGCATTGTTTCCCATGTAGAGATGCTCCCCATCAACAACCTTGTTAAAGGATTTGAACCATTTTGTAGAGTTGCATACATGCTTCGATGCCCCCGAATCGATCCACCAAGACAAAGTATCATCCTGCATATCACTAATATTAGTTTTCATAGATGAAAAACTTATATTAGAATTTTCATTAAACAATGCAAGATTACCTTGAGTGGATGGTCCTTTGCTTGTTGAAGCTTGACCACTCCCCTTTGTCTTTCTTTGCTTGTTCTTTAGAACAAAGCAATTTTTCCTTCGGTGCCCGGGTTTACCACACTCCCAACATACCTTTTCGGTATTAGGAACAATGGCCTTGCCCTTGGAAGAATCATTCCTCTTCCTCTTATCTCCGGAACGGGATGGTTTCCCTTCCGCAACCATGTTAATGGTCCCAACATTAGGATTTTCATCCTTCCGATTCTCATGAATCCTTATGCTAGACTAGACAATAATGTGTTGTCCAAGATCGGAGAGTGTAATCTCCTCTCTTTTATGTTTTAAAGCATGTCTAACATCCCTCCAAGAGGGAGGAAATTTGTCTATTATACTTGACACAAGAAAGACCTCATCAATTTCAATTTTATGCAATTTTAAGTTAGCATGCATCCTTTGTAGTTCATGAAATTGATCTATAATGGGGCGATCTTCTACCATTTTATAGGAATTAAAGTTACTTACTAGGAACTTTTTGGAGCTAACATCCTCCGCCATGTACTTGTTCTCCAAAGCATCCCACAACTCCTTAGCGGAGTCGTGGTTTTGATAGATGTCGAACAAGGCATCTTGCATTCCATTGAGGATGTGACCCCGGCAAATGAAATCGTCATTGTCCCATTTGGACCGCTTCCGATTTTGTTCAAGCACCTCGTTTTCCGGATCATCCGGCTTAGGTGCATTCGGTTTAGGTGAACTAATCACATAAGCCACGTTCAAGGTAGTGAGCAAGAACATCATCTTCTTTTGCCAACGTCTAAAGTCGACGCCGACAAATTTTTCGAGCTTAGCAAAGTTCAAGGTAAAATCCTTCATTGTTGCCATCGATGAAGAATATCACAAAAGATTATTAGGGAACGTAAATAATTACAATACAAATTACAAACGGGAATTTGTATCAAACCCCTTTGTTGATGGCAAAAAGAAAATTACAACAACTATTACAAAGCTTAAATAATAACTTGAAGATTAGTGTGTAACGACAACCATTACCCGGAAACTTGATACAAGTTGTAGGCGTGTGCTCACTTTCCTTTTGTGATATTTCCCCCACAAATGTACTTGGGTTTAAGAGTGGAAATTCACAACGAGATACAAACAACTTCAATATACCCTTAGTACTTAAGGTATATAACTTAATAACAATGTGTTCAGGAATTATAAGTAATGGAATGCACAAACAAAAGTTAATTACTCTCTTGAGTGCACAAGACAAATGAGAGGAAGACTTAGAGAATTCAGAAAAAGGTGTGTCCCAAATTCCATGCCAAGGCCTCTATTTATACTCCAAGAGTATAGAAGAGGAGCCTCTTCATAATCATCACCATAATTGTCACATTGACGAGGAAATCATCAATTGTCATTAAGCTAGGCATTCATGAGTATAATGGTGCATTATACCCATAGTAATCTCAGAAATAATGAGATTAAAGATGGAATCCTAAGCATTAAACTCAAGAAAACGGGAAGAAAAGCAACGGTAAACTTTCCAGCCCTGACCGCCGAGTCGGCGGTCACTCCATTACAAGGATCGCCGACTCGGCGATGCCTTCTGACCAAAACAGAGATTTTTCAGTAGCCATCGCCGAGTCGGCGATGGGGTCAAAACAAGGATCGCCGACTCGGCGATTCCTTCTGACAAAACAATGTTTTTCCAGAAGCTAAAGCCGAGTCGGCTACAGCTACAAAAAGGGGGACCGCCGAGTCGGCTGTCAGGCCTATCTTGGCTCCCTTTTCCCTTGTTTTATCTTCCAATGCCTTTCGGACCGAGTAAATTAATACGTATTTGTCCCACTACTTTAAAGTAGCTTTTAGTGATTTATTACGAACTTATAAATTGTCCCACTACCTTAGTAGTACTTAGTGATTATATTCAGGATTATTAGACACTAAATGTTCAACACATTTTAATGAGGATGGCGTTGGGTTAGTCTGAGCACATTTAGACCTTTTATTTGATTTGTAGATTAAAATAGTTCAATATTACTAAAATGATAAGTTTTATATTTGTATAAAATATTTAGCATGTAATTCTTCTAATACCTTATTGAATTTGGAAAAAGTGAAACTCATCATGTGTTGTATACAAGTCAATGTTTATAAGTCATGGGTTTGTGGGCCCATAGAACAATCATGTGACGAATAGTCATGAATCATGAGTCACCTTAAAGTCAATAATATTCAGCTAAACAAGATTAAATCAATAAAAATATTTTTAAATTATTAAGACAAGTTTAAATTTAAAAATAAATTCTCTTTTTTTATAAAAGCACATAATATAAAATAAATCAAGAAATATCACACAAATACTTATTTGAGATTGTCTTTACCAGAGACGCGTCTCAAATGGGTCGGCCCATTATTACTTAAAAAAAAACTTTAAAAAATAGTGTTGTGTAATCCTATTTGGAGTTGGTATTATAACCTATTGAAGTTGGTATTATAACCTGTTAGAGTTAGTAATATAACCTATTAAAGTTGGTATCTCAAAATAGATATAATACCAACTTTAATTGGTTATAACACCGACTCCAAATACCACTTTAATATGTTATGACACCAACTCGAAATAGGCTCAACCGTGCACATCTTTTTTCTAATTATTAAGAATGTATGTTGGGCTATTTTGAGAAGCGTCTATACTATAGACGGTCACAGGGCCTGCAAGTATTAAGATACACCGGGAAGACTGTTCTCCTCACAACCAGGGGGAGGAGAAGCATAAAAGGGAGCAAATAAAAATTTAAAGTTTACATCAAAGCAAGTAATAAACTAAAATCAAAGATAGTTGCTCCATCAAAAATAGTAAGTATAATTATAAAAGTTTTAACAAGTAAAGTTAGTTCAATCAATAAAATCAATTTTTGTAACAAATCGTCTTCTACAACATCGTCTGAGACGAGTCCATATAATAAGCTTATTTCTCTAATGAATCACTTTAAAATTATAAGTGATCACTTTAACACACTAAATGACTAAATATACATGATTAAACCCAATAGAAATAATCACAACGTAAGATTTTTTTGTAATTTTTTGATATATATCATAATTATTAAATAAATTTAATCATTTATAAGATTGTAAATAGTAGTAATTACATTAAATTATTTAATGTAATTAAATAGGGAGTCAACCTAATTTACCTATAACTTCTAATAGTAGGGAGGTGATAGTCAATAGTCATTACCAATAAAGAAGGTTCCACTAAGAACAAGATAATAAATAAATTGCATCCCTAGCTATCTCTATAAATATCATCACATAGAGTGATATTATCTTCCAATAAAGATAACATTTTTGTATTTACAAATCACAAATGTCACCTTTATTGAGACATGGTGCAAGAACTTGTACCAAATAGATGTGCGACTTAATCTATAATTGTAGTATATGTGATAATGTGAATAATTCTTTAATGGGTGCTAGTTAAATTTCAAATACAACTTGGCTTGTTTTATGACACGAAAATCACTAAATTTTAGGCAAAATATTTTATCTGGGTCAACTTTAAGTATAATGTTTATTGTGAGAACTCTAAACTTAGTATTCATCCAACATAATTTTACCTGTTGGTAATTTGAATATCAGGTCACTTGTTGACATGGCTACTACATATGTTGTCAAGTGTTCTTCCACATGTACAATCACATTAGAATATGGTGCCATGTGTAAGTACAATCACATGAAACAAAGGTCATGTCTAAAACCATATTAGCAAGTGACCTGATATTTAGGTCACAAACAAGCAAGGCTATGTTCGATGAAATCTAAGTTCAAGGTTTATCATAGCAAACACATTAATTGAAATTTTAAACGGCAAACTATTTTTAACCAAATTTCAACTTTATCACATGTAATTTTCCAATTTTAAAACCATAGAATACATTGTTCAATTTGGACGTGGTATAATTATGATAGGCCATCAACTAATTTAGGCTTATATTAAAATAATTTTCAATCACAATAAATAAATTATAAATTACAATAATAAGCTAATAAAGGTTTCGTTCCTACATCATGTAGTTGCAATATACTCCCTCCTATTCTACCCATTAGTCCTATTGATTTTTTTTTACTATTCACTTATCACTCTTAATTTGTATTTTATTCTTTATCTATAAGTTAAATATAGTCATGTGGAATCTTGTTTGATTCGTCTCAATATAAAGATTATTAATATCTACTTTTTATAATTTTTAATTAAAAATAATTAGAGATATTAAGAGTTAAAATGTTATCTCGATAAGTGTGAAAAACCAAATGAGACTAATGGGTTGAATAGGAGGTAGTAATAGTTGTATTTGTTGCCTTGCTTGAGCACAAGACCTCTAGTTGCTTCCAATCAACAAACCCCATGGGCCTTGAAGTTATTTGTCTAGAAATTTGGAGTAACATTTAATTATTTTCATAGTAAATTGGTGCCAATTTGGGGTTCTAAATTTTGCATTCATCACGGTACGCATTTCACTATATTAAAAGTAGTTTCTAGAGAAACTATACTACTTATATAATAATTCTACTTGGCTGCCATTGCCCATAGCTTTTACCGAATTATAGTGAACAACCACTACTTTATAATTAGCTATTTTCGTACGAAATTGTTTTTCGGTTAGATGATCTTAAAAAAAGTCTATATGTTAGTATTAGTTGGACTATTTAACATATGTATGGAGAGCGTCTCACGAAAAGACAGTTTTCACACAAGATTTTGTACTGTTTAATAGCACTATTTGATTTAACTTAAAAATGCGAGTTTTCTAAGTTATAAAGTGGTATTACACATACAGGGCGTAATAAAGAGTAAATGTTATTAATTAGAGTGTATAACATATCAAGAGGCTTCAACCATTAGCTTTAACTTTTAGTTGAATTAATTTCTTGACATGATATTGGAAGCAAACGTGAAAAAAAGATTACATATACATTCAAATCTCTGCCACCCCTCAAATTCAAGTGAAATTTTTCATACCAAATATGTGGAGGGTCTATATTGCATCCACTCTTCTAGTCAACAAGGCTCTCATATAAAAAACGTATTAGATGATATATAATACTATCTCCTATTCAATCTAAATGTCCCATTTAATTTTTTGACACTATTCACTCATCACTTTTAGTTTGTATTTTAGTCTTAATCTATATCTATAAGTTAAAACATAGTCATGTGTGAGATTTTTTTTGATTCGTCTCAATACAAGGAATATTAATATCAAATTTTTATAATTTTTAATCAAGAATAATTTGAGATACTAAGGGTTAAAATAATATCTCGGCAAGTGTGAAAAAAACTAAATGAGACATTTAGGCTGAATAGGAAGGAGTATGAAAAAACTATAAGTTAAAATATAGTCATGTGAATCTTGTTTGATTCGTGAATTTTACATGACAAAATCTTGCATAACATGATTTATTTGCATATAGTAAGCTGTTGACTCAAACTGTAGTCGATTCAAAAGCATGTCAATTAAAAGCGAAGTCAAAAAATAAAAGTTAAAAGATTGAAAATATATGAAGCAAATAATTACTAAAACATCAAAACAAATAAGACTTGGATATCAAATCTCGCGTTATATTAAAGCTTGCCTCACCATTGAACCATCAAAATTTTATTACTCTAACAGCTCGTTTGATTACTGGTATTAAATGGTGGTAATGAGAATGATTTTTAGTATAAAATTTCATCAAAAGGTTCATATCATTCTCATGGTAATGAAACTTTGATCACAAAAAAGTTTTTTTGTTTACAAATTTCCATTACCACCTAATACCACATTTTCCAATAGTAATGCCTTGAAATAAATTTTATGAAGAAAATGAGATGATTAAAGTTAGACAAGCATAACCATCAAGGTAGCCAAAATATCTTTCAACCAAAATTATACTAATTTTTCATTCTCATTACCACCGTTTATCACCACCTATCAAACAAGCCATAATAATTTACTACTATAATACACAACGGGGGTGGCCCTTGCCAGCAGCCCTTAATCCTTATTTAGTTGGAGCTACCAACAAAAATACTTGTTTCTCATTGAGATTTTGCACCATATAACTTTTGTCACTTTATTTTGTATTGAGTAATATACCCATATCACCCTTCTTAATAATGCAATTTGTTTTTACTCGTGCACGCTCAGAAAACTTATTGTCAAAATATCACTCATCTTAAGATTACTTTATATTAGAATGCTTAACTTTGTAGTTCTTAGCGAACAAACTTCATTGTAAAGAAATACATCTAGGCAAACAAACATCATTGTAAAGAAATACGATTGTTTGGGCAACGAAGCAACATTCATCTTTAATAGAAGAACGTGCAACCATTGATTATTTACGCGATTGCTATAATATAGAATTTTACCAAGATACACAATAATACAATATATGTACATATTGAAACATAATGATTACGATCTCTAATATAATCTTTTTAGAGTTCGTGATACAATGTCCTCTGTAGATGGAGCTATTATCTTTGACTTTAGACACTTGCGCAAGAAAATCACTTTGCTGATCGTCTCTCTCACTAGGCTCGGACTGAGCTTTCCCAACAACACAAGCTTTTTAGAGTTCTTAATACAATGTCCCCTATAGACGTTGTTATTATCCTTGACTTTAATGTTATTAAATATGGCTTTTTCTTTGCTCTAGTAGTCTCTCCTCCTTTCCCTGTTTCAATGGTCCATGAGAACTTTTTCTTCTCTTATGATGTATCCTAACTCGTCGTCATCATCATTATACCCAATATCCTGCCCGAAAGTAGGGTATGGGTGAGGAAAGATGACGGACAATTCATACTCGTACTCAATTCACAAGAAAGACTAGAGGAAAACGGCCAATTATGTATCCTAACTCGTATTCTGTTACTTATTTTCTAAAAAAGATTCAATTTTTCTTAACTTTCGTAAACATTCCTTATGGAAACATCTAATAGGAACGGTCTGAATTATTTATTACATTAAGGTTATTGCAGCAAATGTGTAAGAAAAATAAGATCAAGTAAAACCTTGTTTGAATCGTCTAATTACATCTTTCAAAATATTAACTTTTTAGAATTTTAGTTATGCATATTTTAATATATAAATAATCAAATTAACGTCTTAAATTGTATAAAAAGTTAAGAGTGTAACTAGGGGAACAAGTATAAACTAATGATAGTAATGATAATGTTCCATCTTATGCGACAAAGTCTCATCCATCGCATGAATTGAGAAATAGACTAAGGAAGTGATGGAAATTTGCATGTGCACAAGTAGTAAATAATCATATTTTTTGATTTATTGCAAATTTTATAACCTTATTTTTACAAGCAAGCACATGAGATGAGGAAAGCAATGATCTAAAGTTTGATGATAGGATGACGAATTCATTTTTAATTTTAATCTGTTCTAATAAATTCATTTTATTGCTGCTATTAAATTTACAAATTATTGTATTAAACGATTTCATTGAGAGATATTTCTGGTAAATCAAATAATCTATTCATATATATTTTGGAAACATGAGCTCTTTATTAGTAGTCGTCTAACCGAGAGACATTCTGTCGGAAAAGTAGCTCTTATTAAATATAATTCTATCACTTTTACTTTATATTCTTTTTTTTTGAATACCAAAAGCGCTCGTAGCTTAATGGATAGAGCATCTGCATGTTGAACAGAAGGTTTGGGGTTTGACCCCTACTAGGCGCATTTATCAATTGGAGGGTTTCTTGACCGCGTGCATCTCTCTTTACTCCCTCCTTGGGGGTATGGGTATGATTTGTCCGCATCTTTCACTACAAAAAAACACGGAGGTTTTCGACGGAAAAACATTGGTATTTTCAACGCTTTAAAAAGCGTCTAAAAAATTTGAGTCAGAAATTTTCGACGCTTGTTTTCCAACGGTTATTTCTGTCAATAAGATTTTTTTTTTCGACGCTTTTAATTGTGGAAAAAATGATTTTGCGCCTTAAAACCATACTAAAATTTCACGATTTTAGACGCTTTAAAGCGTGGAAAATGCTAAATATTTTCGACGTTTTTTCTAGTGGAAAATGCTAAATATTTTAGACGCTTTTTCGCGTCTAAATGAAAATAAACCCTTTAAAGCCATTGAAATCTAGATTTATGCTTTAGACATTTATGTGTTGAAAATGTATTTATTTTTGACTACTTATCATCACCCCAATATATATTAGCCTTTTCCATACTATATAAAATTCATTAAACATACATAATTACCAACAAATATCATCAAATCAATCATATATGCACATACATTCGTTGATGTAGAAAATTCTAGCCAACACAAATGCCTAATTTGAATATTCACATATACATTCTATATAATTACATAAATGTTTAGAATAAAAAAAAAATAGAATTCCTGTAACATCTAGATCAACCCATTGTACCAGCAGCTGGGGCTTGATGCTGCGCACCACAGAAACAACCCTTCGAACCAGCAGCCAGCACTATAGGCAATAGGAACCTGTATCAATAGATATGGCAGTCAGCAACAAACCAGGTTCTTCTCATTCCACTCACGTAAATCATTGATCGAAAAAGATACGCAAATATGCTTGCTTGGTAGAACCTGTGCCACAAAGTATCAGTAACCGACATTTCAACAATTGTCTTTCATTATGTGTTTTCACATTTCTGCATCTAACAAACTTTTCAGCCGTTTGTTGAGATAAAGTCTGAAGAATGAATAAACCAATGAACCAGTCTACCAAGATAAAAAGTGCTGGTCATCTAGAAAAAGTATAAGAGCTTAATATAAGAAATTACAAAGAAAAACATGCAAAGTTGATAGCTGCTGTTGGGGTGTGCAGCCTCTGTTTTCAGCTGCTGTTGGAGTGTTTTAAATTAAACATTTGTGTAAAATGTCCAAACAAAACCCCCCACTACCATCTATCTTAAGCATTTCATCACACTTTTTGTGCAATCAAAAAACAATCCATTTTCACCAACCTATCAAGCAATGAATTGCAAACAAAAATATTGGGCAAACAATCAAAAGCATCATTTACAAATTCATGGAACTCCCTATATTTAATAATCAAACCATAATCAATTGTAATTAAAACATTAAAAGCATTAGTAGTAATTTCGTAGAGGACCTTACCCTCAGCTTCTTATCATCTAAGCTCAATGCCCTCATCCAAATTGACAAGTCCATCAAATGAATTAAGAAGCTACCTAAACATGAACTAACAGTTACATTAGCCAATCTTTAACCATTTGTTAACATCACTCATTGTTCTTAATTGCAAGACCATTTGAAACCAAGGCAATGGTATGCTCTAGAGAACCATACTCCTAAATCAACTGCATATGTTTGTATAAATTTGCATATGTTCAAGATGTTTATAGATAATATTTACATTACATTATTCAAAAACATTCGCATAACACATGATAAGATTATATATATATTTCTCATAAGTAGATTTTATCAAGAATGAAGCAGTATTCATAATCTAGTAGCAATCTGAAATCTAGTGCTAACAACTTCAATTTGACATTCTTAATTCAAATAGAGAACATATTTCAATCTAACATGTGTGTTAAGAAGTTACAACAACTTAAATAAATACTCTTCTATTCCACAAACAGAAGAAAGTCCAATAAAACAATGGCCATCCAAATGCAAATTACAATTCAAAACCATACTATCAAATGAGCAGCATTACTCAATCAAAGAAACTAAATTTAGAACAATTAATAATTAATGAGACAAAATCAGACAAGAACTACATCAGGACTTTTTTCAAATCAAAGATAAAGATAAACTTAATCGAAATTGGAGTAAAATAATCAGGTGTGCTGCATACAATAATTAGGGTAAATAAAACACACTTCAAAACAACAAATTACAATTTAAACCAATCACCCATCAACTCAAATGGACAACATTACTCAACCAAAGAAACTAAACTTCAAGAAAATCAATAATGAATGAAAAAGCAAATTAGTCAATAATAACTCAATCAGGACTTCTTCAAATGTAGATAAAATTCAATCAATACTGGGGAAATATAATCACTAATCCGATGTGCTGCAAACAATTATCACAACAATGATTAGGGTAAATAAAACACAATAAAAAACAAATTACATATCTACTCAAATAAGTAATAAAATTAAGAGAGCTAAAAGAGAAGTACCAACAAAAATCTTGACTGAGAATTTCCAAACAACCAATATCAGAGATTTCGGCGTCAATTTTGGATAATTGATGGAAGAAATCAAACGCTGAAGCGTTAATTACTTTAGCAAATTAATACTGATTTATGCGATTTATAGGGTAGAAAACGGACTGAAAATCGACTGAAGATGAACCAACAAATGGACTGGAGATGGACTGCCGAATTTGGATGATTGATGGTAGAAATCGAAGACTAACCCGGTTTGGAAACTGCTTTCGTCCGAGCAGATTTGGAGGAGAACAATTCTTGGTGAGATGATGAAGAAGAGATAACAGATGGTTAGAGGATGAAGAACAGTTGGCCGGAATAATGGAGCAGAACAGTTGCCCGGAGTAACGGAGGAGAACAATTGATTTTGTCCGAACTGATTCGATGTCGCCGGTGAGAGGATGAAGAAGATAGAGTGGGGTTAGGGTTTTGTTAGAGCGGAATTTGGAGAGCCTGAATTCGCATTTCAATTTTTTTTACACCTATTTTTCTTTTTTTCTTTTTTTCAAGATTTGTGACGCTTTTAATGAATTAATTTCCACGAATTTAAACGTCCAAAATAAAGCGTCTAAAGGCTCTGTCTATTTTTTAGACGGTTGCTCAAGTGTCTAAAATAAAGCGTCTATAAACTCCATGTTTTTTTGTAGTGTTTCAAGAAAAAGAAAAAAAAACCACTCGAATCTTACCTTGTGCGGAATACCGATTCTTTCTTTTTTTAAAATATCTCGTTACTTTGACACTCTATATCTAATTTGATAATCTTCGTGTCATTTTCCAACGTGGCTAAATGATTGAATGGAGGGGTATAGATCTTACGTCGGTGGTGAATGCATGTTAGGTCTGCACATCGTCTAAGAAGAACAGACAAGATCATCTTAGCTTTTAAGCTGTCAAGTATGAGTACATTGTATTGGGTTGTGTTCATGTTCTAATCACATACAAATAAGCAGGTAGGGTGTTTGGCAAATGGCTAATAGCTGGTTGCTGATAGTTGATTATAGTGGCTGATTTGACCAGCTGATTTTATTAACTGGTTTGACCAGCTGATTTTATTAACTGGTTTGACCAGCTGATTTTGAACCCGCTGCTATAAGCAGCTTGTTCAAAAACAGATATAAGCAGCTTGTTCAAAAACAAATTATTTATATCAATAAGCTGTTTCAACCAGCTAATTCACCAAACACTATCTTTAGCTGGTTTGACTACCTAACCCTCTATTGATATCCAAATAAGCTAAAATTGCTCAATAAGCCAATTTGCCAAACACCCCAATTGTCTTGAGAGATTGTCTCTTTATAAGATGTATCTTAAGCCCAGCATATTATAGATTAATGCCTACTTATATTATCCTTAATGCTAATTACTTTCCGTATCCTTGATACGTACTTTCAATATCTTGACAGCTTGTCTCCTGAGAGAGACGTCTCTTAGGCCCGGTCCATCAAAACTTATTTTCTATTCTTACATCACATTTTTTATGGGCCAACCCAATAAGAGATGGTCTCTCAAAGAGACCGTTTCTCACAAGAATTTGTGATATCTTAAATGTCTACTTACATCATTCGTAATGTCTACTTACAATATTTTAAAAAATATATAATGAATCGACCCGTTAAAAATGATCTCTAAATACCGTCTCTTAGAAGAATTTGCGACAGACAAATGAATTAGAGAACTCTCTACTAAAGCAAAAAATATTGATAGTTGGTTTGAAATTCTCCAACAAAGATATGCGTTTGCATGTAATACTGGAGAGTAGATTAGAAAATTGTTATAAATACGAAATAAAGAAAATTAATTTATACATAAATGGTGATAATCAACCCAAGGGTCGAGCAAAAAGGATAGGGCTACTCTTGAGAGAGACCGTCTCTTTTAGAGACGACCTCAAAACAAGAAGCTTACGTTTTTATTTTCCTCTTCACAAATTCTTGCTATAGACGTCTATAATATAGACGGGTAAATATGGGTCAGCCCATTTTGCAAATAAGTAATTGATTAATCATCAGCCTTATTTTTAAATTTAAAATCATTGGGCTAGGTTGTTGGGAGAGCCGTCTTTGCCATAGACGGTCTCTCAGGAGACCTTCTGCTTCACAAATTATTGCTATAGACCGTCTATAACATAGACGGGTAAATACGGGTCAGCCCATTTTGCAAAGTAAGTAACTGATTAATCATCAGCCTTATTTTTAAATTTAAAATCATTAGACTGGGTTGTTGGGAGAGTCGTTTTTGTCATAGACGGTCTCTCCGGAGACCTAAAGATATGGGCGCTATTTACTTATTGATATTTAGTAAATTTGCGCAAAAGTTTATTGTTGATAGATTTTGAATCCCAAGCACGGGCAGGCTTAGCTTACATGCAATCGCATCCTCTAAAAAAACAAACAAATATAAGTAATGTAGCTCTTAACATTAAGCTACACAGAAAGTAATTCATGTTTTTAATACCTAACTTAAATAACATAATCCTATTTCTATAAAAGTAGTATTTGATTTTTCATTTAAGAAACACACTTCTACTACTCCATTTACATTTTGTTTATCTATAGGTAAGTTTGTTATGGTAACATTTAATTTATTTATTTATTTATCTATCAAGTCGTTATTTTCATGATATTACCCATATAACCCTTGACCTTGACTCCAAGTCAAAGTCTTTAGGATGATCAAACCAGTATATTTACCCCCTGTAGGTAACTCCCGCATAACTACCTTATAACTTTCCACTTCCTGTGGTAACGACTCTCAACCTCCCACCTTCATCAATTTGAAAGGTAACCGCCGCTGGGAGTATATAAAAAGGGGACAACAACGCTAACTGTCACCCTAAGCCTTTCTTACTACGTCGAAACTCTGTCAAAATCGCTATTCAATGCCACCAACAGTTATCTCCCACTTCACCATCGCAACCAAACACCGACCACCGTCACTACCACTTCTTATCATTTCTGATTTACATTTCATCGTAATATTTTTCATTTTCCGATCTAACTTAAGCATCGGAGGGGTTTTCCGGGAGATAACCCCCGGGCAAGGCTAACGTATTGTGGTGCAGGACAAACGAACCGCTTTCAGGAGGTGTCCCTTCCCCAGTTGACCGACGTTTGACCGCTGTGCCACTTCCAGTTCAGGTATTTCACGTGCCTTTCACACTCTCTCGTTTCATTACCGAAACAAAGTTATTTAGGGATTTTTTTAGTTAATGTCTTTTCCTTTTATCTCTAAATATTTAACATTGTTGTAATTGTAATGTAATAATTTATTTCATAAAAAAATCAAATTTTGTAAAATCAAATTGCTGTGAATTATTGTTCAAATTAAATTGATGGAAATATTTAAGAAAATTTGAACAAACTAAATTAGACTTTATAATATAGTTTATGGGTTTATATATTTTTTTTGAAGGATTAGTTTTTATTCATATTATATTTTAAATGGGGCCAAAGATCTAAACGTCATTGGTTTTGACTTTGAGTTATAATGGTTTATAGTAAATTGACTCATTATTTCATACGTACTTCTTATTTGTGAAGTTGCACATGATGTTTCCTACCAACGGTCATTCGGAAACAATCTCTTTATAAGTTTTATCACTGTTAAGAATAAGATTGCGTAAATCTACACTCTAAACCCCATCCAATATTAGAGTCACTTAACGATATTAGAGCAGTAAAATGGTGTAAACCTGTCTCCTATGCCAATTTATAAACAAAAGTCATTGAAATTTTTATTTCATATGAAAAGGATATTCTTTCTCTTGAATATAATCCAGGAATAAGAATTTCACTCCAAGTCCTACAATGTTTTATCTTACGCAATATAATGTATACGTGTATTTAAAATTCACTTAAACATGCTAATCATATATTTAACTAAGTTATGCAATCCCATTCCTTAAATTTTTAGACCGCCACTTACCAACTGAGCTATACTTAACTGATAAACTATTAGGACTTTGTTTATATATAAGGCCTTGTTTTCTAGAGAAAATTTGAGTAAAATAAGCTTTTTTTCAAAAAACCTTCCAAAATGGACATGGGAAAATTTTATTTCCAATATAAGTGTCTGCCAGTCTAATTTTGTGGTAACATAATGTTCGTTGGTTAACACCGGGCGATTAATTTTTTTAATGTTAATAGTTTATATTTCCCATTTAAATTTATTATTTAATAAAATAACATTAATTCTCTATTGAGGCTTAGCCAAACTAATTTTTTAAAAATTATTCTTTTACCAGTGGAAATTCAGTTTTCACAAAAACTTAGGTGAGACCGTCTAACTTGTGAGACGCGTCATATTGGG
The DNA here is from genome assembly GCA_019425755.1 of Amaranthus cruentus. Classification (NCBI taxonomy): domain Eukaryota; kingdom Viridiplantae; phylum Streptophyta; class Magnoliopsida; order Caryophyllales; family Amaranthaceae; genus Amaranthus; species Amaranthus cruentus. The sequence goes on from CM033466.1 coordinate 9,514,861, forward strand.
CGGCCCAATTGTATATAGATGTCTATTCTTTTTATACCAATTTTACAAAATTAAAATGTCAATTTCAAGAGTTAAAAAATCAGTTTAAGACTTAAAAGACCAATTTCAAGGATTTGGAATTGACATTTAAGTCATAAAATTTGACAATTTTAAAACATAAAAGGTCATTTTCAATACTATAAAACTAAATTTAAGACTTAAATGACCAATTACAGGACACTAAATTCTCATTTCAACTTTAAAATTAGATAACTCAAACTGTAAAGCTAATATTAAAAACTTTAAAATTGACATTTTAAGCCTTAAAACTTGATTTTTAATTTTTGAAATTGTCCTTTTAAATCCTAAAACTAGTATGTCAGAACATTTTTGAAAAATTATTGGGCCTGGGCAAGTTGCATGGCTAAGGTCGTCTCAAAGAGAGTAACTATTCATTTTTTTCATGAATTCTTGAGAGGGATGATCTATTTGAGAGATCATCTCTAATTGGGCCAACGCAATATTTTTTTTTTTGAAATATTGTAAGTAGGAATTTAAAAATAATGTAAGTAGGCCTTTAAGATATTGTGAATATGTGTTAAGAATACGATAAGTAGGCATTAGAATCATATAAGTAGGCATTACATTTTAATGGGTTTGGCGTAAGAGACGACTCTCAAAAAGACGGTCTCTCAAGAGACTAGCTGTCTCTTTATATATTTTACTAATAAGTCTTTTATATGACTTGTTTCATAATAAAACGGTTTCATACCAGACAAGTTGATAATATAATATATATTAATCAACTAAAATATTATATTATTTAAAAAAAATTCGGTGAACATTCCTTATGCGAACTTCTTGTGAAAAGAGTAATTTAACCTAGTAGAGACTATAGTACACAGTTGAGAGAGAGTTGCAGTAGGAGTGATAGTAGTGTAGTCCAAAATCGCCGTGAATTTTGACCAAAGAAAGTTAAAATTTGCAGTATAAATAGAGAAGACAAGACATAATAAATGTAAGACGACAAAATGAAGAAGAAATGGGACAAATTCAAACATCCCATCAAAATCACTCCCACGGTCATACTTCCTCCGTTTCATAATACTCGCTACATTTTCTATTTTGGGAAATTTCATATTACTTGCTACATTTCCTTTTTTAGTAAAAACCAATCATTTAAAGTTATACCTACTCCTATTTTTATCCTACTCTATACTAATTACTCTTATTTTTCTTTTTCATTTTTCAAAAAATAATATTAAAAAATCCAAAAAAGCAACTTTTCACCTACTACTCATCATTGCACAGTAACTTTTTAATCTTTGTGCCTATGCAATGGTAGCAAGTAAATCAGAACGAAGGAAGTACCTCCATAATTCATGGGGTGTTTGGCAATTGGTTGTTCATGGTTGGCTTTTTTAGTTGGCTTATTTGACCAGTTGAAAATATTGACTGTTTTTGTAATCTTTTAAGATAGCTTAAAAAGCTAGCTATTTGTGAAAATGTTTGGTAAATTTGAATATTGACTGTTGGCTGTTTTATAGAAAAAAATGGGGTCAATAAGCCAAAAGCCAACCCAAAAAGCTAGTGGAGCAACGTTTTCATTTTGGCTTAAAAGCAAGCTTTTTTGCTACCTTAAAAGTCATTTACCAAACATTTGTTTTGGCTGTTTGACCAACCAACAAGTCAAAAGCCAAAAGTCAATTGCCAAACACCCAACATATCTAAACACACTACGTCAATCAATTTGCCATTTAACCAAACCTAATTAATCTCTTTAATAGATAAAGATATTAATGATTATACCAATTAGAACTTTTGATCCATAACTCGAAAATAATTCTATATGAAATAACATGAAAAATAAGGTCAAACCTAATCAAAATCTGAACTTGATCGTATTGACCTGTTTTCAGTTCAACATTATCATTTGAATCGTAATCCACTAGATTTCTTGTCAATTTTTATATTTTAAGTCAATATGTTTTATTGTAACCTTAAAAAAAGTATATTAATAAATACTTTTGGTAACTGTAAAACATTTATATTTTATGAACAAAATTAGTGATAATATATATTTTTTTTAATTCTTGACCCGCTAAATCAACCCAAATTTGATCCATACATGACAAGATCGAATTTGTAAATGACCCGACTCAAAAAATTAACTTGCCTGAAAGTCACCTAACTCGCAACCCATCCAACCAAATATTTTGACAGTTCTGCGAAGCACAAGTATTACGAAATTGATAGAACCAACTATATTGTATGGATAAGAATAAGTGAGAGAAAATAAATAAAAATATATGAAAAAAACTATAAAAAAAAATAATAAGCATATTACTCAAAATAGATATGTTACAAAGTTAAAAGAATGAACTAAAATTAAAAGTGTGTCACTCTTAGAGATAGGAGTACCAATGTGGAAAAGATTATATGTTGTCTTCTTGGACTTACTCAACAAATTAAGGAAGCTATTACTCCATTCGTTTTCATATGTTCTTTTCAAATAGAATTTACGAATTTTAGTGTCAATTTTTAACTACGATTTCTCATTCATATATAAGAAAAATCATATTATAGAAAATCTTATTAGATTCATCTCAATAAATACTTTCTAAATATCAACAATTTAGAATTTTTTAAAACTCACAATTCAAATTATTTAATTTAAAATTTAAATTAAATAAATAAAAATAACATATGAAAAAGTGGAAGTAGTATTCAACTTTAGACCTATAAGAAGAAAAAGACAAGTCAATTGTGGGAGAAAAAATCATGAATATGAGCAACTTGTACAAAGCAATAAGTGAAGGTATCTTCTCAATCCTCTCCCTAGCCATCCATAATAATCTCATAATAATATCATTAAAATAGAACTGTACAAGTATTTATTTATATCATTTCATTTCATGTAATTCATCATAATTTAATCATCTCCCTACTGATTTTTTCTATTATAGGATCCATGATGATGATGTTCACAGATACTTCCTTCGTTCTATAATACTTGTTACATTTAACTTTTTTACGCAATCTAATGTACTATTTTGTTTATTTATATGTCGAATTAAACACATTTAAAAATTATAAAAAGTTTATATTATGAAATTATGCGATTAGATGATTTAAACAAGATCCCACTTGACTATATTATTACTTACATATTAGCCGCAATGTATAAAATAAGTTTAAACGATAAATAGTACCCAAAAACAAAATGTAGCAAGTATTTCTGAACGGAAAAGTATGAGATAGTCTTAATACATGGTTAAATAGCCCAATAATACAAATTGAAAACATACAAATTTTTTTGAAGTCGTCTCACTTATAGACGATCTCTCACAATTGTAACATTTTATGTATTGCTTTTAAATGATATCGATTTAATTTGGACAATTTATTTTCGAGTAATAATTAAATAATTATGAAAAAAATTATTTGAACCATATTTACTTACTGGTAAGTTAATTTAATTAATTTTATTAAAACATTTAATACAGACACTTGTTTAAAAGAAAAATAAATGGTGCTTTCAAACTAATTATTTTTCTATTTCTATGTATCTATGTATATTAACTTACTTTGAAATAACTCAAAGAAAAAAAACTTACTTTGAAATATTCGTTGAATAGGTACTCATTATTATTGTCACGTATTTTTTTTAATTGTGTCATTTAACATTAATATGACTAATTATATTAATATATAATTATCCAACCTTTCATCGTTGAGTTTGAAAACCCTTTATCTTTGGATTATTTTTTAATAATCAAACTTTGGCTATATGTTTGCTCACAATATACCATAAGTTTAATAGTTAATTTAAAAAAATTAAATTAAAAATCAAATACTTTGAATAGAAACATAAAAAAGAAAAAAATTTCACCTTTCCCGTTGTCTTTTAAAAATCTTCCATTTCGATTATTTTTTGAAAAATCCAACCTTTATACTGTGTTTTCTTTTAAAAATCCGACCCTTTGGTTTGTTGAGTACTTTGACTTATTCATCAGAGATAGAATATGTCAATTTCTATAGAATAGATGAGTTCCTATTTATTTGCTATTATTTGCTATTTTCTTGTTATTAGTGGAATTAGTTGAGTTAGTGGAGTAGTGTTCGTGGAGTAGTGATCCTATTTTATTGCATTTTTAGTTATTAATTTCTTGTACTGTATTTCTATAAAAAGGCATTGGAATGCATGAATAAAATCGGTTTTCTGGTGCATCGCAATCTCTAAATTTCATAATTTACATGGTTCTTGGTTTGTTTAGTGCTAAATTTTACAAGTAATCTAATGTGGTTAGTACTTTAAAATAAAACGTAGTATAAATATCGAATTTTTAAAAAACAATCGAAAGGTGAAATTTTTAAAGGACAAGGAGGAAAAGATTGGATTTTTAAAATTGAATTTTCCACAAAAAAAAAAACACTTCACCACCACCTCTATCACTCAACCCTAATCTCTAACCCCATCACAACCACTACAACCACCCCTCAACCACCATTCCTCCTTGAAAACTACTCCGTCCGAACAACACCACCTCTTTAGTTTATGAAATTTTCAGAAGAATCTGAACTAAAGTTCGTGAAGGCACAACTCAAAGTGGAAATTGACAAGGAATTTTAATTATTTTCCTAAAGTTTGATGACAAGAAATTTTACGGTTTTGGCTCGCACTACACATAGTCTATTCCCGATCTTTGAGACGAATCTTAAGTCGCAAATCTAGCCTCCAACCTTAAGCTATAGAAACATATAGCGCCAAACCCCATATATATATATATATATATATATATATATATATATATATATATATATATATATATATATATATATATATATATATATATATATATATATATATATATATATATATATATATATATATATATATATATATATATATATATATATATATATATATATATATATATATATATATATATATATATATATATATATATTCCATCCATCAGTTGTAACGAGGATAATTCATGATCTATGATCAGCTTAATCGTCGTAGACCGCAACATAGTGCATAATATGTCGGCCAACAGAAGATGTGAGTTTAGAATACTTGAGTAGTAGTCTAACAATTAACTCTAATTCATGTTAACTATGCTCTCAAGCATCAACATGCTACCCTCTTTAGTTTTGGGAATACATCCATGATCCATATCATAGAAGTCAATAAAGCAAACATTGATTGATGTTTCCTCAAATCAAGATGAATAAAAATTCACACATCAAACCTATTTTCCTTAGAATTCTCTATAATTTCAAATGCAATCCTTCTACACCTTCAATGGTAGGTGATTTGAGTTTATTGTTGCCATATTTTGAGTTGTATGGTGTGACTAGCAAATATACATTTCCTACTGGTTCTTCCTTGATGTCTTAGACGGGGAGAGGTTTCGTGCCAACTCCATACAACTCGATTGTTCGAACTTCAAACATGTTACTCTACTTAACGCTCATATCACTCAGTGAACAATGGTAAATCATATGGAATTTTCGCAATATACATGATTTGTGGCTTGTGCATTGGCCTTAAAATCCTGCTGTATGTTCCATAATACGATTTCATAACAAAAGTGTACAACCTTCACCGCCAAAAGTTGTGTTATTATACAAATTGTTCAAACTTCAAACATGTTACTCTCTCACGATCACGCTCCCTCTCTCCATCACGATCACGGTCACGATAACGATCACAATCGCCATCACGGTCACGATCACCATCACGAGAGGAGCGGTGATGAGAAGAATCTAAGGATTGATTATCAGAAGAATGGCCTTTAAGAAGTTCAGCACGACGTCTCTGTTCAGCAACTTCTTCTTGTCTCCTTTGCAGAGCCAACTGCTCTCTCTGTGCTTTAGTCAAGAACACAGGCTTCACATTATTAGCAACTTCTTCAAAGGATCGCTTCATTGTATTCAAAAGTGTCTGACTCGTATTAAAAAATGATCAAGAAGCAAGCACCTGATCAACATCAGCAAAAAAAAAAGGATCACTCAGTTTGAGATATAATAGTTACGAATCTTCAAATATGCAATAAAGGGAATTGATGGTAGGGTTGCACACGGTCCGATCTGATCTGGTTTGACAGAAAAATCAGACCAAATCAAAAATTTCCAGTCTGGTCAGACCAGTCAAAACACCGGACCGGACCGAACTGTTTTAGAACGGTCTGGTCTGTCTACGGTTTTTGGGTTTTTTTTTATGTATTTTTTTAATTTGAGATGAGAATCTAAGATAATGTATTCTATATGTACATTAATATTAATATACGTACATAATTCAAGGTACTTGATTATATCAACCAAAAAATAGCATCAAAAATACATAAACTGAACAAAAAACAGAACAAAAATACCCAAAAATATCAAACAAAAAACTGACAAAAATACCCAAAAATATCAACATAATATCAACTGAAAAACGAAAAAAAAAAACAAAATATCAACTTATAAATATTCGAAATACACAAACTGAACAAAAAAACCCTAAAAAAATCAAAAAATCAATCAACATAGATTCTACACTTGATTCCGTGGTGAAAATCAACCGTCAAGTCGTCAATCGTTGGGAGTTGGGGCTTGCGGACTGAGTTGCGTGGATGGAGAAGAAGATGGAGATTGGAGACTATAAATTAAAATAGAAAGAAACTATATTAAAAACCTAGAAAGAAGCAAGAAAGAAGCTAATTGAGATAGAGAAACAGTTACCTGAGTGAGTCGAACAACAGAATGCTGAAGAATGGAGCGCCGTTTGCTGAAGTCTGGGTTGAAGAAACTACTTACCAGGGTTTTCAACTTTTTTGAGGTGGGTTTTATATATTACTATAAGGTAATGATTTGGGATTTGGGATTTGGGCCGCCAGAGTCCAGACGGTTAAAATAATCTAGAAAAATCTAAGATTTTAATTAATAATAAAAATGTCTAAACTCAAAAATAAAAAAATAAAAATATCTAAGATAATAAGGTAAAAGTTTCTAGATTAGATTAAGCAATTAAAAATAAAAATATCTAAAATATTTTAGTAAAGTTGTAACCAAACTTTCACTATAAATAACCATGGATGTATTCGTTTTTGTGCAAGGAAAACAATAACCATTTTACATACTTCCTTCCCTTCCTCTACAAACAAATCATCTACTACTTTCATCTCCAAATTTTCCTACACAGACTTCATACTTCGGCCTTCTAATATTATTACGGTTTTTCGGTCCGGTCTGGTCTGAAAATTTTAAAACCTAGACCGGACCGGAAACCGTATTTTATTTTTAAAAAAACGGACCAGACCATTTACACCGTAGACCAGACCACATACTTAAATTATGGTTTGGTCCGGTTTGGTTTGCGGTTTAGACCAAACTCTGTTCAGGCCTAATTGATGGTTCCACTCAGAGGGAAATAGTAGGGAAGATGGCACACACCCTAATGGAATTGACGTCAGCTTAACAAAAATTTTGCAATCAAAATAAAGAAAAATATATCAAAATTTAAAAATATCAAATATACTCAGCCATTCTGGCACAGCTTTTCAAGTTCGTAGATGTGTTTAAATTTTGAAATCTTGACAATAATCATACATTAAACAAAAGGCACTGTTTCGGTTATGAAACTAAGAAAGTATGCAAGGCACGTGAGATACCTGGAGGGGAAGTTGCAAGGTGGTCAAACGTCGGTCAAGCTGGGAAGCGACATCTCCTGGAAGCGGTTCGTTTGTCCTACACAACAACAAGTTAGCCTTGCCCGGGGGGTTTTCCCGGAAACCCTCTCCGACGCTCAAGTCAGATCACGGAATAGGGGAAAAGTGAGTGAATAATGACTAGAAAAGAGTAAATAAGGGTGTTTAGTGTGGTGGTTACCGACCAGCGGAGGTGGTGAAGCGGAAGGTAACTGTCTAGGTGAATTTTGGCAGAGTTTCAGTATGAATATGAAAAGCCTGGGGTGGTTATCGTAACCATCCGCCTTTATATATTCTCGATAGCGGTTACTCACGGTGGGAGTGTGAATGGGAAGTTAACCATTCCTATTTTTAGAAACAGGAGGTTATTGTAAAAGGTTGGTAACCGTTTGGAGGTTACCAGGGCGGTTATTACTGTAGAAGGGAGGAAGTCTGACCTTGACTGGGCGTCGGTCAATGGATGTGGCCAAGCGTTGACTTTGACTTCTTGGTTTGACTAAATTCGCCCAGCTAAACATCACCTTAACATTTAGCCCCACGCATGAAGGAGGATGTAAGACTATTGTTGGCTCGTGACATTGTTCTTCATGCGGAATTATGAGTTTTGCCGTGGTACCGTCGTACCGGGGTACCGTGATGCCCTACCTCATAAATGAGCCCCCAAGGGTAGATGAGCTTCAGTTACAGAGGACCAGGGAACCGCCTGTATTGGACATGAGTTGAGGATTTCCCGGGATAACATAAGGCAAAATCGGGGTCCGAATGAAATTTGAACTGCAGCTGCAGTGCCACGGGTCACATGTATGTCATTGCTTCCCGCGGTGGCGAGTTCCTTGAATGTTTCGACTAGCGAGGGACCAAATCAGGGTCCGAATGAGATTCCTTCTATGGCAACGGTGCCACGGAGAGTTGCGAGGGTTTCTTCCTTGATGAACATGGATTCGTTCTTCCGCGGTATCACGGATGAAGAACGGTGAAAATACTTGGCATTTTTAGCCCCAAGATCACCTCTTGGGCTAAAAAAAAAAGTGGTCCGAGTCACATTCCTTCTTGTGAGGCGGACAACGGAAAAATACTTAGAATTTTTAGCCCCAAGATCACTTCTTGGGCTAAAAAAAAAGGGGTCCGAGTCACATTCCTTCTTGTGAGGCGGACAACGGAAAAATACTTAGAATTTTTAGCCCTAAGATCACTTCTTGGGCTAAAAAAGGGGTCCGAGTCACATTCCTTCTTGGGAGGCGGACAACGGAAAAATACTTAGAACTATCGGCCGGATTGAACCTCTGACATGAATAGTATTTTGGTGGTTGGGCATTTATTGACCCCATAAATAGCAGAAGTCTTGGTCAAAGTCATTACTTCATTTGACTCAATTCTTGATAATCTTCACTTAGAGAGAGAAAATTCTAGTGAGAGAAGCTCTGACAAAAATTCATCTCCAATTTTCTGACATCTTCAAGAACACAAACAAGGTATTTTGATTTTTCCTCAAATTTTTCGATTGAATTTTGATTTTTTGATTGATTTTGTTTGAAGATCTTCATTTATTTCGTGATCTTCAATCTGTTCTTGGTGTTCTTGAATATATTCAAGAACATCTTCAATGTGTTCTTGATGAAATGCTTTGATTTTCATGCTTGAACATTGTATGTATTTATTCGTAATCTATTCCCATAAAATTTGTGTAACTTTTTTGTTTTTCCCGGAATATGGATGATAACCAAGCTAACTTGAATGTTCCCGTGACACCGGCTAACCATGAAGAGACCTCTTGCGGAAGTAGAATAATAGGGGACGATAATTCGGACTGGACTACTTCAGTTTTTATAACCCGGATTTTCTCTCCCATAAGGAGTGGGAGTGAATCTTCTGTTCATCCCTTTTTCCCGCCTGAAATAAAATATCCTGCCCCGTGGGAAGTAGACGTAGCTTTGGCATTGCCTCATTGCCTCGGCATAGCTCTTCACCTGATGCTCCACAAGCTGGAATTTCAACTTGGGGGTCCGCATTCCATTGATCAAGGCGTTGAGTGCCACGAAATCTTCCAGGTCTGTCACTTCCAGGACAGCTTCCTGGAATTTCTTCAAGTATGTTGCCACGGACTCTCCTTCCTGCTGTACAATACTTAGCAGGTGGAAGTTTGATTTCTCTTGCCTTTTGGAAGCGACAAAGTGATTGACGAATTTTGCTTCCAACTGCGCAAAGTGCATATTGATCCCGCGGGTTGTGATGTATACCAGTTGAGAGCAATACCACTTAATGTGATGGGAAAGAATTTGCACAGCAGGGCTTGACTGGTGGTATACAGCAACATCAGGTTTTTGTACGCCACGACGTTCTCTTCGGGGCAAGTTGTCCCATCGAAGGAGTTCATGGCAGGAATTTTTATCTTAGCAGGATTAGGCGTTGCCAAGATTTCCGCGGACAGGGGGGAGTTCAGCAACACCGGGGCATCCTGGGGGCCTCCGAGACTGAGGTCCTGATTTTGTTGTGGAATGCTGGGTGGATGGCTGGACCCGGAGAACTGTTGTGTCTTTCGTTTTTCCCTCTTTTTGTCTATCAAAGATTGGGTGTTCTGGGAACGTTGGGATCTTTTCTCGTTAAGGTAATCCCTGGCATCCTGGGTTTGTGGTCTTGACTCACCCTGGGATGATAAGCTTTTTTGACGGCGGGCCCTTTCCCTCCGTTGCCAATTTCTGCGGCTGGAGCGGGAGGCCATTGTCTCCTTATCATCCTGCCTCTGGGAATTGTCCTGTCTTTGGGAGTTTTCCCTTTGAGAATTATCCCGCCTTTGGGAATCATTAGGAGGGTCCATTCTTCGTCTCAGATCTTCTATTTGGGCGGCCATATCGCCCAACACCTGCGGATTGGGATTGGCGGTGTTGGCGCTGATCGCCGCCCGGAGTTGTTCAGCGAAAGCGTTAGTAAGGTTTTGTGCCAGCATGTCCAGATCGCGGCGGGTCACGGCCTGGTTGTTAGCCTGTCCCGCGGACGTATCTGTATCTGTACTATGCACGGTTGCAGTGTGTGTTTGAACTTTTTTGGGAGCCATGACTTTTTGTTCAAGAGATCCCCACAGACGGCGCCAATCTGTTTCGGTTATGAAACTAAGAAAGTATGCAAGGCATGTGAGATACCTGGAGGGGAAGTTGCAAGGTGGTCAAACGTCGGTCAAGCTGGAAAGCGACACCTCCTGGAAGCGGTTCGTTTGTCCTACCCAACAACAAGTTAGCCTTGCCCGGGGGGTTTTCCCGGAAACCCTCTCCGACGCTCAAGTCAGATCACGAAATAGGGGAAAAGTGAGTGAATAATGACTAGAAAAGAGTAAATAAGGGTGTTTAGTGTGGTGGTTACCGACCAGCGGAGGTGGTGAAGCGGAAGGTAACTGTCTAGGTGAATTTTGGCAGAGTTTCAGTATGAATATGAAAAGCCTAGGGTGGTTATCGTAACCATCCGCCTTTATATATTCTCGATAGTGGTTACTCACGGAGGGAGTGTGAATGGGAAGTTAACCATTCCTATTTTTAGAAACAGGAGGTTATTGTAAAAGGTTGGTAACCGTTTGGAGGTTACCAGGGCGGTTATTGCTGTAGAAGGGAGGAAGTCTGACCTTGACTGGGCGGCGGTCAACGGATGTGGCCAAGCGTTGACTTTGACTTCTTGGTTTGACTAAATTCGCCCAGCTAAACATCACCTTAACAGGCATCTTGATAATTACCAAATAACGAAACAATTAAAAGATTAAAATATAAAGAAAGCAACAGAAAACCTGAATAAGAAAAAAAAAATGGTTAACAAAGGCAAGGCAACATGGAAGGCAAGACAAATAAGTATTCCAGCATGTAGATTACCAATTGATAAACCAAAATAGTATTCATTGAAATAAAAGCATACAACATAGCGCAACCCATGCTTCATCATAATCTTTATCAAATAAATTATAAAACACCAGATTACGACGAAGCATGGCACAAAACATCAATTTCACAATAAGCACCCAAAGTTATCCATTCCCTGGAAACCAAGTACAAAATAAAACCCGAACAAACTAAAACCCTAACAAAAGAGCAGAAGAAAAAGAAAGAGAAGAGAAGGAAGAGAACTTACGATTGTCAATGGTGATCGAGGACTTCGAGATTCCAGTTAGGGTTTTCACAAATGTGTCGCAGAAGAGAAGGAAGAGAACTTACGATTACGAGGAAGAGAACTTCTATTCTAAACTATGACGGAGTATTTTTAACATTAGCGGGTCTCTTTAATAGACCAATCTCACTCAAAAAATATATAATGGATCGGCCCAATTAGAAATGGTCTCTCACTTAAAAAAATATTCTCTCACAATAATTTGTATTTTAAAATTTACCGTATTATTTGTGTACGAGCACTATAGTATCATGTAACCTTTTTTTGAGATTATTTTTTGACTTTTAAAAAAAATAAAAAGTTAATTATTGTGTGAGACGGTATTCTTGTAAAACGCGTGTTATATAGGGTTAATCATTTCAGCTACAGGTGTTCTCTTGAGACCGTTTTTTGAGAAGACGTCTCTTAAAAGCCTAGTCCAAATCAATATTTAGAGTTGTAACAATATATATTTAGAATTGGACTAGGCTTTTGAGAGTCGTCTTTACAAAAGACGGTCTCAAGTAAGAATTTGTGTTTCAGCTAATATAAAATTTGGGTATACAAAACCCTTTACAAGAATAGCTGAAATTTTATAAAATAAAATATTACCCTTTATAAGAACAGCTGAAATTTTATTAAAAAAAATATTTCTCACAATTAGAAAAGCCTATGTATAAATCTCTGTTTGGTCTATTATTTTCCATTTTTTTATCTACACAAAAACTTGTATGCAACGGTTGTATGTGTGCAAACACCTATAAATGGGCAAAATAGTCCGCGATCCGATTTCTTTTTATTCAATACTTCCATACCAAATTTAAAATTAAAAAACCAAATTGGAGACCAAATCTCCCAAATCTAATACTTAAAAGACCAATTCCAAGACCTAAATCGATTTAGTTTTAATTCTTAAATTAGGTATTATAATTTTATTTTAAAAATTCCAATTACAAGAATTAAAATACCAAAACCATTGCTTAAAAGACCAATTTCAACGTTATCTTGAATTTGGCTTTTAAGTCTCAAATTTGAATTGAAAAGAAAAAACTATATAAAAATATATATATTATAGGTTGGATATTTGTTGAAGTTAGTGCTTGGAATTGGCAATTGAAGTATTAAAATTGGAATTTTACATTTTAAAATGCGCGATTTAAAGTTTGCTTTTGAGTGAATAAAAAAGCCTTCTTGAACTGGGCTCATAGTGATGGTCTCATACATGAGGCCGTTGTACAAGAGAGCTATTGTTTTATCTATTACTTATGAATGGAAGTAGGTAATATTAAGGTTTTCGAGCAAATCAATGTAATATTTTAATTATTACATATGTGTAAATATTATAAAAAAAATATACGTTAAAAATTACATTTTAAAATAACTCTGATAAGATCTCACTTAACTATATTTATAGTTACGCATGGAAAAGTTAAAGACAATACTACTCGACTACTGATGTAAAAGTATAATTGTTGCATTTTACTAGGACCAAAAGTAATTTTTTAACTCCAATTAAAGATGAATAAAAATTATACTACTTCATCCTTGATCAAAAGTATTGACACATGGGTGCAGTCATGTTAAAAGAGTTGATAACACGCTTGCACATTTAGTTGCTAGATAGAATACGGGTTTAACTTGTGAAAAACTTTGTATGGATCCTTTCCCCCAAGGTCTTCAAACCTTGGCTGAGCTTGATTTATGATTTTTCTTAGGTTCAATTCAAAAAAAAAAAGTATTGACACATGATCAATTTGGCATCTTGTTGTTGACCAAAAGTCATTTAGTTCTAGTTGTTAGTTGGTATCACTAGTTAAAAGTATTGACAAATAAACTAATAATTTTAGTCGGCTTTTGTGAGCATGTTTGATGAAAAATAAGTTAGTTGTTTATTTGAAAAAATCAAACATTAAAAAGCCAATTAAAAAGTTAATCAATTGTGAAATTATTTGATAAATGACTTCTTAATTGGCTTTTTAATAGTTAGGGTTGGTCATAAACCAAAAAAAATAATTTTGATAAATGACTTTTATCATTGGCATTTTTAGTAATTATCGCAACAAGAGAAATATATTTGAAATTTAGCTTTTTAACCTACAAAAAGGTCGGCTGAATGCAAAAATAAATTCGTTGCCTTTTGTTATTGGCAAATTATATCATTTCCCTAATAAACAGTCAGTAACCAATGGTTCATTTTCTCAAATCTTTCTTCCAATTGTTAGTTTATCTAAATAGCTTTAAAAACCAATAACTTCAGTTGATCAAACAAGCAAACTAATAAGCTAACAATCATTTATCAAACACCATCGACATTGAGCTTTTCCTTCTAGACTAGTGCATAGCTAGGTTTCAAAATCCACTAATGCAGTGTTTGGGAACAAGTATTTCATTTCTTATTATGGATTTCAATTATGAAATCATAAATGAAGAATTTGAGAATGACAAGGTTTGAGTTATCATTCTCAAAGTCTCAACTTTAACTACTTTAAACTCAATGGTGGAATTTGATCCAACTTTGAAATTTTTTGATTTACCAAACAATAAATTTAAGCCAATTTCTAATTTTCAAATAAAATTATGATTCCCAAACATGGCATAAGGAGATTGAGCAAAGATTTCCATAAACAAGAAGAAACCTGGGCAAAGACAAAAGCTAATAAACACATCATGCAGATTGCAGATATTGTAAGTTAAAATAAATTGGAGGCAGTTTAACAGAGAGCATTAATCTACAACTATCTACCGGATTAATTTCAAGGCAAAAACTAATCTCCAAAAGTCTAATATGCTCTCAGAAACAAAAACCGATTCTACACAAGAACCCTAAAAACGCCTATAAAACAACTGTCGAACTGTTGCGATATTTTCAAATAGTAGCCACAAATGCTGCGAGCGACTTACCATTAAACAGCACAGATCGGTATTTTCAAATAGTTGCCACAAATGCTGTGAGTGGCTTGCTATAAACAGCACAGATCGGAGAACCTACAAATTTAACTGCAACGACAGGCAAAATGACATGTATCTCAGCCTTTGGTACCCCGCTTCCTCTTGTTTGAATTCTTTTGGGACTTCGATGGAGACTTCACCTTTGGATTTTCAGGCTTTTTTGCTGGTTCGGGCGACGACTCCCTATCTTCGGTCTCCTCCTCCTTTGCCGAAGAAACAGCTTTCACTTTGCTGCTGCCACTTGGTTTACTGTCAGTTTTCGGAGATTTGCCCTTGGACTTCGATGCCACTTTAGGGGTTTCTTGCTTAGACTTGCTGCCCCCTTTGGATGTCTCATCGGTATCTTTAGTTTTCGCACTTGACTTAGGGGTGATTTCAGACGCCTTGTTGGAAGATTTAGAATCATTGCTTTTCCCGCCTTTGTTTTCCACAGATTTACCAATACTCTTCACGGTTTTATCCTTTGATTTGCTATCTGTTTTATTACTATCCTTCTGTTTACTCTGAGACTTGGGTGGAGCTTTGGATTTGCTGGTTGAAGCTCCGGCCCTGGCACATAAAAACGATTAGGCATAAGTGTATATACGAAAAAAAAATTTTAAAAAAAAAGATTAAGGCGAACAATGCAGTACGTTTTAGCAGAGGTTTCAGTCTTCCCTTTTTTTGCAAGGACAGGGCTTGTCTTAGCTTTCTTAGCTTTTGGCCTACAGATGAAAAAAACATAAATAGATATCAACGAGACAACTGTGGAAAATGAACAAAAAATGCACTCTTGTGATTTATCTCTTGACAAAAAAAACATGAGGACATTTTTTTTTAATGTGAAAACTCGGAGAAATTTGAGTTTGATTGAATCAGCAAATATGCAAGTCTAATGCTTTACACAGAACTCACTGAAGGCAAGTAAACTCACGTTTCAGCAGTTTCGTCAGCGGTTTCACCATCAGTTGATTTGTCCTGAGATCAAGATAAACAAGCACACATCAGAAATAGATATTTATTTTCAGAAAAATAATAAAACAAAGTGATATTCCTCCAGTAACCAAGAAGCTACAAGAGACATCACCTCTTCAGGCACGGGATCTTCTAGAATCTGTTTCCACTTCTCCCTCTCAAGCTTCAGAATCTCTATATCACCATCAACATAAGCTACCTATATGAAAACGAAATTAAATACTTGAACCAAAAAAGAAAAAAGCATGTAAACAAATGAAAATTGGGGGTAATTGACATGTAAACAAATAAAAAATCGGGGAAAATTGACTACCAATCACCTTATGCTTTCCACTAGAATTGTCGAAGTGCTCAATAACACCTTCATAGAACCTGCAAATAGCTCCACAAAAAAGACATTAGATCATGAATAGAATCCAGCAAACTAGGACGAGCATACCTACAAACTTCCAAGACGTGTCATGCTAAATTGACAAAAAGAAAACACAAGTCTTGTTTATGACTTTATGCATACAAGTTAAAATAAAGAAACAGTGAAACAATCCCACAAAGAAAATTACACCAAAGTTCATAGAGGAACTATTATAATCAAATCAAATGATAAAATAAGTGTCAAACAAAAGTGGACAGATGGGACACATGGTTGGACAAGAGAACGTAAAGCGGGTGGAATAACAGCAATTAAAAAATGAGCTGAACAGGAAAACAGCCAACTTACACACAAAAGTACCTGGCATGAGCTTAATATCATGCGTGCATGGCCGTCCAACAGTGTCATGATATGCTAAGTAGCAAATTACAGACCAAAAAAAGGAGTTGTGGTTGGTTTTGGTCTACTTTAGGGGTATTTTGAGCAAATTGCAACTTCAAAAAGCAAATTAGCACGCCAACCCATCAAAACCCCACACCCAACCAAAGTGTATTGACAGCTTTAGACATAACGGTAGCGAGACTAAGCTTATCTTCTGTATACGAGGGAAAATGTGAAGAGTAGTGAAAGTGAATACACCAAGCTAGAAGATTGGTGTATTGTGAAACTATTGGTTTACATAGCGATAACGGTCGCAAAAAGGCTTTCAGCATTTTGCAGATGGTTTCACAGTTGTCACAGTGGTAAGCTCTAAAACCATTACATAAACATGCAATATTTGACACTATGCCTCAGGCCATGTATACATACATGTTTAGTCACAATTTCAATGTTTTTAGCAATGCAGAACATTTGTATAACATACAAACTAGGTGAGCAAGAATGCAGAAGGTAGCAATTTAAAAAAAACCTTAATATGGTACTAGTGCATTATATAAAGAAGCATACCATAAAGTGAACTGTCAAAATTTATCAAAATCTAGAAAAAACGAAAAAAATTATGTCCAAGATCCACAATCAAATACACAACAAGGGAAAAGCTAAGGGCTCAGCTTACTTCTTGTCATCGGGCCACCAAATCATCACCCTTGCACCAACCATTTCCTCACCATATTTCGGTCCCTGAAAACTCAAAAATAATCAGAATAAGAACGCAATTCTACAATAAAATCTTCAAAATGGCGATTGAAAGTTCCTCCCCAAACACTTATATGAGTTGTTATAAAATTAAAAAAAAATAAAATAAAAAAAGAAACCAATACAAAAACATCATTTCATTACCCTAATGATATTACTTTTGCTTCCACCAAGGGGGATTTCAAACAAAAAGCTGTTATAAACTAGCCTTATGACCCAAGTGATGGGACCCATCTACATCATGTGTCATCATGATCAAGAATACCCTACCAATAAACTTTAGCATGCCGCCATGCCCTACAAATCTAAAAGACTGGTAGTAATGAGAAGCAGATTTCTATTGATTTATCCAATCATGACAATTTTTACACCAAAAGGAATTTTGACATCCATATCAAAAATCCATTTGAAATCTATCATCACCTGAAAGCTAAACATTGAAGAAAAAAACTGTAGCGCAATGAGAAAATCTATTCAATGACACATAACTCTTCCTGAAGTCACATCAGTACCTCCCAAGTCCCAACTCACAAATAACCATCAAAATACCATCCATCACTAAAAAGGCATCACCACAACCTTATAAGTTCTATCATACCACCATTTGCAAAACAGAACTTTTACAATACTACACAGCTTATCAAACAATTCCCACAGTACCTATAGAAACAATCTAAACAAGTTCATTAAAAATGGAACATTATATAGCTGCGCTCTCCGAGGAGAATTACTTGATAAAGAAATTAATAGGAACATACTTTCTTTTGGCCTGAACGCTTCCTTTTGGAACTTGACTTGGATGCTTTTTCTACATCACCTTCACCTTTACTCGATTTTGCAGCAGACTTCTCTGAAACAACAGATTTCTGACAAAAGCAACAAAAACAGTTAAGGCATCAAGCATTGGGCAACAAGACATTAGTTAACAATTTAAGTCATCAGAAAACAAACTAGACAGCTTCCTGGAAATACCTTCTCCTCATCCTTAGAGGGAGTATTAGTAAGATCCTTTGCAAGAGTCACTTTATCATGCCCTCGTTTCATCTTATCTTCACGATGAGTACCAGCTTCAGCCTTCTTTCCCAACTGCTTCGTTGCTTTGGCGTCCAAATCACTTGTCTTTTCATCTTCCTTCTTTGATATATCAACAGAACTTGGTATGCTATCTTCATTATCAGCAGCAGAAGGTACCTTTTTCTCGGTGCGTTTTGACTTGGCCTCGGATACACCAACTCCTTCAGAGGACTTCTTTAAATCATCTTGCCTTTTCAATGCTTCGTCATCCTTTGGCACATTATCAACTAATTCATCTTTCTTCTTCTCAGGTGGGACCTTTTCCGAACAAATTTCATCAGTGCGGCTTCTGCTAGGAGAGGGAGGGGGAACATTAACAGGCTCATCAGATGTTTTAGGTGAAGAGACTGGAGCCTCAGATGTTTTAGGTGAGGAGACTGGGGCCTCAAGCTCATTCTTAATTCCAACTGGCTCTGCAGTATCAGTCACATTCCCCTCTTTCTGTTCATTCTCAACATCCTTTTCAGCTTCTTCCTGAATCTCAGGCATTTCAACTCCCTTCTTTTCATCAACAATAGCAGGTTCAGAAGAGCTTTTTGAAGAATTTGATTTCTTCCCTTTTCGTTTGTTGACTTTATCCACCTTTGTTCGTGACTTTGTGACTTTCTCAGCAACTGAATTTTCAGCCTTCGTCTTGGCTGGTGCTGGTTCTTCAACTTGCATCTCATGATTGTCCTCCTTGGATTTGTTATTTCCAGCAGAAGCATCTTCTTCCACCTCTTTCTGGAATGTACCATTGCTCACGGCAGATTTTGGTGATCCAACAGTAGTAACACCGACATCTTCAGAAGGAGGTGCATCATTCATAGTTTCCAAACCAACCTGAAAAAAGAAATAACAGAACACAGTTAACCCATGTATAGAGGGACAAAAAAACAATGTAACTGAGATAAAAGAGCAAACGTACTTCAGCGGCCTTTTCTAAAGGCTCTTTAGTCACATTGTTCTCCTCATCCTGAGTAAAGGCGAGAAAGATTTAGAACATGGTCAATCAAAAATCCATAGATGACAGATAGTATAGTATACTAAACATCTACATATGCCCAGGAAAATTAATCTGGATTTATAAAAATGGAAGAAAAAAATAAAGATATGTGTGAGAAACCCCACAATTGCAACAAAATTAGTTACTCCTATTGCACAATTGAAAAAGACTAGTTCAACTGTCAAAATATGTGTGGTTATTATCTTATCTTGTAATAAGAATTACAATAACCTTTCCAGGAACCAAACACCACTTTGCACATCTAAAATTCAACTAGATTCGTAACATGTATCATCTAGAATTTTTAAAATGTATATCAACCAGAAGCCTTTCTGTATTAAAATATCTTCCAGGCTACAGATTTTTAGTCCTTTGATTTTCGCTTATTGGATTATAGTAAAAATGACTCATCAAATAATCAACATTTTTATTTGCCAATGAAGCTTACTACCAATTGTCAATCGGATGTCTTTGTTTTTTATAAAGATAAGGTTGCGTACATTCGACCTCTCGAAAAAACGCCTCAGCTCAGTGAGAATCAAATAATAGCATGGAATGCTGTTGGTAAATGGTAGAAGATAAGTAACTATACATGGACTTGTCCTTCAAATACAAGAGTAAATGACAAATAGTACATGTAATTCAGAGAAGCTATAATACAATTTGACAACATCACATCAGGAATGTAATAAATATTGTACCTAGGTAAATTCTTTCACACTCAATCATTCCAGGTCTAAAAAGAAGAGAACACTCTTCATGCAAATTATAAATATAAACTATAACTTCAACAAGTCATAACACTTCCAAGCATTTTATAACTTGGCTAGTCAATAGAAACAATACTAATGTACACCAATATCTGATACAATTCCTAAAACAAGAACTACTGATTTACCAATGTAAAAAATAAATTGGCTCCAACTCTGAGGAATTTTTCAAAATGGAGTCATGTCATCAGTTCACAACCTCTTCCTACCTCACCATCCCTCCTCCCACAACCCTCCTTCCCTTGCAAATGAAAATAAAAACAATAAAAAACCATGTATTGGGTCTAACCTAGGGCATGAGCGATCAAAAACATGAATATACATAGCAATGTAGCTACACACCACATGAGCCAAAAGAAAACACCAATTGTTGGGCAACAACTTTGCAAAACTAGTGAATACAGTAAGAAAAGAGTACAATAATCATGAAAGAAGAGATGTACTACCGCATTTTTGCTTGCAGCGTCTGCATTCTGGGTATCATTAACTTCACTTCCCGATTGCAAAACATCTGACACAACCTTAGTATAATCATCTATACTAGTACCAAGAGACTTCATAGTAGGCACCAGAAGAGGTTTAAGCTTGTTATCACATTTTTTAATCACTTCCTCCCCAAGCTGGCGAGCAATAGGCAGAACTTCCTAAAGATGAGAGAAAAAAGGGATCAAACATATTCTTTCATGATGATCAAAAAAATAAGCTTCTGGAAATGAAAATCACAAACCTTGTTCTCAATTTTCAGGACATTCAAGATAGATGACAAAAGATCTTTTGAAATCTCTTCACTTTCATCCAAGACCAGGGTCATGATTGTCTCCATAGAAGTTAACACAATTGCAGGGTGCTCAGTCCTGTAAGTAGCAGCCACACCCAAAAAATAAGCTCCATCAAGTATGAACAATATCACTGTTTATCATTAAAAATCAATTTGATAATCTTCCAATTATAATTCAGTTTATCCAAGAAAGTCAGCAAGACCAAAAGCAAGAGCATGAAAAAGTGTGCTGCTTGAAAAACACAAATATGGAGCAAAGCTTCTCTGTCTATGTTATTTGTCTCACTTCACTTTGTATAGTATTTTTGAAAACACTTCTTATTCAACACTTATATAGTGCCGGGACATAAAAAATCAGAACTGCTCAAATTTTACACTGCTACCACACAACTACGCGTCCATAAGAATATTTGCCAACTACATTAACGCAAATTCTAGATAGGTATTCAGATAGAAAAGTTCAGAAACACTATTTCACTATACTGCAATTATTAAAAGCATGGGCAGAAACAAGAGGATGCCATAGCCCTAGATTAAATGACAGCCTTTGTGAGAGCACTAGGTAAACTTGAAAGACCAGCAGTCTCCTTAAACGGATAAGGTGAGTCCTTGAAAATGAATAATAAAAATGTATTCTTTACCTCTATGCTATATAAGAATGGCCAACAAAAAACCCCCCATTAATGCAAGAAACTATTCAAAACAAGATAAACTATCAGAAAAGAGCCCAACTTCTGAACTCTCCTCAAAAATACCCAAGACACTTAGCTTTACATCAAGTAAAGAGAGCATATATACAGAACACAGCTCAAGAGTTTCACTCATTTACTACTTGAAGTGTCTTGGGGGAAGATGGGTCTATACGGGGAAAAATCTGTAAGGTGAAAAATTAGGTAGTGTATAAAAGTACTTTTTATTCTATTCCTAAAACAAAGACCAAGGAATCTATAATATATACATACTACCTTAGTTTTAAAAAGTGCGAGGCGCACCGAGGCGCTAAAGGACCTTAGAGCCTAGGCGCAAAGCGCAAGACGAAGGCGCGAGCTTTTTGTATGTGAGGCGCACTAATTTGCTAAAGCTTAAAATTCAATTTTAATACATATATAATACTTCAAACAACATGACATTCATATTTTAGTATCAACAAACTTGAAAACATTTATTATTCTTGCGTCAAACTTCACTTTAGCACAAACTATTATAATCAGAATATGAAGAAATCCCTAACTTATTTTCTTGTTTGCAAGCTTTTTGTTTTTCTTGAAGGAACGATTATTTGAACTTCATATTCAAGTAAATTTGAGTTTTGAATTTTAATTCATTTTCTAACAAGCAAGGATAAGTTAATTACCCAACCCAACAAGGAGGCGCATCGGGTGCACGAGTCGTGAAGCGCATCGAGGCGCCCAAGGCGCACGTCTCTTGTAGTGGGCTTTGCCTCACCCAACCGAGGCGTTTTCAGTCGAGCCTGAGCTCGAGACGCACAAGGCGTAAAGCGTGGCGCACTTTTTAAAACTAAGCATACTACAAGATGAAAAGACAAATATGAAAGCTATGCTAAGAATTCTATCATGCAGAAAACCAAAGGTTTTGAATACAAAATCAGACAGCAGGCCACAGACTCAGTCATACAGCAAAAGACCAAATTACTAACAGGAAATCATCATAAATTATAAACTCCCCACAAAACATTACCTTATTGTTCTAAATAAGTGCTGAAACATTTCCAAAATCAAAGCATCACATTCGAGATCAAGCATCACAACACATGATCTGACTTTAGCAACTGTCTCCAATATGGAGGTCCTCCTGAGGTACGATTTGCTACATTTGTCATCCAGTTTCTCAAAAGTTGATACAATCAACTGAAACACCTCCTGAACACCATAATGTATTTTAGCATATAATCTGGATAAAATTATTAAATTGATCTAGAAGAACAGTCTAAGGGCAGACTTAGGATTGAGAAGCAATAGAGTCACACCTTCATTTGTTCATCCTCATAAGGTGCATCTGGAGCTGTAATCCGCGTAATCTCACTAATGCATGAAGCAACAGCAACTTTCACATCAATATCTGGATGTCTCAGAAGCTCATTGGCAACCAAGGCTTTCATTGATGAAGAGAGTGCATTCTTCATCGACTCTGATGGTGACTGCTCCACTCGAGAGAGCAAACTTTCAACTCGCTACAAGAGAGTGATTCAATGGTTATATAAACAACAAACCTCATTCCATGGAACTATCTAAAAGAGACGGCATCGTAACAACTTGGTGCTTAAGCACGTGTTCTGATCAAAGTTTGAGTGCACTGACATATCAACATGAATCACAAATCAATAATAAATCTCATAACCACTCCCACCTCAACTGCTTCATTTCACATCGATACACAATATATATAGGCATATAAGGCATCAAGCACTATGTAGCCAGAAAACCAAATTGTAACCTATAAACATACGCCAGGAAAAGTCCATGAAAGAGAAACTAGAATCAAATTTGGAGTTTTTCAAACTATGAACTTGAGTCACAGTTGTCAAACTATCACTTGGGTTCTCCAAATCTAAAAAAGTCAATTTGGAGTTTGAGAACTATTGGCCAGCCCTATGGAAATAGATGCATAGCTTCCAAAAAGAGTGATTGGTAACAAAGTTGTACGATCGTAACAAGACAACCGATAAACTGTGGATTCTAGAATATTTGGAGAAGATGTCCTACTAGATTTCCTGTTCCTAATATTCTTTTCCTTTCCGGTCTTTTCAAGTGTAAAATCTGTCTTAATTGTCCAGTCTTCTATATTGCAAAGCATTCTCTTTAATGTCTCTCTCTCTCTCTCTTGGTTTGTAAATAATAAAATAGAAATGCAAGTAGAAAACGAAATGAAAAATTCTCAAATCTATGGAAAACAAAGAAATGATCTTCTGTTTCAAAATTAAAAGCAACATTTATCTCAAAAACCTAACAAAAGATGCAACTAAATAAATGCAAAGTATCTAAAACAAGAAGCTGAAAGACGATACACACTAAATGTTTAATTTGTGTGCCTACAATTAAACATCATTTTTAATAGGAAAAGAAAAGGATCATGCAATTTGGAGGCCAAGATCAGTGGTTAGTTACCAAAAAGAATAGGCTAAAACTAGAGTTTTCATATATTGTAGACTGGAGTTGACCAACTTGTTGGCCTCTGCTTTAATAATACTAAGATCATAAACAAAAACTTTTTCCTTGAATGAAAAAGTGTTTTTAAATTACCTAAATATACCTTGAATGCAAAAGTTGCACATAAAAAATAAAAATAAGGAACTCTCTAGGTCTTGTTCCATGTTTTAACCTTTTCCTTTCCGCCTAAATTTCTCACCCCTCTCCTTGGTTCCTTTTTCTAAAGTAGTCTCTTTCCTCACAAGATAAAAACATGCTTCTTTTCCGCTAATGTCACTCTAACTTTGTTCAAAGTTCATAAAACTCATGATTTTAATCCTCCCTTACTATTAATTTGCATCAATTTGTAAATTTAGATTTCGAATACATCCTAGATCCGGGAAAGCATCAAGCATCACGGATTTTAAACTTCTTATGGCTGATTAAGAGCTTGGAAATGCAAGCAGGGAAGAATATTCCATTCAGATTTCTATATATATCTTTCAACCAATACAGGATATTGAATATTCAGAATCTTGTTTTCATTCTTTAATATGTACAAAACATTTTTTCTTTTTAAATGGAAAATAATTTAGAGCATTTTAACATGCCTTTCACAACATCTCAATTACCAACACTAACCTTAAGAATTTCAGTGCATACAACTTTTTCTAAGTATCTTTTTGGGGGACTCACTATTAAGTCTAGTGCATGCTTTTACAACCCATACAAGCTCAAAACGTAACAAACTTGATAGTTTTACTCTCTCCAACAAAAGGGGCAATAAGAATCGGTGAATTCAGTTTATCCTAAAGAAGTCGATTATATTCAATGTTGAAATCCCTATTTAGTTTATTCATTATGAAATGCTGAAATCCCTTGTTACTTTATCCATTCATGAAATGCAAAACTCCTTTATTTGTATTCATTCATGAAAAGTAGAATTTTCCATATTAGATTGTTCAATCATAGTTGTAATTATGGCCTTGGTATTGTTGTATCCATAAACACTTTTCTTGTTGAAATACGAAATAAGAATGCACACACTTTCTTTATAAAAGGAAGTGTATTTATGCAAACTCAGAAGCACATTCATCTTTTAACCCCAATGAAAGCCCTTCATTACTTGCTTCATTGTAGATTAAAGATTTGGTTCGTATTATACTTTAACACTATCAGAGGCGACACAAGGAAGAAAACTGAAATACAAAAAAAGAAAGCATCTTTCATGCTTCTAAATCAAATTAGTTTAATGCAAAAACAACAATTCCATTCGTCAAAAGCTTGAATCTTGATCCCAATTAACAAATAAAACAAAGAACCACAACAAAAAAAAAGAAAAAAAAGAAAAAAAAAAGAGGAGGTATAGGAAATAAGGAAAAAAATAATATGAAACTTACACAAGTATTAGAAGCTTAATCATTCAAACGACAAAACACATCACCAAAAAGCCTTCAAAAGAATTAGTGGGTACATCAAATTAAAAAATGAAACTCTATGGGTGCTATATCCTCATTATTTTTCTTTTCAGCCACATTTCGTTCTCTCTCCCATTGCTTCGTTTAATTCTTTTAGTAGCCTTTACTCTTAGACTCTCTCTTAAGCCCTTAACAAGACACTCATGCGTCACCACTCTAAATCTCTTAAAAGGTCAAAATCCACAAAACTATATCCTTCCTTGTCTTAAGCATCATCAAATTGTCAATATGGCTTCTGCATAAATTCTAGCCCTAATGATATAGGATTTCTTAAGATGACACATGCAGCGACGCGGTAGTGGTAAACCAAGGTAGGAAAAAGCAAAAAAACAACAAAGATGACTTAGAAGGCTAGATTGGGAATGAATATAAAGAACTTGGATTTAAAAGTTGGGGAGGTAAAAATCGAAATGGATTGAGAAAGAAAATTTATGTGAATAGCAAGTGAGACGTATCTAATGGTTCATAAAGCGAATCAAATCTTTGGCATTAAAAATCGGTATTATTGTATTAAATTGATGCTCAAAAATGAATACAAGAAAAAATTATCAATCTATTCCTTTCTCTTTGATGATAACTTTTTCCTCAATATGTTAGAGAGCATTAAAGTCGCTCTTTTGATGTCATCCTCTTGACAAAATACTTCTTTTTTGAAAGGTCAAAATGTGTCAAGAGTAAGGACATCAATACCCCTTTAGAAGCATTATTTTTACCAGAATGTGTACACAAGGACTCTAAAAACATCTTTTCAAAAAGTTAAAAAATAAATAAATTATGACTAGTGACTAGTGAGTAAGGACTACTAAACTCCACATCAAATTTTAACTAACCACAAATGCTTGAAAAGATAACAGATATTGAAAACAACCAGCCATTTTCAGATTCTCTCATTCATGGAGCATACGGGTCTATGAACACAATTCAAATCATAGCAAAATAAATGGCAAATTTCAATTTCAAAAAAAATAATATGGCAATAGACAAAGTTGATTTTTCTTATTTCCTCATGAAAACTTATATTACTTGATTAGTTTGTTCACTGAAAAAGTATTGGATTCCCTAATCAGTTTGTTCATTCACAAAACATACTTCACTAAGTGTCACTGGAGCAGGAATCAAAACACTTTCTTCATAAGAGGGGAATATAACCATGGAATTCTAGAGTACAATCAACCACTAAGCCTATAGAAAACCCGCAGAACCCTGAGGAGTGAGGACAAAACCGTTTCATTTATTACCTTCAACGTGTATTATCTCTCTGGATACTATTAACCTTGGACCCTATCAAAAATGACACGAAAAAAAGGGAAAAATAATAAATGAAATGATATCATTTCCATGATTCCCTTCCTAAAATGGACCAAAACTCAATCATTCTGATAGCAGCAAATCAATATTAATAAGGAATTAGTATATATTTTTTCCATAATTACTAGAAGCCAAAACATTCAAACGGTAAAATGCAGGTCACAAGATTTTTTAAAGAAAGACTTAATAAAACAATAATGAAGCAATTCAACTTCAATTAAAGCATCAAAATTAGCGCAAGAGAGATAACAGCATACTCATAAAACATAACTCATCAATTAATTTAGGTTTAATAAATAAACACATGCAATTCTTCCCAGGAAAAAACAATTAATAGAATCAACAATTAAAGCTCCAAACTAAAATTCAAAATATTTAAAATTTATAAAGAAAAAAATGAAAAATAAAATAAAATCTTACATCTAGCAACGAAAGCAACTCCGTCACTGAGGATGAAGGAGACAGAAGTTTGTTACCAACTTCAGTAAGCTGTTTTTCAACCTCTTTGTCAGTTAACGCCATTGTTACAACCCTTGAGATCTCTCAATTTTCAACTTCTTCACCAGCAGCAAAACCCTAAAAACTTCAAAAGATAAAAATCATAATAACAACCAAAAAAACAACACAAACTGATCTCAAGTTTTTTTCGAATTTTCACTCTCTTACGAGAGAGGTAAAAAATGAAGCGCGGAAATACAAAAGTTCGAAAATTTCAGATTTTTCAATCAATTTTACATGAGAAACGAGAAACAGAAAGCAGAAAAATTCTCGGTGACATAAAAAAGTTAGGGTTCGTCTTTGATTTTAATTTTGGGGGAAGAAGAGAAATTAAAGGAAAATGAGGAGAGAGAAAGAGACCTTGTTTTTCGTAGAGATTTATCTCTCGTTTTTCTTTTTCTTTTTTTTTTCTTTTGTGTGGGCAAAAATATAATGATGGTTTGTTGGATGTTCAAATAAATAGTGCTCCGGTTGGGTTTTTACTGAGGGTGAAGATTTATGAAATAAGGTTTTGGAGTGAATTTGGAATCCACTTATTGGGAATCCACTTAAACCTTTTCACCTTCTTTCTTAAATTAGGGTTAAAAATTGGGAATTTTGTTTTTGGGTGTGGGATGTGTTGTGTAGTGGTTAAATTGATGATGTGTTGGATTTGATTGTAGTTTGAAAAGCTTGTGTTTTTACTGGGTTTAGAATGAATTGAACGTTCATTTGAAAAGTATTTAGTGTTTTCTGGTTTTAGAATGAATAATAGTGATTGAATATGATAAATATGTATGTGTGTCGGGTTGTTTACATGGTGTCTGTCTGGGTTTCCTAAATGTGTTTTTCCGTTGAATGATACAAGTTGTGGTGCTACAAAATAAATAAAATGTGAATGTGTTTGGCATATAATTTAGAAAAAGATTTGTGTTTTCTGGGTTTAGAATGAAGAGTAATTGTTGCATACATTAAATATGTTTAATACGTGTCTCGGGTTATTTACATGGTGTCTGGGTTTCTTAATGTGTTTTTCCGGTGAATATGGTACAATATAATGTGTGGTGCTGGGAAATAAATGACTGCAATGTAATTTGTTTGGCATATAATTTAGGCTTGAATTGCACGATATTTTGTAGAAGTTTATGCATTTTCTTGATTAAATATGGTGATAAGTGTAGTGTGATAAATAAGAGAATGAATAAATGAATTTGGGGCATGATCTGGGTTTCAATATTATGTCGTATAAAGAATTTGCATTTACTTTGAGTGTTTGTGGTATGAGGAGTAAATATAAGTTTTCGCATTTGGTTTGAATAAGTTTGGTGTATGATCTAAGCTTGAATTTCATGTCGTTGAAAGGTTGTGGATTTCTTGTGGTAAATATGTTAAAAGATTTGGTGGGACGTTTTAGTGATTGAATACGCTTGTGTTTGTCGTACGACTTGGGCTTGAATAGCATATTGTTTTGTCGTCATCATCATCATCCTACCCAGTGTATCCCGCTCATAGAAAACTATGGACAGAGTTTGGGGAGGGAAAGACGGCAACAACTCATACCCATAAAGTAAAGCGCGACCAAAAGGAGTCCCCCGGCTCGAGAAAGATGAAGAGACGTTCCTGCCACATGAGAGCTTAATAAAACGCATATTGCTTTGTGTTTATGTAAATATGCAATAAAGGGAATTGATGCTTCCACTCAAAGGGAAATAACAGGGGAAATGGCACACACGACACCATAATGCAATTGATGTCAACTTAACAAAAATTAAACATATCAAATATGCTCAGCCATTCTGGCACAACTTTTCATGTTTCTAGATGTCCTTAAATTTTGAAATCTTGACAATAATCCATCTTGATAATTACCAAATAATGAAAGTTTGAAATTTTAAAATATACTACTTCAATTATACTCTGAACTTCAGAGTCTGAAGTTATTAAGAAAGCAACAGAAAATCTGAATAAGGAAAAAAATTATTTAACAAAGGCAAGGCAACATGGAAGGCAAGACAAATAAGTATTCCAACATGTAGATTAGAGGTGAAAGTTATTCGGATAAAAACCGCAAACCAAACCGAATAAGAAATATGGTTTGGACTGATTATAAATTGGTTTGGTTTTGGATTGGAATTTTCCTAACCGAAATATTTTAGTTTGGATTAGGTTTGAGCATACTAAAAACCGAAAACCGCAATTGTGAACCGAATTAAAATAGAAACTCACTCTTTACAATGAACTAAACTACTTGTTCAGTGAATGTGCAACTTGACGTGTAAATAGAAAACTTTAATTGGCAATACTAACAAAAATGACGTAAGCAATCTTATCACAATAATGAACCTTAATTTTATTTTGTCATTTCTATTTTTGCTTTATAATTTTAGTAATCTAATTCGATTTGCAATTTAATTTGTTTTTAGTTAAAAAAATGATTTCGATTGGTCTGAAAAAGTCTAAACCGAATTAATATGGTTTGGTTCGATTTGGATTGTGGCCCAATTTGGTTTGGTTTGGATTGAAAAATCAAGAACCGAATAAATTTGGTATGATTTGGTTTTATGAAAAACTAAACCGCAAACTGAACTTTCACCCCTAATGTAGATAACCAATTGATAAACCGAAATAGTATTAATTGAAATAAAAGCATAAAACATAACGCAACTCACGCTTCATCATAATCTTTATCAAATCAATTATAAAACACCATACAAGCCCATATTAAATGAAGAAATTAAACAAGCAATGAGCTCAAATTGCAAATTTACCAGTCTTAGAAACACTCAAAACTACACCAAATTACTTCGAGTCACATCGAATTACGACAAAACATGGCACGGAACATCAATTTCACAACAAGCACCTAAAGTTCGGAATCCACTCCCTAGAAACCAAGTACAAAATAATGAACTCCTAATGCATTAATTTGACATTCAGTACAAACAAAACAATCCATTACCTAAATGCTACTAAGTAGCTCCAACTTAAGTTCCACCTAAAAAAACATTTGTGACTTATTATTCTATTCTAATTTCGGAACTATGACGAAGTATTTTAATATTAATTGTATCATTTGTGGCTTAGTATAAGTACTGTAGTATGTAACCCATTATTTTTATCAATAACTTTTGTAAAAAAGATCACTTAAACAAATTATTCAAAGTCTCCAACTAGTCTTAAGCATTAACATGCTTCGACAAATAAATCATATGGTTAAATCACTTTATTAGCTTTATTTTCTTTAAAACTCCCTCTACCTCTATTTTTTGTATTTTTCACATAAATTCCTATGAAATATATTCTTGTTCTCTATTAAATATATGATCAAAATATTCCCTCCATTAATCCTTGATGCTCTTGTTTTGAACTTGAATGTACTTATTTTTATTCTTAATACACTTTACTAAACCTATGTTATCAGTAATTGGTTTCCTTCTCTTTGCCATCGCGCACACACACACTAGCAAATGGGGGGTCATGAGTGACATTAACTATGTGTTGTGCAAGTAGGGTGTGGAAGATAAGGATTATCTCTCATGTTCTTGTAGCTTCATAAAGGCGGTTCACTAGCATATGGCTTTGTTTGTTCAGTTTGCTTGGCCTTCTTCTTATTCGAACGTTGTGCACATCAAGAAGAATATGTGTAAGAGGAAGCGTGATACCCCAGATTTAGTTTGAAAATGGATTGATAGACTACTCATATCAACAAGGTGCATCTTCTTTTCATGGGAGTCCATTTGCTAAGAACTGCACAGTTAAGCGTGCTTGGTGGGGAGCAATCTTAGGATGGGTGACCTCATGGGAAGTTTTCCTAGGTGTGCACGAGTGAGGTCAAAGTGTGCTGGAAAGACTTGTGTTGGTCTGTGGGGCTAGTCTACAATCTCCATGAGTTGTCACTGGTGGTCCGTTGGGCCGGGGTGTTACAGGAAGAAGGTCAATGCTTGTATTATTTTTATGTTGTGGACAAAGATATTGTATCAGATTTGGTTCCAAAGGAATGCACATATCTTTGTGGGAAGGTTTTGAGTCCTATCTAGGTTGCTAAAGACGTCATATTCTATGTCGCTTCTAGGCTCGAGGGTAGTAGGAAAGCTAGCCTTATTGTGTAGTTTGTTGTATGTCTACCCTCTATTTCAGGTGCTTGCTTTGGCTTGCTTGTTTTAGCCATGTTTTGCTTCCCTTTCGTATTAGGAAAGTGTTTTTCCTTTTATAGCTTAGGTTGTAAGAGGGTTTTTTGGGAGTTGATATGTTCTCGTACTTACCAAAAAACAGAGTAAGAGTTACACAAAAATCGTCATAACCTAAATATAGTCAAAAAAATATATTATTAACCAATTAAAAATTGGAGTATGTGTTACTAATAAAAGCAAGTTCAAATCAAAGTATATTATATATAAAGCATCTCAATATATCCGATACAACATAAAATTTAGAATGAATTAATTGTAGAAGTTAAAGTCTTGGAATAAGGATATTCTATATGGTAAGCACCAACTGTGACAAAAGGCGAGTGGTAGCAATTCTTAAAAAAAATTTCCACAAAATAACACTCAACTCTTGAAAAATTAACTACAGTAACATTATGGACGTAAAAACGTTTAATTTCTGTTGAATTTTGATAAAAGTCATAAATCCCCCTAATGAATCCCAAATGTAAAGCCCAACTTAACGGGAATTAAACTTAATGGAAATGCTACCGTAGTTAATTTTTCAAGAGTTGAGTGTTATTTTGTAGAAAAAATTTGGGATTTATTAGGAGCATTTATGACTTTTACCAAAACTTAACAGAAATTATACGTTTTTACCTCCATAATGTTACTGTAGTTAATTATCCAAAAGTTGAGTGCTATTTTGTAGAAAATATTTTAAGAATTGCTACCAGGTGACTCACCTTTTGCCATAATTGGTGCTTACCATATATAATATTCCTTTAGAATATAATCCTCTCATTACTAATTCTATGACATCACTTAATCCGATAGTGTTTCAATTAATTACTACTGCATTGCTCGTAAAGCCTATTGGACTTCCCACCTCTCGACATGAAGGAAGACTTGAGGAAAAAGGAACAATTGGCTCCAAAACAATCACACCTTCTCGGGATAGTCTTCTACAATTGGCTCCAAAACAATTGGCTCCGAAAATAATTGTCATATGCTTGAAATGAAGTGTTAAGTTGCGTTTTTAAGTGTTTTGAAGGATTTTTGTCACTTTCGCGCATAAAATAGCTTAAACTTGGTTTGTTATGCACGAAACAAGGCACACAACACCATTTGGTATATATTATTGTGTTGAAGTAGTTAGAATCAAAAATAATTGTCATATGCTTGAAATAATTGTCAAAAATAATTTGTGTTAATACGTAGATTATATACGACACTCCAAGGGAAACACGCGAATTGACGGAAACGGAAATACGCGAAGTGAAAGACAAAGTTGTCGTGTATATTTCTAATTTATGTTGGTAGCTTATGTTTCGTAGTGGTGTACGTTAAGTTTATGTATATATATATATTTGTATATATATTATATATTATATAATTTATTTGTAAATGCACAATTAAATTATTTATGTATATTATATATATATTATTTTGGTGATAATTAATGGTGATTATAGCTGGTTTATTATTGTTAAATATTTATTATTTTATAATTAGGATAATATATACAAATATTAATAAAACAAAAAAAAATAAAAAAATACTTTATTGGCTGCGGACATGGGCAAAATCGCAGCAATAAAGGGCCCAAAAATATGCTCATGAAAAAGCACTATTGGCTGCGGTTTTGCCCTATGTCCGCAGCCAATAAGTCCTTTTTTTGGCTGCGTTTTTTAACCGCAACCTTTCTTTGAAACTATCAGCTGCTACCATAAGTGCTTGGGTCCAAAACCGCAGCCTTTAGTGACCTAAAAACCGCAGCCATTGACATCATCAATAAAATTTGGAGATATTTCTCATTAGAGTTTGACATATAGTAAATTTTTAAAATTTGATGATTTTAGAGTGATTAACTTGAATTGTTTATTGGAAAAATTACCTAGAATAATCCAAACTATTTATGATTTTCCTACAATAATCTCACCTATTGATTAACCATGAATAATCCCAACCTTGAGGGGTATTTTCCTAGAGTAAACTTGGGTAACTCGATGACCTGCTATAGTAGGTAATTCACCAAAAAAATAAATTAAATATTAATTTAAAATAATAAAATATTTTTGAAAATTTACATAAAAAATCCTAAATAATAAAAAAATCATAAATTTTTTATGCTTATTTTTTTAACATTTTTTACGACATTTTATTTTAATTTATCTTTTTTTTATAAAAAAATAAAACTTGCTCTCAAAGTTGGAATTATTCATGGTTAATCAATAGATGGGATTATTGTAGGAAAATCATGAATAGTTGTTGTTAAATTCTTGTTAAATTCCGTTTAATTCATTACTTTGTAAGTTTTTTCCACATGGTAGCATCCAGTTTTTGTTTAATTACCCATTTTAACGTTTAATTCATCATTATAATGTTTAATTCACCGTTTAATTTATTAATGCCCATAAATGTTTAACAATTTTATGGATGAATTATAAAAACTATCTAATCTATAGGTCTATTTGCAAAAAACTATCGTATGTTTTTTTTTGCAAAAAACTACCTGATAACTTGAAAGTTTAAGTTGGCTATGTGACAGTATCTCATTAGTCCTCGTATTTTTAAATAATTTAAAACTAAAACACATAAATTTAACAAAATAAAAATAAAAGATATTTGACGTCATTTTTACCTATCATAACGATTTTTTTTCAAAAAACGGACGTTGCAATTACCCTAATGGGCTAACTCTTTCGAAATTTCGGTCGAAACAAGTACTTATTTGCCATCTTGTGATACGTAAACCGAAAAAGATATTTGACGTCATTTTTACCCATCATAACTATTTTTTTAAAAAAAAAACGGACGTCGCGATTTTCCTTATGGGATAACTTTTTTCGAAATTCCGATCGAAACAAGTACTTATTCGAAAGAGTACTTGTTTTGACCGGTGAATTAAACATTAAAATGATGAATTAAACGTTAAAATTATTTTTCCATAAAATTATTTAACAATTATAATTTTACATAAAGTTATTAAACATTTATGGGTTGTTAATGAATTAAACATTAAAATGGTGAATTAAACAAAAACTGAATGTTATCATGTGGAAAAAAACTTACAAAATGATGAATTAAACAGAATTTAACACGAACTTAACAAAAAATGCTACGGCAATTAGATAGTGCATAAACTGGATGCTACCATGTGGAATTTTCTTAAAAACGTGCTACCACTAGCATTTCATTAAAACAGGATGCTATCATGTAGAATTTCCCTATTATATTTAAAGGTCAATTTTATTTCAAAAAAAGGTACTTTAACACTTCTATGTGATAGTCTATGCTAAACTTTATAGGCGTATATATGTAGTATAAAAGTTATTTGGAGTTTTGGGTAGGAGTGAAAAAGTATAAAATCAGAATGATTGAAAAAGAAGAATCAATGTAGAAGACCATTTGAACTGATATATTGATTCATGCAACTAACTGTAAACTTTAAAATTAAGGCTCTGACATTATTGTTGTTGTATTTCAATTATTTTGTCAGTCATATAAATTAATTATCACTTTTTAAGAAAAATCAAGTATATAATGTTTATATTAGCTTTTATGATTAGAAAGTTTATATTTTGTTTTCATAGAACATTGTGAGTTTGTTTCTCCATTGCATAAAAATTGTTTATCGCAAATTATAAAGACAACAACAAACACTTAGTACGGGTAGAAAAGTCAAAATGGTGAATTAAATGGTGATAGGCAAAAATTTGACTGTTAATGCTATACGTCAGTTAGATAGTGCATAAACTAAATGCTACAATGTGGAATAATCTTACAAGAATACTACAATGGGCATTTCATGAAAGTTCGATGCTATCATGTAGAATTTCCGTTTATTTATTTATTTATTTATTTATAGATAGATATATAGATTGCTCATAATATATGTTAAATAGATAATATTCCTAAACAAACATGCCCTTACAACTTCTTGTGCAAGATGGTCTTACTATGAGACGGTCTTAACGTCTTTATTCAAAATAGTGTTTCAATGGCAGTTGGACATGCATATTTATCTATAAATATTACTAAAACAAAACACGCTTACATCATCACCTTTTGAAAATAGTTTACGTGTCGCTTTCTCATTAAAAATTTTCCCTCCTAAATTAAATGATGATGTCATTGTTATTATGATCTTTGACTTTCTATTTTATTATTTTGAGTATGTTATTTTTCTTATTAATTGTTTTTTTTATTTTTTGGGTAAAATCATATTTAATGTAGTAGTAAACTATAGTGTAATATTTCATTTATTTTAATTATTTATAAAATGTTATTGGATATTTTGAGATAGTTAAAACGTAATATACTCTTATTAGGATTTTTTTTGTTATTTATACTCTTGGCTCCTTAAATGCAATGATTAATTCTAATATGATTTTGGTTGTGACTATCTTTATATATTTTTATGGGATAAAATTATCTTTGTCATTTAAACTAATAAAATAATTTACATATTTCTATGTATTTATATTTGGTTTTAAAGTGTGTTTTTAATAGTAATAATATTTAATACTTCTACAAATTGATGTGATGTTTATTTTTGTTAGCAAAAATTAATAAGTTATTTTCCATTAAAGAAACTTATAATTTCTTATTGTACTCAGGGTACGAACCATTTGATCTTTTATTAAAAATAAAAAATAACAAAAGTATAAATATAATTATATTGCGCACAATGCAAAATATGTTAGAAAATTTGATAAAACCATACATCGCACGGGCACAATCTAGTCTTATACTAAAATAAATTTTAGTAAAATATGCAAACACCATTTTAACAAAGATATCAAATAAACAACTCTTTTAAAATTGAATTTGAAATTCAAATTGTGAAAATTGAACAAATAAATATCAAGAAGTGACTTTGAATTTCAACGTAAGAAAAGATAGTCCAAGTAACTGACTGTATAAATGTGACAGTTACATCACAATCAACAAAATAAATAACCAACCTATGTTGATTTCCTAAATAACATGCAAACTGTAAAACTTTAATTAAAAGAAACTAATAGTAGGGATAGGGCTGTAAATTCGGTTACTCGGTCGGGTTTTGGGTCGGATTTTATCGGGTTCGGATATTTTCGGGTTCGGGTTTTTCAGGTGATTTAGCACTTTGGATCGGGTCGGTACGGTTACGGGTCCAATCGAGTATGGGTCAATATCGGGTAAATACCTTACTGGGTCGGTTTCGGTTTCGGGTCATACCCATTTTAGTTTGGACTTGTACCGGGTTCGGTTAATGCAATTCGGATACAAATCGGTTATGCTGCAGGTCGAATTGAGTTCGATTAGACTATGGGTCGGGTCATTTTTTGTTTTAAGGTTAACGTTAATTCAGATTATTTTGGTTCGAGTTGACTTCGCATCAGATTTTTGAGTTGTGCATTTAGTTATTCTCAGGATTCAGGTTGATTAAAATCCAATTCATGTGAGTTTTATGTCGAACGAAAATTATGGTTATTTAACAATTAATTTATGTTGAAATCGTTTGTGATTGGAGAATGAAGAGTTATAGTCGGTTAATTAAGTTGTCGGTTAATAGACAAATATGTATTAACCAAAGATAAAGTCGATAAGATTTGATTTTTGGCCTGCATTTATTATTTAACTTTAGCTAAACTAAACTTGATTCAATTCAATCAAACTTATAATTAATTGATTATGGGTTAGATAGACAAATACGGTTAGATCAAATTATATCGCTTAATCACATTGTCGGGTTAATCTCAAGTGTTGATTATGGGTCATTTTGAGTGGGATTATGTCGAGTACCTATCGGGTTAAAGACGGGTTCGAGTTGTAACAGGTCGGGTGCAAATCGAGTTCGGTTAACCACATTGTCGGGTCAATCTCGGGTGTCGGTTGTTCTTGAGTCGGGTACCGGTCGATTATTGGACTAAAATAATCGGGTACATGTCGGATTACGGGTCAACATCAGGTCGAGTTTCGATCGGTTACAGGTCACTGCACCTCGGGTCAACCAACGGGTCGGATACAGGTCGATTTCGGGCGGTATTACAGGTCGGGTCAATTTTTTACAGCCCTAAGTAGGGAACATAACCATATTAATGATACTAATGACGTAAAATAGATTTAAAAATATAAGAAACAAAATAAATGAGATTCAAAGAATAATTTATTTAAGGTTTAAAAAATAGAAGACAAGATATGAAATTCTTTAATATTTAATATAAAAAAGAAAATTTAGTTGTATGAAATTTAACAAATTATTAATATATTATCCATTGTATTGAATACAAATTATGATTTTTGTATTATATCAATAAAGATTTTTTTAAATTACCATATCAATAAAGATTTTGTTTGAAATTAACATACCAATAAATATTTATTCTAAAATTACTATATTAGTAAAAATTTCTATTTAAATTACCATAAAATTACATATATTTTTTTCCTAAAATTACCTTATCAATAAAGATTTAGTATTTTTAAAAAAATCTTTATTGATATGGTAATTCAAAAAAAATATATATGCATTTTTATGGTAATTTCAAAAGAAATTTTTACTAATATGGTAATTATAGAAAAAATATTTATTGATATGTTAATTTTAAACGAAATCTTTATTGATATGGTAATTTCAATTGAATTCTTTATTGATTGGACCTATGGTAATTTTTGATGATACTTAACTTTGATACTTAAAATCATGATTAATTTAATAAAATCTTTTTGAATTTACATAATTACATTTTAATCTGTAAAAATTGCTCTATTTGGCAAAGCTCTATAAAATTGCAATTTAAAATTTTATTGTTCTTTTAGGTAGTGTTTGGCAACAGTAAAATTCATTTAAAATAGGAAATTCAATTTTGGTATTCAAATTCAACAATTGCAAATGACACCTATCACCTATGTACTTAGAATTTTAAAATTTTGTTATTTAACACATTTTTACTTTGTTATTGGAATTCTATGAAATGGACCCAATTCCACATTTCCAAATTGAAGATTTGCCGAACATAATATTTAAGCCAATTCAACATTTGAAAATGAGTTCCAAGTTGCCAAACATGTCATTATAGTATTGTATGATACTTAAAATCATAATATAGTAAACTAATAATATCTTTTTGAATGTCCAACAATCACATTTTAATCTGTAAAAATGCTTTCATTTGGTAAAGCTATATAAAATCGTCATTTGCATTTTTTCTGTTCTTTTATAGTATTATATGATTATATGATTTGATCTAACAAAATCTTTTTGAAAACTTATCTTTAATAATTAAAATTATAATCATGTACTAAAATCTTTTGAATATCACATAATCACATTTTAACCCGTAAAAATGTTCCATATGGCAAAACTCTATAAAATTGTCATTCAGAAATTTTCATTTTCATTGTAGTATTGTATGATTTTTTAGTATTTTTATAGTATTATATGATTGAATGATTGTATGATTTGATCTAATAAAATCTTTTTGATTACCTTTAATATTTAAAATCATAATTAATGTTAATAAAATCTTTTAAAATCACACAATCACATTTTTAACCTATAAAAATGCTCCATTTGGCAAAACTCTATAAAATCGTCATGTGAAATTTTCCAATTGTTTTATAGTATTGTATACGAAATGATATGATGTATGATTTTTTAGTTCTTTTATGGTATTGTATGTTTGAATGATTTAATAATTTGATCTAATAAAACTTTTTTGAAAAATTACCTTTAATACTTAAAATCAAAATTAATGTAATAAAATCCAAAATGTAAGTTATATAAACCGCTGAAGTAACAAAATTTATGCAATATGTATGGACGCCTATACTAGTAATAAAAGTTTATAGCTAATAATAGTTAATTTTTCTAATATAATTCATATTATTAAAAAATTTAACATATTCGTGTATTGCACATGAATGTATGCTAGTTGATCAGTATTATTGGATAATATATGCTTACATGTACACATATTTAATACATATTAGACAGATTCTATTGTAATTAACAGCTTGGAGGGATAGCAAATTTGGACCAAGTCACCACTACAAGTTAAAAGGGTGTTGGGTTTCAAGACCTAGTTGTTGAGCTAGCACAATGCTTGAAAACGGAACAATATCCCTTACAACTGACCCAATTTAAGGTTTGGTTATGAGAACCAGAAAACTAAATATCATCATCAGCTTCACACACACACATTTTTTTCTTCTTCATCCCCATGTAATATATAATCACTTTCTTAATAATCTTTACTTTTTTGTTTGTTTTGTGTTGGGATACAATAATATACAAGGGCATGGCCTGTTTATATAGCCAATGTAATCGTGGTTGAAGTTCACGTGGGTTGTGGGATGGCAAAAATTCAATTATTGTGGAACGAGATAATTTATTTATACTAGTATACAAACTCGTGATTGATTAAATCATTATTGATCATACATATAAATGTAAATATTAAAGAAAGATGTAATTGTAATTAGTATTTATCAAATCATAATATTAATAAAATTAAAATAATTTTTATAACAATCTAATTATTGCTTGATTGATTAAATCATTATTGATCATCACATTTTTAGCCCAAAAATAGCTATTTTTGTGAAAGAATCGATTTTGTAAAAAATGTGTTGAAATTGACGTGCTTGCAAACTTACAATCCACATAACTAATAATTCACTCATTCTTAATAGAATTAAAACACATGAAATAGCTCTTAGAAAATGTCATTTTCATTTTCCAACAAAATTAAAAATATGTACTTCATAATATTGAAATTTTTTATATTTAATGAAATATTTTATGTTTTACAAAATTAATATTATGTATAAAAGATAAATGATATGCAAAACTTTATAGTTATAATGGTCAATTTTTCTAATATAATTCATATAACTCAACAACAAACTAACGTATTCGTGCATTGCACATACATGTATGCTAGTTGATCAATATTATCGGATAAGATTTGCTTACATGTACACCTATTTAACACATATTAGACAGATTCTATTGTAATTAAGAGTTTGGAGGAATATCAATTTTGGGCTATGCACATACAAGTTAAAGGGTGCTGAGTTTTAATACCTAGTTGTTGAGCTAATAGAATGTTTGAAAATGAAACAATATCCCTTGTAACTGACCTATTTAAAGTTTGGTTATGTGTACCAGAAAACTAAATATCACCATCAAACTCGCACCCACACTCTTTTTCTTCGTCATCATCCCCATGTAATATATAATCATTTTCTTAATATTCTTTAGTTTTTTGTTTGTTTTGTGTTGGGCTACAATAATATGCAAGGGCATGGCTCTTTATATAGCCAACGTAGTTGCGGTCGAAGTTCACGTAGGTAATGGGAATGGAAAAAATTCGATTATTACGAAATGAGATAATTTATTTATACTAGCATACAAACTCAATGAAATGCACGATGTTTGTTAGCATGGACATACATATAAATGTAAATATAAAAAAAAGATGTAATTGCAATTAGTATTTATCAAATCATAATATTAATAAAATTAAGATAATTTTTATAACAATCTATTTATTGCTTGATTGAATAAATAATTATTGATCATTAAATTTTCTGCCCAAAAATAACTATTTTGTGAAATAATCGATTTTGTAAAATTGTGTTGAAATTAACGTGCTTGCAAACTTACCATCCACATAATTAATAATTCACTCATTCTTAAAAGAAATTAAAACACATGACATAGCTCTTAGAAAATGTCATTTTTCATTTTCCAACAAAATGAATAATAGGTACTTCATAATATTGACATTTTTTATCTTTGATGAAATATTTTATTGTTTACAAAATTAATAATATGTATAAAAGATAAAAGATATGCATTGCTAGCTATATACTCCCTCCGAATCATTTTAGATGTCCCATTTGGATTTTTACGGTTATTAAGGGTGGTGTGGGGTCCATTAAAAAGGTGGTAGTTGGGTATTTTAATTGATTAAATTAATTGTAAATATGGTAGTTGGGTATTGGGAGTAGTAAAAGTGGGGTATTTAGGTAAAAAAAAAATAGACAAAAAAGGAAATGAGACAATTGATATGAATTTGCCAAATAAGGAAATGGGACAACTAAAAAAATTCGAAGGGAGTATAACATAGTTTATATTTTACAACTAAAATATTACTTGTAATACAGTTGCAGCGAAACCATGCATTGCTATGTAAAGTTTTCAAAAATATTTTAATGGAGTTATTTGATCTAATAATATTTTTTTAACTTATCTTTGATACTTAAAATTATAATTAATTTAATAAAATCTTTTTGAATTCACATAATTACATTTCACAAATTGTTAGAGAGACGAGTTTTTCATAAAAGAGAAAATAAGAATGTGAGACTCGTGTTTTGAGGTGTCTCTTTGATTAACGGTCTCTACCAAGAATAATTGATTACATTTTAATATGTAAAAATGCTACATTTGGCAAAACTCTATAAAATTGCCATTTGAAATTTGTAATTCTTTCATAATATTGTATGATACTTAATATCATAATTATGTAAAGTGATAAAATCTTTTTGAATGTCCCACAATTACATTTTAATATGTAAAAATGTTTTCATTTGGCAAAGTTGTACAAAATTGTCATTTGCAAGTTTCCTGTTCTTTTAGTATCGTATGATTGTGGGATTTGATATAATAAAATCTTTTTGAAAACCTATCTTTAATACTTAATATTATAATCATGTAATAAAATCTTTTGAATATTACATAATCACGTTTTAACCTGTAAAAATGTTCCATTTGGCAACTCTGTATAATTGCTATTACGGAGTTTATTCTTAATAAATGTCATTGCAGAAAATTATCTTTCAACTGAAGTTGTTGCCACTAGAAGAGTCAACACTAATTTCAAAAGGAGATACACCTTCGCATGTGTCAAATGCTTCTTCAACTCAACAAGTTTTATAGAAAGCTCATTCAAATTCTTTATGCCCCAAAATCTTTCGTCACTTCAAACATCATAAATGAAATTTTCAAGTTGATACTCAAAGTACAATAAATCACTACTTGAAAATTCATTAGGATAAAATTGAGCTAGTCGCAACAACTTCTTGGAATCAAAAGCAGCAAATTTGTTTTCTGGGTGAAAGCATGTCATGCAATAAGCAATTCCTTACTTATCTCGTCTAATCGATCATCTAATTCCAACATAATTTGATCAATCAAGCTTAGAAACACTCCTACTCGAAAGTGTTGGGCGTTAGTTTTTTGCAATTGGCCACATCTATATCCTCCAGGAAGAACATATATTTCATCCATCGTAGGAACTAAAATATCATACTTATTACAAAATGTGGTGACCTTTTCCAAGTGACTATACCAACCTTCATCTCGAAGCTTCTGCAACAGTTCTTTAGTTACAAGTCTCATGGCATTCACGATATCTTGCTCCGTTCTTTGTAATGACAAATTTGATTGATTCGTTATCGTAAAAATTGTCAATAAGAATTGTGCTATAAAAATTAAAATCAACCTCAACCTTTCAATACTATTAGTATCTTCTTTGATAGAATCAAGGACATCAAGAATTGCATGATATAAATGAAACACACTCAAAATTGTCTTGAAATGAGAACTCCATCTAACGGTAGAAGGCCTACTTAAGCTACACTCTTGATTCAATCCTGTTCCAGACTCGATTTCATCATCATTTAAAGCATCTAATATATGTTGGGCTTGCTTATCTCGAAGAAGTTCCTTACGCTTACAAGAATCCCCCACCAAGTTCAACAAATTACCAAGTGTTTCATAAAGCCAAACACAATCATCGTTCTTACTAGCAACAACAATGAGTGTTAGTTGAAGTTGGTGAGCAAAACAATGAATGTAATATGCACAAGGAGATTCATTCAAAATTAGAGTTCTTAGACCATTAATTGCACCTCGCATGTTGCTTGCACCATCATAACCTTGCCCTCGAACCAATGACAAAGTCAAAGAGTGTTTCATATGCAAAGATTCAATAGCACCCACATGAACCAAACCAAGTAATCGTACTTTCACCATTCCTTTTTGATCGATATATCTCAAAAGAACACTCAGATGCTCTTTATCACTAATATTATCAGATTCATCAGCAAGAATAGCAAAAAAAACTACCATTAAGTTCCTCGATGATCTTCTTGGTCGTCTCTGTACCACAAGCATTAATAATGTCTTTTTGTATTTAGGAGATGTCAATTGATAATTTTTGGAGCATTATCCAACATAACTTTACTTGCATCAGAGTCCCTCTTTGCTATCAATTTTAGAAGTTGGATATAATTGCCTTTATTCATAGATTTCTCAAATTCATCATGACCACGAAAAGCCAATCCTTGAAGCAAAAGAAACCTAACAAAGTCTATATGAGCTTCTAATCTAGTATCATAGTCATTTTCATCTTGAATTGATTTCTTTTTTAAGATATTTATAATCGAGCTCTTTTTATTCTAAAAATCCATCTGAGACTTTAATGCATTATTATGAGCACTCCAATGACCTAGAAATTAGTGTAAATTTTGGTTCTTTAATTGATGTGGGAATTGGGGTAGAAGTTGAAATGCACGAAAACTGATTGAGATGGTTTGGTCATGTGCAGAGAAAGACTTTCGACGCCCCTGTGGGCTGTGAGAAGGGCTGAAAGCATCATAGTAGAGGGTAAGAGGGGTAGAGGAAGGCCTAGGAGAACTTGGGTCGAGCAAATAAAAGTTGACCGCATGAATTAAACCTCTCTAAGGACCTGACCAGGGATAGGGGTAGTTGGAGGCGTCTTATCCATGTCTTAATTACAACAAATAATACCCAAAACCAATTATCATAGAATTATATACCCAAAATCAAATCAAACTTGGAATTAAATCAAATTGAATTATATCCCAAAAGGCATCAAACTTGGAATTTATACCCAAAAGGCAAAACGAAACCAAATCATAAAATTATATCAATTATCAGGTAACTTATCATAGACTTAAAAAACAAATTAAATTGTAATTCTAATTCATAAGTGGGAATGTTAGAACTATACTCTGTTCTTCCTTCCTCGTTAGTTAGACCTTCGTTCACTAGCACAGCGGCCACTAGCGAGTGTTAGTCTAATTGTCTCTGATTTTTTGAAGTCTCAATTTTCGTATTAGGCAAGCAAGATTATCAAATGACAAAACTGCAATTAGAGGGAAAGTGGAAACTGAAAAGTGAAAAGGCAAATATTTTCTTCCTTCGATAGTTATTAATTACTCTCATTAAGTATTAATAAAGTAAAATTATTTATTATCAT
This sequence comes from Amaranthus cruentus, assembly GCA_019425755.1. NCBI lineage: Eukaryota > Viridiplantae > Streptophyta > Magnoliopsida > Caryophyllales > Amaranthaceae > Amaranthus > Amaranthus cruentus. The sequence goes on from CM033466.1 coordinate 9,559,516, forward strand.
TTGTGAGTGTCGTAGCCTAGTGGTTTGGAGTGTTTATGCTTACCATGAACTACTTTTAACTTTATTAGTGGAGGTCATGGGTTCTAAGACCTTAGAACTACTTTCTTGAATTTTTTTTATCCAACCCCACTACTCAAATTAGGTCCCCCCCCCCCACACACACACACACACATATATATATATATATATATATATATATATATATATATATATATATATATATATATATATATATATATATATATATATATATATATATAGAAGAAGTTTCAATGAGAACCATCTTTATATGAGTAACTCATAAAAAAGGAAAAGTTTTTATGCTAAAAATTTTTACTTAAAAATGTGTTACTTTTCGAAAAAAACGTGTTAGTTTTAAATATTTTTGTTTTTTTGAAAAAAATATTTTTTTCTGAAAGTAATACTTTTTATGCTAAAAAGTAACAACTTTTTTTTAAAACAAAAGTAACATTTTTCTGTCCAAAAGTAACACATTTTCTGTAAAGAAAGTAACACATTTTTATCAGGGAGTTTGGTTCTCAATAAGGGATGAATACAAATTATCGAATTTTTGTGATGCTCATATAATTTATTAATTAATTTATTTATAACCAGAATATTTTAATTATATTATAAAAAAGTGGAGCAAAACATGCATATATTCATGTACATATAATGTAGCGTAAATATTTTTACAAGTATCTAAAAATGTTAAGAACTGATAAACTGATTGAATAACAATGATAAACTGATTGAATACAATATTGGTTTGAATGAATGCTTTGGATTAATTTTCAGTATATTGGAATTACAATACAGTGGTGTATATATTGCCAAATACTTGCTTGATTAGCAAGGATGATATAATGGTAATCTTCCTAAAATAATGCTGAAAATATCCTCTAATATTTGCACAATATGCAACGGCTATAATGGTGATTTGGGTAATGTTTTACTTTCCTTCACTCCCCCTCAAGTTGAGTCGTAGGGTCCCATACGCCCAACTTGCATAATGTGTCTTGAAATTATTCCGTCCCTACAGCTTTCGTAAGAATATCTGCAATCTGTTGTTTTGACCGAACAAAGGGAATATGAATAATGTCATTCTCAAGCTTTTCCTTTATAAAGTGTTGATCAACCTCCACATGTTTCGTTCTGTCGTGTTGGACTGGATTTTCTGATATGCTTATTGCAGCTTGGTTATCACAGTTTAATTCACAACTGCCGTTTGGTTTGAATCCTAGTTCTGTAAGAAGTTTTCATAACCATAGAACCTCCGTGACCCCTTTGGTTATTCCTCGAAACTCGGCTTCGGCGCTTGACAATGCCACAACCTTTTGTTTCTTGCTTTTCCATGTGACAAGGTTGCCTCCTACAAGCGTAAAGTATCCAGATGTCGACTTCCGGTCGTCTCTATCTCCAGCCCAATCTGCATCTGTGTAGGCTTGGAGTTTCAAATGTTCATTTTTCCAAAAAATGATTCCTTTTCCAGGTGTGCCTTTTAGATATCTTAGGATTCTCAAAACGGCTCCCATATGTTGTCTTTGGGGTTGGTGCATGAACCTGCTTACTATTCCAACTGCGTAGGCTATATCTGGACGAGTGTGTGAGAGATAGATAAGCTTTCCCACTAGTTTTTGATATTGTTCTCGGTCGGCCGCTGCTTTGCCTTCCACGATTCTGAGGCCATGATTGACAACTATTGGAGTTTCAGCTGGTTTACAGTCTAACATTCCAACCTCTGCGAGAAGATCTAGGACATACTTCTTTTGGCATATAAAGATCCCCTTTTTTGATCTAAGGACATCTATACCAAGGAAGTACTTGAGTAATCCAAGATCTTTCATTTCGAACTCTGTAAACAGCTTCTTCTTTAAGGATTGTATTTCTTGATCATCATTTCCTGTAATAATCATGTCATCAACATATATAATTAAACAAGTTATAGAACTTCCCTTTCTCTTGAGGAAGAGAGTGTGATTAGAATTGCTTTGGTAATATCCGAATTTCTTCATGGCTATGGTGAATCTTCCAAACCATGCTCGGGGAGATTGTTTTAGGCCATACAGGGCCTTTCGCAACCTACACCCTTCTCCTTCTCTGAAGCCCTTTGTGAAGCCCGGTGGAGCTTCCATATAAACTTCTTCTTTGATTTCTCCATGAAGAAAGGCATTCTTGACATCGAACTGATGAAGAGGCCAGTCCTTGTTTGCTGCTATGGAGAATAGGACTCTGATGGTGTCAATCTTTGCTACGGGTGAAAAAGTTTCAAAGTAGTCAATCCCGTATGTTTGTGTGTATCCTTTTGCAACCAAGCGAGCTTTGTATCTTTCTATCGTTCCGTCGCTGTTGTACTTGATGGTAAACACCCACCTGCATCCAACAATTTTCTTACCTTTCGGGATGGCACATTTCTCCCACGTTTTGTTCTTTTCAAGCGCTTTAATTTCTTCTTCCATGGCTCGTTTCCATTCCGGTTTGTCAAGAGCTTCCTTAACTGATTTAGGTACATGTTTGGAATATAACACTGCATTGAAGGCTTTTGTAGATGCGGACATCCCACTTTGTGTGTCGGCATTGATGGGATACTTTGATCTGTGAGCCTCGTAATCTGGATCGTATCTCTTTGGAGGAACTCCCCTAGTACTCCTTGAGGGTAGTCTGTACTTAGGAGGAGACTCCTCTAAAGGGATATCATCAATATTCGGAGTTTCCTGTATAGTCTCATCCACAAACTCATTTGAAGCATTATTAGATAACACATTTAAATCATTCAACTGTACCTCATTATGACCTTCCGACAGGGTAGGTGGTTGTGGTAGAGGGGACTGTACATGTGCTTCTGTAGTGATCTCTATGGCAGTATCATCTTGTTCAATTTTATCTGGGTTAACTGTGAGCCAACTTAGATCGTCACTAACCGATTTTTCCCCCTGACATCTAAGGTGGTAGTAGTATGATTCTTCGTGAAAGTCGCAGTCCATGGCGACATACATGTGACGTGTAAGGGGGTCATAGCAGCGATATCCTTTTTGATTCGTGCCATATCCAACAAAGACACATTTCACTGCGCGGGGTTCTAGCTTCGTACGAGTCTGTTTAAGGAGGTGTACATAGACTACACAACCAAAAATCTTCGGAGGAAGATTGTGAAGGGACAAAGGCTCAGTGTATAAAGCGAGGGTGTCAAGCGGAGTCTTGTGAGATAGGCTCTTAGTAGGAAGCCTGTTAGTGACATAATTGGCTGTTGCAATCGCTTCGGGCCAAAACGATGTTGGTACGGAAGATTCAATCATAATTGCGCGTGCTATATTTAAGAGAGTTCGGTTTTTACGTTCAGCAATCCCATTTTGTTGGGGAGTGTTAGGACATGTAGTTTGGTGTATGAGCCCATGGTGAGACATGAAGTTATCCATTTTATTATTAACATATTCTTTTCTGTTATCAGATCGAAGAATGCGAATTTGTTTCTGAAATTGTGTGCGAATCATAGTATGAAATTTAACAAAAACATCAAACACTTCCGATTTATGTTTCAGAAAATAAATCCAACTCATCCTAGTACAATCATCAATGAATAAGACAAAATACGAAAAACGAGACGTCCCTCCATCAAGAGCGGGTCCCCAAACATCCGAGTGTATAAGCATAAAAGGTTCATGTGAACGACTTAAACTAGGATAATATGTTTGTTTATGACTCTTAGCCAAAATACAGGACTCACAATTAAAGACTATCTTAGAACCACGTAAAGAAGGAAAAAGGTGTTCTAGATACCCTAGGGAGGGGTGACCCAGACGACGATGCCAAGTCCACAGTTGTTGTTCCACAGATCTGCGAACAAGTGCCGTACAACCTTTTTGAGACACCTCTTCCACAAGGTACAGTCCATTTTCCTCAATACCACGCCCAATGGTCCTCCCTGTCTGCGGGTCCTGTATGACACACGAATTTGAGTCCATAAGCACATTACAGTTCATCCTTTTAGTCAGCTGGCTAACTGAAAGAAGTTTATGTGACAAATTTGGTACTAACAAGCAATTATCTAAGGTGATATTGGGGTTAATTTTAATGGTTCCCGTACCTTCAACGGTGACACACTCACCGTTTGCGGTTTGAATTAAAGGTTTTGTAATTTTCCCGAACGAGATAAAATCCTTGGGATCGTACGTCATTGTATCTGTGGCCCCGCAATCTATTATCCAATTTTTATTTTTAATATTGTGGCTTTTAGGACAGGTAAGGGCAATGGGCCCTGTACTAGAATTAGTTTGGGCCTTGTTACTGTCAGTTGTATTGGATTTCAGACAAATAACTTGTTTTTTTTAGGGTCAACACGTGGCAGTGAGGGCCTCTTAGAACACTTTAAGGGCCGGTTTTTATAATTACTATGGGTCAAAAAATGTAAGGGTTCCCTAGAACATTCTAGGTCTTTACTCATGCATATAAAAGAGAGGGAAGGGGAGTGAATTAAGGAAAGAGTAGGGTTAGCCGTTTTACCTTCCTCTTTCGTTCCGTTCATGTTATCTGAACTTCCATTACCTTCCTTCTCCTTTAATGGCGGATGTTCAGTGAGGTACGCTTGTGAGCTCCATTTTTTTCGATCTTCTGGCCTCCTGTGTTCAGATCTGCTTCCTTGCTTTTTCCTTGCTTGGTGTTCATCCCACCATTCTGGGAATCCGATGATTTTAAAGCATCCCTCTTTGGTATGTCTACTGCCACCACAATGAGTACAGTGAAGATGACTTTTGTCTTCTTCCTCTCGTCTAAGTTGCTCACGGTAAGGTTTCGGTTTTGCAATGTAATTTCCTGAGGGGTGATTCGATCCCTGTGATGGTTTTGGGCCATGATTTGTTTGTTTTGTGATGAGTCCCGTTCCAATACCTGAGGGTTCAAGACCCGATGATGAGTTCCCATTAAGAATTTCTCTTCTTGTGATTTCCCTTCGGACATAAGCGTAGGCTTCTTCTACAGTTGGTAGAGGAAGCTTGTTGAGGATGTCTTTTCTGTCTTTATCAAGTGATTCATCCAGCCCGGATAAGAACTGGTATAATTTGTGCCTTTGTAAAATATCATTGTAGATCGTGATGTCCTCGGGGTATTTCATTGGATTTGGAACCCTTCTATCTATTTCTTTCCAAATGTTGACCAATTTTTGATAGAACACTTCAATTGAGTCAGTGTTCTGTTTTATGGTGTTTGCTCTCACAGTCAAGTCATATACTTGAAGCTCATCTTGTCCACTGCTAAAAAGAACTTCGATCCCTTTCCATAAGTCCCGAGCCGTGGGGTAATCGAGGAAATTATTGACCAATTCAGTCTCGATATTCTCGATTAACCATGAAATGACCATTGCATCTTGTTGAGTCCAGTGGATGTATCCTGAGTCGTTTGGTTGAGGTGGGGAAGCAATGATGTGATTGAGCTTTCCCCGCCCACTTATGGCCAGGTACATTAACTTGGACCACTTTGTGTAATTTTTCGTAATTGAGTTTTTCTATGAGATTCACGTTTTGGTTTGATCCTCCTTCATGACCGGGCTTGTTTGTGGTAAGGGTTTGAATAATTTGAAGCAGTTGGTTTACTGTGTATGGGTTTTCAGCCATTTCAAGGGTCGACTTTGGTTCGTCCCTTTCAGACATCGTTTAAAGGTAAGAAAGATGGTAAATGATGATGCTTTTTACACGGTTATGGTCCCTAAAACCAACCGTAAAGCTCTGATACCATGATAAACTGATTGAATAACAATGATAAACTGATTGAATACAATATTGGTTCGAATGAATGCTTTGGATTAATTTTCAGTATATTGGAATTACAATACAATGGTGTATATATTGCCAAATACTTGCTTGATTAGCAAGGATGATATAATGGTAATCTTCCTAAAATAATGCTGAAAATATCCTCTAATATTTGCACAATATGCAACGGCTATAATGGTGATTTGGGTAATATTTTACTTTCCTTCAAGAACAACACTAAATCAAATGATAAATGGGTCACAAGTAAGTTTTCTTCTTGATAAGAAGATGACCTATACAAATAATTGTTGTCAACTAAGATTACTAAAGGGTATACTAGAGTTATAGAGTCACTACATGTGCATCCAGTGTATGGTTGTTAAAGGTTAATCCGATGATTGTGAATTGTGATAGAATTTAAGACATATATTAGGGCAACGAAAAGTTTAAGTTAATTTTTATAGTCTAATAATGTGTTATTCACACGAGAGCCGTTGGAAATGGACATAAAATACTTGATTGAGTAAGTGGTGAAACATGGGTGGCTCAACCTTACAACCTGATACGATCAAGCAATGCAATAACAAATCAAGTTGTGGCTCACTAAAGGTTTGCTCAACCTTATGACCTATGGCACAATCGAGCAATGCAATTACAAATCAAGCCGTGGCTTACTAAAGGTTCGCTCAAATATCAGATAACATTAGAGTAATATTAGTCAACTTGTGTCAAATCAAATTATTCTTGAAAGAGTTTTTTTTTTCAAATTATATAAAGAATTGCATGACCAACTTTAAAATTAACAAATTACACATGAAATATAATTGTAACTTGTAAGTCATTCAATCATAAATCTTTGGTAATGTATCATTTTTAACAGTACAATTCATGTTGATTTTGAGTTAAAATTGAGTTTATATTTGATTTAAATAGAGTTATTATTTTCATTTTAAGTTTCGCGTCAAGTTAGCTTTTCTAGTGTTTATGTTATTGCTGAGTATGTCGCAACAATCCAATACTACCTCCATTTATTTCAATTTGCCTCATTTTCTTTTGTGGCTTGTCCCACTCATTTTGCATTGTTTTTTATTTGGAAATGAATCTCACCACATTTTTATATTCTCATTCACACATTATAGCTTTCTTTTAAAATGCAACAAACAACAACATTTCATTATCACAAATACTTGGGTGCAACCGCTGCATATATGCGGCCATTTATTATTGGGCTTAGTATTGGATTTGACATTTAAGGTGTGTAGTAGTTATTAAACTTAAACTTTGAAATAGGCCATTTGAAATTTGGAATAGGCGTTTTAAATCTAGGAATCATTTTTTTAAAGCTTAGAATATGCCTTGTATCATTTGAGTAAGTATGTATTAAAGCTTGATTGTCTTAGAGTTGCCTTTGTTAGGCTTAAAATTGACCATTTAAAACTAGGATGGCCTTGTGATTTGTGAAGTTTGTAGTAATCATAGATATTAAACTCATACTCTTGATCATTAAGCCTTTTAAGTCCTAAATTTGTTACTTGAGCCTTGAAATTGTCATTTTAAGGCTTGAAATTGATGATTTAAGACTTAGAAATTGATATTTTAAATTTTAGAGTATATGTTAAACTTAAGTTCTCAAATATGCCTTTTAAGGCTTGAAATAAACCTTGAGTCTTGAGATAGACCTTGTATTATATAATCACTTGAAAGTTAAAACTATCATATTACAACTCTTCACCATTTTTTAACAACCACCATTATCATCAACATCAAATACCCTCATTTCCACACAATTATCTTCACCATTATAATCTCTTGTATTTGCATAAGATCGGGAAATTTTCTGTATTTGCATATCTATCATAGTATCGATTGTAATCAATAAACAATACTCCTCACAATTATTAACCATCATCAGCATTAAAAATTCCCTTCTTCTATAAAATTATCATTGTCATCTTTGTCGTCATCCTCATCATTATCATCATCATCATTATCATCTTCATCATCATCGCTCTCTGTAATGAAGCTTGATCATCCATTAACAATAGTAATGGTCTTGATAAAGCTTTGAAATCAGACGACGAAGCCAACGGGGACCAATTTTAGCAATACTCTCTTTCCGCATATATATTAACACCATGATTATTTTACTCGACCTCCATTAATAGCAGTGAGTTTGAGAGATTTTTTGATGATCATGTTGCTAACTGGAAGAAGATACATTTTGTTCTATTAATTATTCTATTAAAAGGGAAGAACAAATGGGTTGGACTTTAGAATATTGGTCGCATATAAACACCCGCCACACAGGAGATTTTCTGTTTCATTATCCCAAAGCTATTAAGTGGCTCCCATCTAAGGTGAGATTTGGAAGTGTCGAACCCTAATTAGTGATAAAACTAACAAAGATGTTATTTCCTATTGATGTTTGGTAGCAAACGTAATGTATAACTTCACATAAATAAGAATTGTACATGATTTGATGAACCAATTTACTTTAGTCTATTATAATCCGAAACCAACAAACTGTAAATCATTAACCCCACTTAAACCATTATACAACGCATCTCACGGCGAGACCGCCTGATACAAAGAATTTGTACAAGTTTGGAATGATCTTTGCATGATGTATTGGTGCTTTGTACCATTGTGTATTTGTGTTGCTTCTACGCAAGGTATAATACTACTATGATAGAAGTATAGTAGTAGAATATTCATTTTATTGAACTTAGGATCTCCCAAAAGGCCAAAACCAACGCCTCATTTTCTTTCATTTTCCCATCTCAATTCTCACTTGAATCCATCATTCATGTCTCTCTTTCCATTCCCCTTTGCATTTTTCCTATTTCTCTCACTAAACCCACATATATCCTCTTCTACAGCTTCCACAATTTCCGAAGATGTTGAGGTATTCTGAATTTTGATGTCAATTTCTTAGGTTAATTTTGTTTTTTGATTGCACAATTTCAACATTGTTTTATGTTTATAATGTTGTTTTTGTTGTGGGTTAGATTACATATGGGTCGGTTGTGAAGCTGATGCATGAAAAGACCAAATTTAGGCTGCATTCTCATGATTTGCCTTATGGGTCTGGTAGTGGACAACAATCTGTTACTGGGTTTCCTTCTGGTGATGATGCCAATAGCTATTGGGTGAACTCTCTCAAACACTTTGTTCTTTTTATCTCTTAAGTTTTGTAATTGCAATATTGTATGTTTAATCAATTTCATTATCTTTTGTTAGAGGCTATCAAGAAATTATCCCATTTATTAGAAATTATTGTGTTTGGATTGATCAAAATGTCTATGTTTGAATAATCTAACTTTAAAGTCTTAAAAGGGTTTTGTGAGAATTTGTGTCATATGTGTTGAAGTGCCCATGTGTTACCCACGTGTGAGTTGTCCTACATCGGAGAAAGAGAAGAGTATGCATCACTTTATATACTCAAGGAGTAACTCCTACTATTACCAATTGGTTTTAGTAGTGAACCTTCTTTGGGTTTATGAGTAGACTACTTCTCCTCCTTGTTTGGGTTGTCCAGACCCATTTTCTAAATTCTATCAGTATGTTGGAAATTTGGAATTGGGATTATATATGAGGGTAGAAGAATGTGACAAATCAAGGGGTTCTGCATAGGGGTGGAGCAAATATATGGAATAGTTTTTCATAACTTTGGGACATAAACCCAAGTATTTAAACTAATGCAAAACAAATGTAATGTAAATTGATGAAACCATGTTTGGTCATGCTTTGATCAAGATTCAAATACAATGATTTGTTGGTAAGTGTGCATACATTTAGTATGAAAAATGAATTGTTAGTAAAAATGCATTCATTCACTATAATATTGAACGTTTTTGACGGAGATAATGTGTAGGATATCCATAAATTAGAGAACTAAACGAAAATTTGAGAAAATTCATAGAGATAAGAGAATACCTAGTAACAAACTCATGGTATTAACTGTAATTATGGGGCAAGGCTGTTTGCCCCTGCATTCTGAAGTCTGAACCTTACCCAGCCAAGGTAAGAGCTATGTTTGGGGTACTGTGGTAATATTGTTATTGATTTTTAAGGTGGTATTAGTGTGCAACTTTGTATTGTGAGCCATTGACTACTATTATTACATTGAAGATCATGGGAGGTTCTAGCATGTTAAACATGTTCGACCGCACAGGGTCCCCGGAAAATTAGGGCCTCAATATTAAATTTCTTAGAATATGCTAAGTGCTTAAAGATACCAAGTTGTTAGAAAAATATCATAATTTTTAAAATATAGAATTTGTCAATTTTTGCTCTACCCTTGTTGAAGATGAGGGGTTAGTGTTGAATGTTGATAATATTGTGTTATCATTGTGCATTAACCTTTGTAGTTACTTTGAAGGTTGTTAAGCCGGAACTGGGAGCGTCTGCAAAACAAGGTGACCCAATCGTAAGTTCCACAATCATCAGGCTGCAGCATTCTGCAACCCGAAAGTGGCTGCACAGCCATTCCTTTGAGTCACCACTTTCAGGCAATCAGGAGGTTTGTTCTCAGATTAAATTGCTTTATAATGCTCATAATTTAGATATATTTGTATTGTTTTCTGGTCTTCAACTGGATTATATTCAAATTTATGCCGCCATCGACAGTAACATCACCTAAAGAAACCATTTATTCCATGTTATTGTTTATGTCTTTCCCTATTGATTTTGGAGTAGAAGAATTACAAATTAGAGTAGGAGGAACCTCCTCAGAAGAATCCCCAACTCTACCCCTTGAAACCACTTGTGGAAAACCATTAATATCAACATTCTTAGATTACTTGACCCATTGCCTATCTTGTACCTGCCTGCAATTTTCTATTTCATGACCAAGTTGCTTGCATTTTGCACATGTAACAGGCTTCCATTCATAAGTCACGCACTGAACTACCACTTGATCATGCTAATTAATGAAAGAAATAGCCTCTGTAAAAAGACCCTCCACATCCATATCCCACAAAACACGAGCTTAAATTAACTTGTCCCCTGCGTCCCGTAGCCTCATCTACTCCGATAAACTCACCCAAATTATCTGCAATCTTACTAAGACTCTTCCAATACGTAACTTCCAATGTAATCTAACCCACACTGGAGCATTTTTATGTTTGAATAGCAAATTAGGAGAGAAAATAAACGAATGGAAGGGGAAGGGAAGGAAGGGAATGAAAAGGGAGGGGTAAGGAGGGAGAGTGTATCTTGTTTGTTTATAAAGAAAGGGAAGAGAAAAGGAAGGAAAATCCGTGTTTTCCTCCGAATCTTTCCACCTTAGGAGACATTATATTCTTGACAAAACTTGTCTATGTTTTCCCTCCAAATCCCTCCCCTCCAAATCCCTCTTTTTCTTTTTTGTTATCCAAGCAAGAGACTCTCCATCCTTCCAAATCCCTTTTTTCCTTTTTTGTTATCCAAATAAGAGACTCTCCATTCTTCAAAATCCCTCTCCTTCCTTTCCCTCCATTTCTCTCTTTCCAAACATAATGTTAGTCTCCTTGTTCATTTCTAGTGCAAGAGATGAAGACTTGGCAATAAAAGCTTTCTTATTAAAGAAGTAAAATCCTATCCCTATTCTCTATATAAGAAAAACACATCAGAAAATACCCCTTTCAACAATCCCTACTTCATTCACATTGAAATCCATTCACACCCTTTGAACAAAACCATCTATCATGCTAAGAGGAGGATTTGCACTTAAGACTTGTCAGAAATCAGAGGAATTGCAATACACAATTTCATCAACAATATCTTCAACATCAATCTTAATTCTAGTAGGAGTAGATTGATTAACAAGGGAGTGAAATCCTAACTCACAAGATAAACCCCGTATTATTCCTACCCCCAGGCGAAGAGTGAGAAGAAACCTTACCAGGAGCTCCATTAATCACATTATGCCATCGGCTAACGTGTTGCTTACTAATTAAGCTAGCCTGAAGTTCTCCAGCTGACTTTATTACTGTTTCATTGAATGTACCACCCACAACCTCTTTACATCCAGAAGGAGATTTACAATATGCTCTGGACTCTGGAGTTCCAACCTTACTTGCATGAGAAAATCCATCATCAACCACCACCTGTTCCCCTTATTTTGCTTTCCGAGCCATGGTGGGCGTACGATAGCAGGGGAGATAAACACGAGGAAACTTGGGCAAAAAGAAACTGTTCTTAATCATTCTCCTTTACATACTAAATATATTTGCAATTTGTGCAAGTCAAGACATGCCAACATCATTGTTGTTTCTTAATATAGACCTCTTTGATGCCGTACTGCTTTTCCAACTGCATGCATTTATAGTTCAAATTTTAAACTACCTCCACATTCTCAAGCTCCAATTATGTTGACTTTGTGCCCTTTTTTTTAAAAAAAATATATATATACTCCCTTTGTTTGATTACGAAATTGGACCCATAGTACTTCAGGTGTCAGAAAACCGGTAAACAATGCCTTTTGAATAACAGGATTGGCATAAATCTATATTTTTTATATTAAGCTTTTTGAGAGATTTTGTTGTTACTGAGCATTGAATATATGTGCTATTGAATGTAGCTTTCCATAACTATCGATTGCGTGTACGACATGAATACTTCTTGCAAGCTTTAAATTGATAATATGTTCCATTGTTGAACTTTCCATAACTGTCACTTGCGTATACAAATATATGTGCTATTGAATGTAGCTTTGCATAATTGTCAATTGCGTATACGACATGAATACAACTTTCATACATAAAACTTTTCATGGTTGAACTTTCACAAATACTCGTGGAATTGATAACAATGCCAAAGTGTTGACCAAACAATACTGGATTAAGGCTTTGCCATCTGTTGTTGTAAAATGGGAATGAAAAACCAAGGATGTAAAGTGAATACACTTATTTTTGGTAAATGGATGATATACACCTCTTCCAATGGTGGGATAATGGTAGTTCCTTGCTCTTTACTTCCTTTCCGGTACATAGTAAGATTTTTCTTTTTTGGAATTTGTACTGAGATAAGACTTCTATGCCTTACCAAATGTAGGTCAGCTGTTACGGGAGTGAGAAGAACTCCAACACAGGTGATCACTGGAGGTGTGTTGTAATGGCGATTAGTAAATGCACTTTTAGTTTTGTTCATCTTTATTATAGTTAATTTTCCAATTTCCTATCTTATAAAACTAAACTAATAATCAGACTTGTAGTTGAAGGAACGGGAAAAACATGGAAGAAGGACCAAAGGGTTCGGCTTCAGCATGTGGATACTGGCGTTTATCTACAAAGCCACAAGAAGAAATATAGCATGGGGCAGCAAGAGGTGAGAGCAAATAAATTTTCTTAACCTATTTTTGTGCAACATAGGGGGTGTTTGGTATGATAAATGGAAATGTAACGGAGAGGGAATACATAAATAGAGATAAAGGTAATGTTTAAGTGTTATTATTATTAATTCTTTGGCATAAAGAGATGTAAGAGAATAAGAAGAAAGAGCGAGAACCAAAAATACAGTTGGTTTTTGGTGTGAAATCCCTGGTAACAACTTGGAGGTTTTTGTTTGCTTTGTGATTGGGTTAACCCAATCTCATAACAAACATTAGGCGATACTTGACAAAATAGCTTATTGAGCAATTTTAGCTTATTTTGATACTATTAGAGGGTTGGGTGGTCAGATCAGCCAATGCTAATGTTTGTTAAATTAGCTTAGAGCTTAAAGTTATAAATAAGTTGTTTTTGAATAAGCTACTTATAACAGCGGGTTCAAAATCAGTTGGTTAAATCGGCCACTATAATCAGCTCTCAGTCGATTGCCAAACACCTTTTAAGTAATGGAATGAGTTAATTGAATCCCTTAAACCTAAAATCATTGCTTTTAAGAAGAGCTGATTTAGCTATCTTATACTGTTTTATCACAAAGCTTGTGAACAAGAAATATGCATTTAAGTAAGAAATCTAGTCGTGATTATCACCTTTTAAGTAATGGAGTGAGTTAATTGAATCCCTTTTCCTCCGTCTTACAAAGATCATGTACCGAAGAAAATAATTTCATCTAAAAGCAAGTCATGATTAAATGGTTGTTTGTTAAATTTCTCGTCTCATCGTCTGTCAACCTCCGTGTCACTAATTAATACGCACTCATCTTTGAGCGATCACTTATCAAAAGAATTCATTTTTGATGTTTTCCTGAATAGGTTTGCGGTGTGCAAGACAAAAACAGCGATAATATTTGGATAGCAGCCGAGGGTGTGTACTTCCCTGTGAAGAAAAGCGACGATAGCGCTTAGAGACATCGATATCGTTTATACTCATACCAGTTTTTTATAGCAAGCGATATATTGAACCGATAATTGCTCAAAATTTTGATAGAGCCTTTTTTCTCTTCTTTGGAGTGTAATGTCGCATCAAATTGAACTATTGGAGATAATTTATTAGTGATTAGATAATAACTGGTTTTATTATTGGCCAAGTCTGGACCATATGGAGCATTATTCAATCTTTTTCTGCACTTTCTTGCAACTTGAGTTATTCAGCAAGGTTAGAAGATGTTTAGGTGTGTATGTTAAGTTTACCTGGACTTATCGTCAATGTTAGCATATAATTGGAAAAACAGAGATGCATATATTTCATCAGCCAAGGAGATACCATTCGAAAACCATATGGCTCTGAGAGGAAGGGTTCTAATGACTTGTAAAGTCTGCAGACCATCTTTAATTCGATGAAGTGAAAAAACCATCTCAACAATACACACCCAACTTCCTTGAGGTTAGTAATTCGTGAATCGTGAGTCACGAACTCACGATGAACATGGAAATTGTTTTGGTTGATAAACTAGTATAAACCTTATGCGATGGGATGATTAGATAGGACTGTTTATAGTTTATTGGAGGTCAGATCCAGGCACCTAACAGGCTTTGGCTGTTGCATAGCTCTATCGACTCGAACATAACCTTATGTTGACTTGTGACCAAACTACTTTGTGTCTATGTTCCATTTGAATGAGTTAGGATGTCAGAGTTAGAGTTATCAACCCAATATCCGTTTGATTTCCTTTGTTACCCAAATTCTAAGCCCAAAGGCCCGTACACTTTAGTGGCATGAAACAGTCAAGGTCCACTTTTGCTATGGTCTGGTTTACATCTAACCCGCTGCGCTGACAAAGGCACATGATCATCACTTTTTTATTGTGTATTTTTATAAAATAATTTAGATGTTTCTTTTTCGTTTCTTCTTTTTATAATTGTTAACTTTTTTTGACAATAACATGTCTTTGACTATGTGTGCTCCCCGCTAAAGTTGCATTTTGTTTTTAACACAAATTCTTACTTGAGACCGTCTTTTGTAAAGATGGCTCTTAAAATCCCAATCCAATTCTAAATATATATTGTTACAACTCTGTATTTACAATTGGATTGGGCTTTTGAGAGTCGTTTTTACAAAAGACGTCTCTCAAGAGAGCACCTGTTTGTTTAATTGATAGTAAGATTAGCTTAGTTAACTCATCCATTATCCATATACAAATTTTCATTATGGGAATTTCACCATAAAATGGTAATATTTTGACCTAAAAATAATAAAAGCATTTACTTTTACACTTATGTGATTCTCTTTTAGGTTTTTATGTTTAAATGTTATTTTAAATGTTAAAATTAATTTAGATTGACTTTGAATATTAAAATACCTATTTAATTATTTAAAAGTGTCACTTTAAACCTACCTAGAAATAAAAGTGTTCATATAGGAGTTGCTAATCATATTGCATGTTTGGAGAAGATTTGGTAATCATATTGTTTTATAGATCAATAACCTTCTTTTAAACATTCTTTAAATATTAGAGGGGTCCATAACAATGTTGTATGTCTAGTCATTTTTTGTTTGTAATAATTTTCTCAATAAAGTTTTTTTTGGTTGGCATGGTTCATCATTTGCTAAATTGTATCCAACTTAGTTTGGAAGAATCAACATGTCATAATCAAGTGTGGCAAAAAAAAGTGTTTTAATAGATTAATTACACAATATAAATTACACTAATGAAAGGATTAATGATTAGTAAGAATTAATAAGTGAATCATTCTCAATCATAGACAAATTGCTAATTTTATCAATAATCATTCGTGTTATCATTATAATAATCACAAAAACTTGTGTGAGAAGCGTCTTATTGGGCCGGCCCAATTGCATATATCTTTTTACCAACTTTATAAATGTTAAATTCAAGAGTTAAAAGAGCAATTTGAATACTTAAAACACCAATTTCAAGGATTTAAAATTGACATTTTAAGTCATGAAATTTGACAATTTTAAGACTTAAAAGGTCAATTTCAATACTTAAAAGACCAATTTTAAGACTTAGAAGAACAATTGCTAGACTTAAAATTATCACTTTACCTTTAAAGTAGGATGACTCAAACATTAAAATTGATATTGAAAACTTTGAAATTGACCTTTTAGGCCTTAAAATTGGATTTTTCAGTCTTGAAATTGTCTTATTAAATCTTAAAATTAATATGTCAGAATATCCTAAAAAACTTATTGGGTTTGGGTCGGTTGCACGGCTAAGGCTGTCTCACAAGAGAGTATCTGTATAATAATTTAATTTGTGATGTTATTTATAAAAAACACGAAAACTTGGACGAGACGGTCTCATTATGAGACTGTCAATTTGAGCCGACCCAAAATCAAAATTGAAAAATGCCCAGAAAATAAAAAAATACTCAGATTATTACACGCGCGAATTAGGCCGGCCCTAATTGACGATCTCATTATGAGGCCGTCTCGTACGAGACCAGCTGTTATAAAAATACAACCTTTGTATTTAAATTGTTTTCAATCAAATTAGATCATGAGTTATTTGGTTGAGATATATTTATTTTATGAATAAATAAATTTTAAATCCAAATTCAATTGTTCTAAATTAAGTATTTAGATTAGGTTATTTTTGAGTCAAATTGAGCATATCAAGTTAACTTTCTCGTAAAAGCAGCCATGCACATGCATTCTTAACCTAGGAGGGTATGTAGAGTTAGTTTTAAACTACTTCCCTGAAAACCAAACCATAAGGTCATCTTGGTACTCCCCCGTAAGGCGAGTAATCCCAAATCCTAACTAAAAGTATTGACAAAGTTAGACAAATTGACAGACGCATCTTGAAAATTTTGAGGATTTTGTACAAAATTTTTATTTTACGTTTTTTTATAGTAAATGCATTTATTTAATTAATAAATTTAATATATTTTTTTTTATTAACATTTTCATATACGGAAGAAAGAAGGGGTACATGCTGTCGATCATCTTGGACACCCTTAACGATCACTCTGTAAATTTGTCTTGAATTTGATAGATTATAATTCCTTCAGTTCAGAGTAAATGTCCGATTTGATTTTTTGACGCTATTTATCAATCATTTTAAATTTTTTTAATTGTTAATCTAGATCAAAATATAGTCAAGTGAGATCTTTTTTGATACGTCTAAATGTAAATTTTATTAATATCAATTTTTTATAATTTTTATTATGTATAATTGGAAATATTTAGGATAAATTTAGTGCATTGTGTATAGTGCAAAACTAAATGAGACAATTGGTGTGAATTAGAGAAAGTATAAGATATCGTGGAGCTTTATTCATAAGTTTAAACTTTTTGTTAAGTTGGTTTATTATCTCTTGATGGTATCAGAGGCCAACATGTAAATCATGAGTTTAAATGTCATTCATTCCTTAAATTCAAGTGAAATATTTTACACCATGCATGAAGAGGCTATGAGTTGCATTAACTCAACGAATTCTTACATGAGGTGATATAAACGTAATAGACTAACTAGAATAAAAATAACATATTAAAAACTTTTATTATTATCAACTTAAATTTTTAATTGAGTTGGTTTATTGACAAATACACAAACCAACAGGTGTGTATCAAGTTGCCTCTAACTCACTTGGACAGTTGGACTTTCGCTTTCTTTATTAAATCTTTAACCACATGGATTTTCGTTAAAGCTAATCTCATTGTTAAAATTTTGAATGATTAATGGTATCAATAGGGGTTTTTTTTGACTGTGTGCATCTCTTTTTACTCCTTTTTGGGATACAAGTATGATTTGTCCGCATCTTTCAAGAAAAAGAAAAACCCCCACTCGGACCCTACCTTGTGCGGGATACCGGAAAGGTCCTTTACTTTACTTAATGCTTATTTGTTGGGATGGTTAACCCACGTCACACTGTCACATACTCACATTGATGAATTAAAGATGGGGTGCACATTTTTTAAATCATTAGAGCCCTTCCTCGTATTCTCGTAATAATTCATTAATTTGAATTGGTTTCTCTTTGATTTATAAAGTACGTACTTCGCATAATCTTGTTTCACCGATTATATGATGACATGGACAATAATTCCAACTAAATTTAAAAAATTTCAACTCCATAATTACCAAACAAGTAAAATGAAAATTTTGTTTTAAAAAGTCAACTTTGTCGTCCTAATGAGTTAATTCTAATACACTTACTGACTTAACATATTTTCTTGGCCGGTATCCAGGGAGCAAAGGAGTATCAAGTTTATATAAAATACTTTATCCTCATTCCTCAGTACCTAATTGTAGCCAATTCAAACCAATAAATTTGTTATCGGACTTATATATATACAAACTGTACAAATAGAGAGTTAATTAAGTACAAATCTAAAATTAAATCGTAAAATCTATTGATAATACGGAGAGAAGTCTATGAAGCTTGTTATTAGTCAATCTCTCAAATTCTACGATTTGATATCATACACTCCCTTCGAATCAGTTTAGATGTCCAATTTCCTTATTTGGTAAAAACCATACCAATTGTCTCATTTCCTTTTTTATCTATCCTTTTTTACATAAATACCCCCACTTTTACTACTCCTGATACCCAACTACCACCTTTACCCTACTTTTCCAATTCCCAATATCCCAACTACCACCTTTACAATTAATTTAATCAATTAAAATATCCAACTACCACCTTTTTAATGAACCCCTCACAATCCTTAAAATCCGCAAAATCTCAAATGAGACATCTAAACTGATTTTATAAATTATTTTTCTATCATAAATCTTTGACTTTTTATAAATTATAAATTAAGTGTACAAGACTTCGTTATATAAATTAGTGGGAGAATATTGTATTCCATGTACGTACACGGCACACCATGTAAATTTCCCAGAAAGTGAACACACATATATACTTCCTCCCCTCTAAAAAATACTTCAACGTTTTCACGTCGGTATAATACACTAATTTAATTCTTAATATCTATAATTATGTATAATTAAAAATTATAAAAATTTTAATATTAGTAATCCTTACATCAAGACGAATCAAACAAGATCTCACTTGACTATATTCTAAGTTATAGATAGTATAAATTAATCACAAATTAAAGGAGATAAATGAATAGTGCCAATATAACTAATGTTGCGAGTAAATTGGAATAGATAAAGTATATAACATATATAGTGATTATTTTAATATCAAGAAACCCAACTTTTTAGTGAAGTTTAATTCTTTGATTTAGTTCCCAAAATGGTCGGGATTTTATTTTTTGATCTGAACTTATAAACTTTGATAGTTTGGTGGCTGTTATTCGCAAAGTATAAACATAAATTATAATTCGTAAAAGTGCTAAACTTTAAGACTGTAATTTTCAAATTATTCCCAAAATAAAAATGAATACTACATCTATTCCTCTGACTTTACATAATACTCCCTCCGAACCAATTTAGTTGTCCGATTTGCTTGGGCACGGTTATTAAGGGTGGTGTGAGGTCCATTAAAAAGGTGGTAGTTGGGATATTCTAATTGATTAAATTAATTGTAAAGGTGGTAGTTGGAGTATTGTAAGTAGTAAAATTGGGGGTATTTTTGTCTATACTGTGTAAACATGGGGTATTCAGGTAAAAAAAATTGACAAAAAAATGAAATGAGACAATTAATATGAATTTGCCAAATAAGAAAATGAGACAACTAAATTGGTTCGGAGGGAGTATGATTTAGAAAATTCTTATATATTTATGTCATATAGTCAAAATTCAAAAGAAGGGAGAAAATATATATATTTTAAAAATTATTGTGTGGGGGCCTTGATGGTAAGTCCCAGCCCCCAGACTCAACCCCAGCCCAGCATGCCTTGGCCCTCAAAGAATAATTTATGAATTGTGCTTGTGAGAGACCGTTTTTCAATAAAATAATCTAAAAGAGCGTGAATTTTTATTTTCTTTGAAAGTTATTTGTATTAGTTAGGCTATACAGTGACTCTCATTCATAATTTATGATAATTTAATAAACAATTTATGATAATTTGTCAAAATCCAGACTATAAAAGTTGAGTGTAATACAATAATAACATATACTACCTTCGGTTTATTTAAGTGAAGTGGCTACTACACTTGCTTATTAACTAATATTCAGTATTCACATCCATCAACATTGCTTAGTAAAATGAAATTTTGTTTAATTTCTCTAAATACATATGATTATATCTGTTTTTATAATTTTATTTTATAATTTATATTTTACGCAATTAAAAATATTAAGGTGAGAAAAATAAAGTAGATAACGTGAAAACAAAAAAAAATATAAAACTAATTTAAACCCTAAGAATTATTTGAATAAGTGTTGCAAAATCAAAGAATATATCTTAGTTAATTAATTCCTCCTCTTAATGATAATGACTATTCAACATTATTCTGAACAAACTGAGCTTGATTTCATTAACTATTGTAGTTTGTCTACTTACCTATGCTAATTAATTTCCAGAGATTTGAGAAGAAGTTTCCCTCAAATCTCATAATTAATTAATACTTCCACCGTTATGAAATACTCGCTACATTTGACTTATGAGTACTATTGATTGTTCGAGCTTATTTTATATATAACGACTAATGTGTAAGAAAAAATATAGTCAAGTGAGATCTTGTTTGAATCGTCTAATTGCATACTTTCATAATATTAAATTTTTATAATTTTTAGCTAAGTATAATTTAAGATATTAATGATCAAAATTGTGCATTGGATTGCGTAAAAAAGTGAAATGTAGCAAGTATTATGAAACTGAGGAAGTATATTACTTCCTCCGTTTTTTTAAGTTCCTCCACCTTACTATAACGGGTAGTTTCAAAAGTTCTTTCACTTTAGAATACTTTCTATTTTTGGAAAGTGTTCATCCCACTTTTACCCCTTAAAACCCCACTTTCCTTACTTCACACTACTATTTAACTATTTTTTCTCGCATATTTTCAATACAATCATTACTTCACACTACTATTTAATTAAAATAATATCCACTGCAATCCAAAGATTCTATCTACATTAATATTTGTAAAAACTCAAAGTGGAAGAACAAATAAGATCGAAGGGAGTAATATTAATTAGGAAAAATTATCTAGAATAATCCAAACTATTCATGATTTTCCTACAATAATCCCACCTATTGATTAACCATGAATAATCCCAATTTTGAGGGACATTTTCCAAGAGTAAACCCGGTGACCGGATGACTTGCTATAGCAAGTTTTATTTTTTTTAAAAAAGGTAAATTAACATAAAATGTCGAAAAAAATATTCATAGAAAATTTATGATTTTTTTATCATTTAGAATTTATGTAAATTTTCAAAAATATTTTCTAATTTTAAATTAATATTTAATTTATTGTTTTGGTGAAATTACCTACTATAGCAGGTCGTCGGGTTACCCAAGTTTACTCTAGGAAAACACCCCTTAAAGTTAGGATTATTCATGGTTAATCAATAGGTGGAATTATTGTAAGAAAATCATGAATAGTTTGGATTATTCTAGGTAATTTTTCCTATTAATTACAATAATTACTGTTTGAAAAAGTTATATTTTGGAAATTATAAAAATAATTAATCAGATCTAGACGCATACTTACAGCTAATCAATAGTAATTAGCTAGTGCTACAAGAAGTCAAGAAAGTAGAGAGAAAATGGGAACTGACACTTTCTAAAGGGTGAAAAATAACCCATGTGCTAATCACTATATGTCCCATTTAATCTAGCATCAATTAATGTGTTTATTTAATCTTTAAGAAAAATTACTTACAACAACTCAATTTTTTTATGATTTTTCATTTTTATGATTTTTCTACAATAATTCGATCAACTTTAGGGGTATTTGCCTAGAATAAACTTGGGTAACGCGATGACTTGCTATAGTAGGTAATTCCCTAAAAAATTAGTTGAAAATTAATGTAAAATTAAAGAAAATTTACATAAAAAATTCTAAATGGTAAAAAAATAATAATTTTCAATATTTTTTTGACATTTTATTTTGATTTATCGATTTTTTCAAAATAAAAATTGCTATAGTAAGTTATCAGGTTACCGAGATTACTCTAAGGAAAATACCTCTAAAGTTGGATTATTCATGATTAATCAATAGGTGGGATTATCGGAGGATAATCCTGAAATAATTGAATTATTCAAGGTAATTTTTTCAAATAAAAATTATAAAAAGTCAACGGCAAGTCTTGTATAAGACCATCTCACCGTGAGACAAGCCCATACAATTACAAATAGTCCAAAGTTAAAGTTACATAGTAGTTACCTAAATCAAACAGTTTTTTTCATTAAATTTGAAGAAAGTAAAGATTGGGCCAACCTATATTAAGTTGTCTCATGGTGAGACGATCTTAATAAAAAAATTTTCAAAAGTTAATATTATTAGTATTTTGATTTAAAAAATCAAATAAGATTTTATTTTGACTATTTTGAGTTATATATTAAGGGTAAGAGATACGAATTAATTCTTGGTGTAAACACTTCAAACATTTGTAATCCAATTAATTAGCAAAGAGTTGTTGGTTATTTGCCTTGGTTGGTTTGACTAACCGGTGGTTTTAGCCTATTTGACTTATCAGTATTATAAATCACTACTCATATTTAGTTAAGAGAAAGTCTAAGTAAATAACGGTTATTTATGAAGCTAATAAATGACCCTAATGTGTTAAGATGTGATAAGGTAAGAGATTTGTTGTTTTAATTTATCTTTTTTGAGTTTGTTTATTTTAATATTATTATTTTTGTCTTTTTATGGTTATTTACAAATCACGGTTATTGATTAGTAATTTTTGTATTAGTTAATAGGTGTAGTGTAGTTATTTTTTGATGTTAGTTAATTAATAGTATGGTTATCAATAATTACCCATTGATGTTTATAATTGATTTAAATTTATTTATTCTATTTAGGAGATACAAGTTTAAGTAAATTATTATTGATAAATAGTTATAACTATTTATCAATAATAATTTACTTAAACTTGTATCTCTTAAATAGAATAAATAAATTATTGAGTAAATATTAATTAATAATAAATAAGATAAATAAGAATTATTTTGTTATCGAATTTCTTTGGGCTTTCACTTAATTTTAGAAACAGTTAAAAAAATTTATTATTGAAAAGTCAAACATTATTCAAAAAAGGCTAACTCTATATTAACTAAAAATTCAATTTACCATTGACCAAAAAAAAAAAAAAAAAATTCAATTTACCAACCAACAAATCTTGTGTGAGATCATCTCACTATAAGACAAGTCCATGTAATCAGTTAAGTTCTCTTATATAGATCATATTAAGTACAGGTGTTCAAAACAGACTCGATAACCCGATAGACACCCTATTTTATAAACGAACCCGATTTGACCCGACTTAAAAATGGATCTACAATTATGTAAAAACCAATTTGAACACAAAACTCGATTTTGAACCGACCCGAAAAATCTAACCCGAAATCAACCCGATGACCCGGAATGAACACCTCTAAATTATTAAGATTGTAAGTAATTTATAAGTGATTTCTAATTGAGGTTATGAAGTAAGTGATAAAATCACTATAAAAAGTTATCACTTTAAAAAATGATCGCTTTAAGATAATTAGTGTGCTTTAGGCCAACCCAATAGAAATAGTCTCACCGTAAAACCGTCTCACGTGATTATTTATCTTTACTAAATACTTTTTTAGCTGTTTGATCACGTTAATCTATAAAACTCACAAATATTTTTTTACCAAACACCATGTATTCTCTATTCAAAACATCAACATAATCAAAGCTTTCATCAAGTTGAGTGACAAATTAAGGTGGCAGTTAGTGTTCCACTAAAAAGAAAACGACTTATAACAACTTAAACAATTTTAGGCAAGGAAATGAATACTTACTCAAGCCCTCTCTTGAGATGGTCTATAGTATAGACGCCTCTTAAGAGCCCAGTTCATATCTCCCTTTTAACTTATAAAATCACCAATCAGTTTTTTTTTTTAATTTATAAATTAGGTCAGCCCAAAACTTGAAATGTCTATTGTATAGACAGTCTCTAGTAAGAATTTGTGATACTTATTAGATAGAGTTGAAAAAGTGATCCTTTTAACAAAAGTCATTCTATGAAATTTTGGTGATTCATATTAATTCCCTGAAATTTTGGGCATATCTACAAAGCTTAAGAACATTAAGTTTTTTTGCATAATTGCATCTCACCCTCAAGAAAATGAAGGAAGGATTAATTCTCTATTAATTATATTCTTTTAGTCATTCATAAATAAATGATAAGGACAATACTATACAAGGATCTTGCAAACTCTAAACAACGCAAATATTAAATCATACTAAAACG
Organism: Amaranthus cruentus; assembly: GCA_019425755.1. NCBI lineage: Eukaryota > Viridiplantae > Streptophyta > Magnoliopsida > Caryophyllales > Amaranthaceae > Amaranthus > Amaranthus cruentus. The sequence goes on from CM033466.1 coordinate 9,583,900, forward strand.
GTATAGTACTGAAGTACTATATAAAGTCTCGTAATATGTTATATATTCTATCAGAAACATAGATACAAAACATGACGGACTTATATGAACATGTAATATCAATATGTATAGGAACGCCACCATTACAAGATTATTGATGGAGAACTGATAGTGTATATAACATATCTAATATAACGCTTTAGGCTTTTGTTTGAGATTGCTTTTCTTGACATGGATATCTTCGATTGTTATTGATGGGTATGGTCAAAAGGGCAAACTTTTCGATGTTGAGCTAGCCGTGAGCGACTTGAGATGCTCTGAAGGAACAAAATCTTGGGGCAAATTAGCCCGCTTAACGATTCGTTTCATATTGTTTTGCAAACTTTGTTGAACTAATTGCTTTACCGCCTTTCTCTCTTCGCTCAACATGATATCTTCCTCGTCCTTGTTAAGATTGTGGGTAGATGAGGAAGAGCCGCATATAGGAGCAGAAACAGCCGCGGTAGTTTTACCATTAACAAAGCTCTGAGATATTTGCTTCCCCTTGTCCATCCTTAAACATTCCAATATTCTCGACGCCCTTTTTTGTGCTAATGTACTACCGAGAAGAGTTAATTCGAGCAATGTCGATCCAATGCCAAGTTCTATCATGGCTTGCCTGTCATTGTAAGATTTGTGAGCCATCACCATTAGTAAATAAGCTGCTTTTTCTTGGCACCTAGGCGAGTCCGTCCAATTCAAAACATCCATCAAAACTGGGAGAACATCCGAGACACTGCTGATTGCTCTCCTGCCTTCCGAGGTTGACACTACATTGCTTAAAATTGAGAGGATTCGCTCGCTCATTTCCATATCGCCCAACATACTTATAAGGTACCCGATCACATTGGTCTCGAGAATAAAGGAAATGTTGGAGGGTGTTATCGAGAGATTGTAAAGCGCTTTTAGCGAGTCTTGCTTTGCTTGTGAGCTGGTTTTCTTTTCCGGGTCTTCAAGGACGCTAACTAGAAAAACGATGGCACCAGAAGTTCCAATGATGGGCTTGTTAGAATCTAACGCGCTCAATGAGAGGAAATTTGCAACGATGGCTTCAGATATGCACTGTTTTAGAGAGCCGTTTGAGGATTCGATCTTCTTTAGTATCTTATGAACTGCTCCTGCTTGAACTATTGCTGCTTTGTTCCTACCAGGAAATTTACCATTTTGTTAAACAAAGACCTCAATTGTTTTACCATTTTGTTCCAGGTGTTCAAAACAAATCCGACGATCCGATATTTTCCCGACCTTTTAACAGAACCCGACTTCAAAATGAATTAAAATTATATAAAAACCAATGTAAAATCAAGAACCGATTTTAAACTGATTCGAAACACCTAACCCAAAATTGACATCAAATAAACACCGCTACTCGAATTCAGCTATTGACACAAGTTTCAGAATAGTTGCTACAACAACAGCAAACCACAGAAGTAAACAGAATATAACAAGAATGCAACAGAAATCAGCTGTAGAAAACGTCAAAACTATAGTCTAACATTTTTTACAAGGAACAAAACAAAACCTCCAATTTACTTCAAGAATACAACCAAACAACAGTGCCTAATTCAGGATGCTAGTATTAAATTATAGTATAAGAATTCAGGGGAAAAACAAAATTTAAAGTCAACTTTAAAATCGATGTATAAATTAAAATTTGCAATATATAAAATTTAGTGCATTTTAAATTTTATTTTGGACATTTTTAACACAAGAAAAATTTAAAACCCAAGTGGGGGCAACTTGTGTTGAACTAACTCGATTGTCGATCTTCTTTATTACATGATCCGTGTTATAGCCGAGACAAATTATGGCATAGATTCCCCTGTAAAAGAACAGTCTTTACCATAGTATAGTACCCAAAAAAACTTGTCAAACGCACAAACAGTTTCTCTTCTCCAACTTTATTACCTTTTTTGTGTACCCTTCTGAATTTCATTTCCCTGTGCCAGTATTCATCTTCATTTTCAACAAAATTTACCCCAAATCAACAAAAAAGAATTCAAACCCATTTTCAGAAAATAACATGCATTCAACACCATCAAATCAGGAAAACCCAGAAATTAAAACTGTTAGAAAAATAATCCCCATATAAATAACCGGAGACAATTTGACTAACATATTTCCACCTGTTTTATTATACGACCTACATTTGACTTTTTATGCAATTTAATATGTTATTTTATTCATTTAACAAAGTTAATTATATGAAAACGTATAATTAGACTATTCAAACAAGATCTCACTTGACTATATTTTTATTTACACATTAGCTCCAATATATATAAAATTAGATGAGGAGTGAACATAATCAAAATGTAGCAACTATTTCAGGACTATTTTTCTTATTGGCAATTTGTTTTAGAATGAAACTCATAGGGCCTATGTGCAATAAAATTTTCTCTTATACGGGTCTTGTATATAGAAGCCCAATAACAAAATTATCACGATATAGAGTGATGGTTTTCGATCAACTGAAAATAAAAGTTCTTGGTCTTCCATAAAAAAAATGTACGGGTTCGAAAAGAATAAGATTTCCGCTAAATGTTGGAAAAATAATCCACATTGAATAATCAGATAACTTCTACTACCAATTTACAAGCTCAATGACAAATTTATCCCAAAAAAATCAACCCATTTACAAGAAATAACATAGAAAAACTCCAAACAAAAAACATGCATTGAATATCATCAAATCAGAAAACCCAGAAACATGCAGTACATTCAATCAACTCCCATTTAATTACTTAAATCAAAAGATGTAAAATAGAAAAAAAAAATCAAGATAAAAAATACTCACAAATCATTGCCAATACCCAGATTAAGAAGAGCATAAAGAGCTTCAATAAGACATTCATCATGATCACCATCATGATCATCAACATCAAGTAAAGCAACTAATGGAGGAATAGCACCAAGCATAGCCAATGTAGACCTTGCTTCACCATCTTCCTTCGCCAAACTTCTCACTTTTTTCGCGCCATTTTCTCTCTCCTCACCATTTTTCTCACTTTCCAATAACTTCACCGCTCTTCTTAACTCCTCTAATCTCTCCTCTTTTTTCCTCATCTCTTCTAGATCTTTCTCTTCTTCTACATTTTCTTTCCTCCCTGAAGAAAATGAATAAGGAGGTAGGTTCAAGATATTCCCTAATTTCTCGGATTTAGGTCGGCTCAACCCATTTGTGGTTTTGGGATTTGGGTCGGGTTCGGGTTTTTTGATGTGGGTTTTAGAGGAATTAGGGTTTTTATTCTTGGTTGAAATGGAAGAACCACCGCAACTGACGGAGGCGATTAATTTACGGAAAGAAAAGGAACTCCAAATTCGACAATGGTGGGGGTGATGATGATGTGAAGATGATGGGTTTAAGATCAGTGATCCGACGTCGTTTGTTGCAGGATGACATTCCGCCATTTTTATTGATTTTTGATTTAAGGGCTATTACTACATTGCACAAACAGAGCTAAAAAAACAGAGGAAAACAGAGAGGAAGAAAAATGGGAGAAATTTGAAGAAAAAGGAGGAAGTTCTTTATGAAGTGGAGTGTGTAGTGTGGAGTGAGAAGTGAGAAAAATGGAGGAGTGGAGAAAAGGAAGGAAAAAGGGAGGAAAGTGGAGGAGAATGGAAATGGTGAATAATGTGTTATTATTGTAATTATAAATGATTTTTGAGTCAGAGTTTTGTTTTTGGAGTATTTAAGGCTCTCTATATGAGTGCTCATCTAAGCTATGCCAATATTACTCTTGGTGGCAAGTGATAATTATTTTGAAAATTTAAAACAAGAAAAAAAAATATATATGAAAAATTCATACAATAACAAATTTTGCAATACAATTTTCAAGATAAGCAGTTTTTACTCAAAGCTGTGGTTTGATGTTGTTCGCTGCGAATAAAGACTGGAAGTCAAAAATGTCAAAAGAGTTTGTTCTTTGTTACTAACAGCGAACAAAGGTTGTTAACAAACGAACAAATGCGAGTTAAAAACAACAAATCCCCTATTTGACCAGGTTTTAGATTTGTTCGCTATTAGTAACACCAAACATACCCTTTGCTTTTTTTGAACCCTCTGCCTTTGTTCGATGTTACTAAGTGCGAACAGTCCCAAACCTCGGGTCAGGGAAAAACAACTTATCTTGGGAAAAAATTTCAAACGTTGGCTATAATGTGATATTTTTATATATTTTTGCTTATTTGTTTCAAATTTTCAATTGTTTTTGCGTAAATGTGTTCATTTGGGTTAGCAGATTGATTTTATTAGGTATTTTGGATCTTTATTTTTATTTTTATTTTTCTTTTTTCTCTTTTTTTTAGACTTAGATCTTGTGTCTACATTAGTTTTGATATAATTTTAATTTTAAAGTCGGATCAAGTCGCATTTGGTTACAATATCGGGTAAGTATCAATTCATTGACTCTATTTTAAACACTTCTAATTCCCACCGCTATTTGATATTTTCATTTTTGCTATTCTTTTCTAAAATATTTCAATTTATATCACATTTTTAACATAATTAACTTTAGTCACCCTAGTTTTATTATTTTATAGTTTATGGTCTCTACATATTTTCCACTAATTTTATTTTAATATTTTTTATAATATTTATGGTTCCTGCATGTTTCCTACTAGCTTTATTTTAACATTTTTTGATGTTTTTAATCTCTATTTTTTTTCCACTAATTTTATTGTATATATATTTTTAATGCTGATGTTCTCATTTTTTTCTTTATTAACTTAGTTATTCCGTAAAATAATATCTTCACCAATTAAATAATTTACTTTTTCTTAATTCCTTTGAATACTCCTTACGAGAATATTAAAAAATAATGAAGTGACTATAAAGCTATTTTAATTTAAATGATTTTAAATTAGTATACTCCTATCTTAGATGCACCTTGTAGTTGGTTTGCCCGATGGATTTGAAATGAAACGATTGTTGATTAAAAATTTTAAATATTTAAGATTAATGCTTCAGAGTAAAGCGGGAAATGAAGAAGATGTGATGCACCAAGTTCAAGCTAGATGGCTTAAAAAAGAACAGCCAGTGATAGATTCGTGCGATCCTATTTAACTAAAGAATTTAGGTGGTAGCATCATAACACGATTCTACGATCCTACGATCCAATGATCTGATCCTAGTTACATAGGTAGATTTCAATAGTAAATATTCATATAATACAAATTTCACTTACGTATAAATACTTTAAAAAATTATATTAATATTTTAATAAAATTCAAGTTTTTCTTGATTTGATGTTTAAAAATGATTATTTTTTACTTACACCTTAAAACTTAAAAGATAATACAAATTCTTACTATAGACCGTCTATAGCATAGACGGGTAAATATGGGCCAGCCCATTTTGCAAAATAAGTAACTGATTAGTCATCAGCCTTATTTTTAAATTTAAAATCATTGGGCTGGACTGTTGGGAGAGTCGTCTTTGCCATAGACGGTCTCTCAGGAGACCTTATTAAAAGATAACAAACATAACTGATAATCAATAATCTAAAGTGCATTAATATTTATTTGGGATCACACAATCCTACAATCTGATTTTACCGATTTTGATCCTACTCCCTTAACAATTCTAGGTAGAATCTCGATCCTAATAATCTTGGTTGGAGACACCAAGTACGTGTTCTAGACCAACAATAGTTATCTTCTCGTTGACTATTGTTTGTGCCTTTATGATTCTTATTTTGGTTATTTAGGATAACTTTTTGTGGTTTTAATTGTTTTTAGCTTAAGTCTTATGGTTGTGGTAACTATGGAGTTTGGTAGGGCCGTTTAGGCTTGATTAAAGAATGGTAAAGACAATCTATCTAGGCCTCAATATAAAGTTGTCCTAGGCAGGAATTTTCCAATGATCAACCTCATTTTGGATTTTCTACTTTTCATGGTTTTGAATATTTTGTTAATTATTTTTTTTTAATTTAATCTGTCATTAGCATATATCAAGGTTTGCCAAAGATTGAAGGTCTTAGGGAAACGATTCCATACATATTAAATACGGTCTTATTAGACTATTTCTATACATTTGTAATTACAAGAAAAATAATTCCAACAAATAACATTTTGAAATTTGAATTGGTTATCTGATTTGAACAAATTGATCTTAAATTTAATTAATTTATTCATATTTCATTGATCATCGCTCTAATTTAATTTATTGATCCCTTCTCAAATTTTGGATCAAGACGTTAAAATATATAGGGCTTCGGAGATGGCTAACTTTCACCATAAAATATAAATTCTACTTGCGTTTTTTAAAAATGATATGAAAAATATTAAATATCTTAAAGAAAAATTATTGTTTTCTTTTTAATTTATTTTCCTTCTAATTAATAATTAATATCTTAGACAATTCTAGGAAACATAATTAAATTCATGAGTCCAGACACTGATTGTTATGATCCCTAACCCTTCCCACTTATAAAGACAATGAAGAAGATACTTTCTTCGTTCCATAATACTTACTACATTTTATTTTGGGTACTATTTATCGTTTAAGCTTATTTTATATATTGCGGCTAATATATAATTAATAATATAGTCAAGTGGAATCTTGTTTGAATCGTCTAATCGCATACTTTCATAATATAAACTTTTTATAATTTTTAAATGTGTATAATTCGACATATAAATGAACAAAATAGTACATTGAATTGCGTAAAAATGTTAAATGTAGCAACTATTATAGAACGAAAGTAGTTTTTAAAGTATTACTCCATGTACCGTGGACCCACTACATTCATACAGATTTGACCATTTCATGATTTGTATTTACTCCTATGTTAAGTAATTTCTTTGTAAGAGAAATTGACTTGCTGACAATGGAGAAATATTATAAGTTTATAACTTGTTAAATTTTGCAAACGTATCGATTTCATGAGCACTTCCGGTGTAAGAAGTGTCGTTACTGATATTGTGTAGGCTCTAGGCAAAATAATAAATATAGGCCTTTTTTAATAGTATATTGATTCTGATCTTTAATAAATACTTGAAATAATAATATTAAAAAATTTCTTAACATTAAAATAAATTATTTTTCAAAAACTTTATTTTCTTCCTCCTCTCTCAAACATGACTTCTTCCTAGAAATATCTACTGTAGACTGACCAATTACACTGAAATTAGGCACTCTAAGTATGTTGGGCCCTGGGCTGTGACACTAATTGCCTACCCTCAAAAATGACCCTGAGTGTAAGATCTTAATGACATAGTAAACATCACCAAAAAAGAAACTCGACTTCTGGCCCAAACTATTCTATTACGATTAGAGATTCACAAATTATTATACGAGATGAACGGTCTCTCACTACAATAACTTTGTTGAATTTAACATCAATAAAACTATAAAAGTATGGACCAAGAAAATTAAGCAGCAGCCCATATTTATTTCACCGACGAAATCATTTAATTAGAATAAAAAATCCGCTTATGACCCGAGTACCCGACCCCACTTCATTTCTTTTGTTAGTTAGGATATGGAGTCATGGAGCTCCATTATACCCGGAGCCAACACTATGCCACGTTGCATCTTCAATTTGAAGATTTTTACTTTTTTCGTCAAACTAGCACAAAAAAACGTGTATACTACTTCCTCGGTTTTAATATAGTCGCAACATACAAAAAATTATCACTATTAACTTATCTTTCTTAATTTATGATTAATAAGTAATTTATAAGTTAAAACATAGTAAAGTGAGATCTTGTTTGATTCGTCTCGACGTATATCAAATTTATATAATTTTATATTATACAAAATTATAGATATTAAGGATTGAATTAGTGCATTGGACTGCGTGAAAAGATAAATGTTGCAAGTATTTTGAAACGGAGGTAGTATAGTTTATCATAGTTGCTAGTGCTAGATGTGTTAATTCAGTTCATCAGATTGATTTCAAATTTAGCATTTTGAATTAATCTTAAATTTATCTTATACTCAGGTGAAATTTGAGTTCAATTACAAAGTCGTTAAATACCAAATCTATTTTAAAAATCTTTATATATGGCTATTAGTCAAATAAGTAAACTCTTTGTTACAAGGGAATGGCAATTTTTAGTGAAAAGGAGAATATATTATGTTAATAAAAGTTAATACTTCATGTTTTCCTTGTCAACTAGTGATTCCAAAATGATAGTATACTAGATAATGCCCGTGCGATGCACGAATTTATCAAATTTTTTGACATATTTTTGTATTATATTTATATTTTATTTCATTTGAAACAGTTGTATACATTACATACATTATATCATATTTTGCATTGTGCGCAATATAATTATAGTTGTACATTTATTTTTTTATTTTGAATAAAAGAGCAAATGGTTCTCACCTTAAGTACAATACGAAATCATGAATTTTTTAAATAAAAAATAACATTAATTTTTCAAACAAAAACATCTATTACATTAATTTATAAAAGTATTAAATATTATTACTATCAATAACACACTTTAAAATCAAATATAAATAAATAGAATTATGTAAAATTATTTGATTAGTTCAAACGACAAAGATAATTTTTTCTCATAAAAAATATAAGTGACTTACATAAAAATAGTCACAATCTAAATCATATTAGAATTAATCATTGCATTTAAGTAACAGATTCTAATAATTGTACATTATGTTTTAACCATTTTAAAATATCTAATACACTAAATTATATTCATTTAGTAAATAAAAATGAAAACATTTTAAAAATAATTAAAATAAATGAAATAAAAATATATAATTTTCTAATACATTAAAAGTGATTTGATCCAAAAAGAAAAAAGAAAAAAAAACAATTAATAAGATAATAATATGCTCAAAATAAAAGATAGAAAGTCAAAGATCATAATAAGGATGATATCATCATTTAAGTTTAGAGAAATTTTTTTAATAAGGATGCGACACGTAAGCAATTTTGAAAGGTGATGATGTATGTTGTGTTTTGTTTTAGTAATAGTTATAGATAAGTTTGTCGTACTTTATTACGTTCTATTATATTTGTTATATTAATTTTATTATGCAATCTAGTACATTATTTTGATTATTTATACCTTAAATTATGCATAATTATAAATTATAGATATTTAATATTATAAAAACAAACCATTAAATAATTAAAATAAAATTCAAATAATCAAATCACCCAACAAGTATAGCATAAGGAAATTGACAATAGATTTGAGAACCACTTCCGTTTTAAACGAATTGTCTTAGGTCTACTAGACATGGAAGATTTGAGAGATATGCTATATTTACTACTTTATTTGGTTTGCATATTGCATAATAGATCTACCTAAAACTTCATTGAAAGATCTAACATGAGATGCTCCACCAACCAACATTATTTGTTGTAATGGCAAAGTTTAAAATATTTGTTTAATTTTTATTTTTATTTTTTTTGAAATTTTATAGTGGTAAAGTTTTCCCTTTGATATATACGGTTGTGTAATGTTATTGTTTTTAATACAAAAGAATTAAACAAACTATTATAGGTATTTACACTAGAGTAGTTATACACACAAAAAACTAAGAAGGAAGTATAACGGCTAATTATCTACAGTAGTCGATTAAAATGTGGAAAGGAGTATCGTCGGTAAAAAATGTAAAAAGGTTGAATTATTTAAAAATAATTAATAGTAAGGGTAATTTACACCAGATGCATAATAGGTAGGATTATTCAACACAAGTTAAAAATATCGTTGGTGCTTTGCACCTTCTTCTTTAGTCATTTCCTTTATACTCTTGTTTTAATACGACTACTTTTATGATTTATCTTAGGAAACTACGTATTGAATTTTGCCAAAATAATATTAAAATTAAATAATAAATTAAATCAAATGTAATAAACTTAACAAATAAACAAGTAATTATTAGAAATCATTTAAAATAACAAATTATACTAACAATACTTTACCTACGACTAGGAAAACAATGAATGTTACCTAAACAGCTAACAACTATCACAACTACTTCGTGCCGAACAAGCCTCTAATCAAGCTCTTAACGGTTTGTTTCTGTACAAGAACACCGGTATATGCACGCACGATTCGACTAAGATCTTTTTAGACCCCGGGCCATTTCTTGAATCTCCACAAACCACAAGTAAAACAAGGGCCAGAAATATTTAAATAGATAGCACAGAAACAGCCCCACGTTTGAGCCAAAAGGACCAGCAGCATAATCAATCACATTTGAATATCTCTGCATAAACTAGATGGGTACCCCAGTAATAAGTCAAAACAATTTACAAGCATTCCCCACCCCAGGACAACAACGGTACAATTGCATTCAACGCGAGACAGAATCAAATCCACGAGCTGAGAATTCAACTCGCGCCTTTATTGAGTAGGAGACCTATGAAAATTACAAGAATATAGTGAATAGCCTCAAATCGATGCAAAAGGCGATGAAATTGAACATTCTTACAATTTACAATTCGGTATATGGTGAGTGATATTTATTCACGGATACTTCTATATTAGTCGTTTGCTACCATTAAATTTTCTGGGCTATTCTCGAGTTTTCTGATGACTAGCTTGTTTAGATCTTTGTCAGACGACGACGTGTCTACATCAACGATGACAGAGTCGTCTTCGGCATAGTCTCCCCTCAGAACTCCCATTGCGATTTCGTTCTCGACCATCTGTTGGATAACTCGCTTGACTGGTCGAGCTCCGTAGTTGGGGTCAAAGCCTAGAGTTCCTAGTAGGCTAACAGCTTCTTTTGTGAAATGAAGATCAATCTTCCTTTGCTTCAGCCTTTCTTTCACTCGATTCATCTACATCAAAATTGGAGTTTATGTAGTTAATTTTTGAAGTCGGCAAGATGATATACCGTCAAGTGAAAATAGGAACTTCCGAGCAATGAGGGCAAAAATCAAGTAAAACTGTAAAATTGTGTAATAATAGAGCGTAATCATATTGGACTGCCAGAATAAAGTCGATTCATGATCAACTTTTGCCATCGTTCCAAACCTTGTTAGTAAGTTCTAAGGTTCCGCTAGGGAGGCAGAGTTTTACTAATCACCTGAACCCAGGTCTAACGTAATCTTGAGCATTACCGTGTACACCTAGAGTTGTCCAATATTGACCGGATTAACCAAAACCAAGTATGACTCGACTTGACTCGTAATACTAATAACCCGCATATAAAAATCAAATTGTCAAGATATTTACATGCATGCAAGAATTGAAATAAACCCGAACACTCGAAGTACACCTCTACTGATACACCTAAAACCTATGTTACTCAACTCTTCATTTTGCTTTATGTACCCATGTCCGATCCTTAATGCTCAAACATTGGTATGACACTTAGACGCTTCTTTTTAGGCATAAAATTGAATATTTGGACGTATCCAACAATTGGACACATACTGGCCAGTATCCGACATCAATGCCCGAGTCCAAATAATATAGCCTAAAACAATAATTGGTAAGGACCGAGAGGACAAACACTGCAGCAAAAAACTTCAAAACAAAACTTTGTCCTAGACTATTAAAGAAATGAAATAATTGAAACACACGAGCTTTCAAACGTATTTTGTTTACCTGTAACTCAACAATTCTGGTGATTTCTCTGGAATCAAGAGGCTGGAAAACGATATATTCGTCAATCCTATTCATGAATTCTGGACGGAATGTTTGTCTAGCCGACTCTACAACCTGCCTCTTCATCGTCTCATAAATTGCATCTTTACTATCCTTTGTACTCCTCAAAGTTTCCAAGATATGATGGGACCCAATGTTAGATGTCATAATTACCACACAGTTAGTAAAACTGACGGTTCTACCCTGAGAGTCAGTTATACGTCCATCATCCAATAGTTGCAACAATATATTGAAGACGTCGTGGTGAGCTTTCTCGATTTCATCAAAAAGCACTACGGAGTAAGGTCTACGTCGTACCACTTCCGTGAGCTGCCCTCCTTCTTCGTACCCGACATAGCCAGGGGGTGCACCAACCAGCCTTGATACTGCATGTTTTTCCATGTACTCGCTCATATCTATACGTACGAGAGCATTTTCGGTGTTGAAGAGGTAACCAGCCAAGGCTTTTGCGAGCTCAGTCTTCCCTACACCAGTCGGACCCATAAACATAAAACTTGCTATAGGTCGATTGGGGTCGGACAGCCCAGCCCTTGAGCGCCGAATCGCATCAGCCACTGATTTGACTGCCATATCCTGTCCGATAACTCGTTTGTGAAGAACCTCTTCCAAATACACCAGCTTATCTCTCTCGGATTGCTGAAGGTTAGACAAGGGTATACCCGTCCATTTGCTAACAACTTCAGCAATATCTACATCTGTGACTTCTTCCCGAAGTAAAGATTTACCAGATTCACGATATTCAGCCAGGTTCTTTTCAGCCTCTTCCAACTGGCGTTGAAGAGACATCAAGGTTCCATATTTGAGCTCCGCAGCACGACTGAGGTTGTACTCACGTTCAGCAGCTTCCATCTCCAGATTGACTCTGTCAATCTGAAAGGGCCAAATTGGTTAAGAGTTACAACATCAGGATTAAAGAACAAGATGATAACAATAATTACTGAATTTTAAAAGGAATAATAATACAACCTTTCACCCATCCACTGTGAATAATCCCACCTTTGGATTATTTGTTAATAATTAACTTTTGTCCTTAGTTAGCTATCTACATAACCTTTTATTTTAAAATAATTCAACCTTTGCCCTTAGTTTGCTATCAGCATACCCTATTAGTATGCTGACAATAAACTAAGGGAAAGATTGGTTTATTAAAAATAAATCCAAAGTTGGGATTATTCACAGCAAATGGGTAAAAGGTTGGATTACTATATCAATTGTTCCATTTAGAAATCCAGAATACAAGCAAAGTTACCTCTTCTTTGATCGAGCGAATGCGATTCATCAGAACCTTCTCACTTTCCCATTGCTCGTTCAGCTCCTTTTGTTTCTCTTTCAGTAATTTGAGATCACTCTCCAACTTTTGAAGCCGCTCTTTGGATGCCTTATCAGTGTCATTTTTCAACGATAGTTTCTCCATCTCTAATTTTAGCACCGCTCTATATATCTCATCCAGCTCTGTAGGCTTAGAAGTGATCTCCATTTTCAATTTTGCAGCAGCTTCATCGACAAGATCAATGGCTGAAACGAAAACAAAGATAAAGATCATAACTGAAGAACAGAAAGATAAAGTTCAGAAGCCTATAAAGTACTAATACTAACCCTTGTCAGGCAAAAACCTTCCAGTGATGTAGCGATCAGAAAGAACAGCAGCGGATACTAGAGCCCCATCGGATATCTTCACACCATGATGCAACTCATAGCGTTCCCGCAACCCACGAAGAATGGATATTGTGTCCTCAACAGATGGTTGCCCACAAAACACTTGCTGAAATCTCCGTTCAAGAGCAGGATCCTTTTCGATGTATTTTCTATACTCATTCAATGTTGTCGCACCAATACAACGGAGCTCTCCCCGACCGAGCATTGGCTTTAGTAAGTTGCCAGCATCCATAGCACCACCAGTTGCCCCTGCAGATAAGTTGTGGAAAAATAAAATAGAGAATATCGGTTTCATACTTTCCGAAAACCATTTACAACCCAACAACTTCATTGCTTTTATGCTATTGAGGAAACAAGAAGCGAACCTGCTCCCACTACCGTATGAATCTCATCTATGAACAGAATTATTTGGCCATTAGAAGCACTGACTTCCTTTAGTACAGCTTTAAGCCTCTCCTCGAAATCGCCACGAAATTTAGCCCCAGCAAGCAGTGCACCCATGTCCAGTGAAATCAGCTGCAAGGGATGGAAACAATTCACATTAAAGCATCAAAACGAAAATTGAAGTAATAACTGCCAGAATTATTGTTTCCTTCTCCACAAACAGATACTCACAGACCAAAACAGTATTTGAAGCCAATCTATTAGTAGAACAAGACCGACTAGATAATCAATCGACAACAATTTCATCATCCCAATGTCATTAAGTGGCTCCAACCTAGGCTGGTTGGATGGGTGAGAGAGATTTACATAACCGTACCCTTGTTAATGATAACAAAGAAGTTATCTCCGACTGAGCCTTGGTAGTATATATCATCGGCACATTATTATAAGAGCACATAAGTTAATGAGTCATTTTAATATAGTTCATCATATCCGAAATCAAGGAACTATAAATCATTGGCCACAAAAATTAGAAAAATAATCACTTTAAGAAAAAAAGTTTAGACAAATATCACTCCCAGTTAAAGACACACCTTTCGATTCATCAATGGTTCGGGGACATCACCACGTATAATACGCTGCGCTAACCTGCAACATAACACAAACTGCTTAATCACATCGTTGACTAATCACCATGGGTCAAGAAGGAGCATTGGAATCACTAAGCGTGCCAATCTATCAAACATACATTCACGAGAAGAATTGATGTTCATCATATCCAATAAGGCCTAATCTGGAAGCAACTAGCACGGAGTAATATCTCATCAATATAGATATTAAGTACACTTGTAAAAACAATAGGGTATGTGGATTTCAAATCGAGTCATTTTCAAGTCGGTTGGGTCTAGTTCATAAAATGTCCTTTTTGGATTGAATAGTTCTCGATTTCAAGTTAGGGTCGACCCAAACGACTCATGATTTTTCTTTTACTCATTATTAAACATTTTCCTGAATATATATAGTAAATAACTTTTGTTTTTAATATTTTTTTGAACATGAAAATAAACCAATACATTTTTTTAAGGCTGCAACAAAGAAATATTGATGCATACAAAAATCAACTAGAAAGAAGTCCGAATAAAGTGATGACAAGGAAGATAGAACGTAAAAAATTTGGTAAAATATGGAAAACGGGTCGAAAGTTCGATTGAGCATGACCTAATTTTCTTTCAAATTTCCACACGTGCAAACTTGACGAATCTAATGTTAAATTTTCTTAATTACAATATTGAGAAAGAATATTATAATATTGACACACAAAAAGGAGACAATTGAAAACAAAAAAAATTTGAAGTTGGTAATTGTTTTTTATAATATTGACCTTATTATTGATAGCAAAGAGGTGGTTACCAATTGACCCTTCGTAACAAACATCATTTGTGACTTTACATAAAGAAAAGAAGTACATAGATTTGTGTCAATGAATACTAAAAAAAACAAATCAAAAAAATTCACAACTTCGTTCCAATGGTTTTGAATAGATGATGAAGGAAACCAAGTTTTGTGAAGATAAGCTACCGGAATAGAGTACACTTCATTACTGAAATCAGCCTTCATGGTCCATTGAATCAAACATTTTAATAGTAATTTTATTCTCACTCCTTGAACTACAAATTTACAACTAAAACCAACATAATTAAATAAAGTAAGGATCATATACTAAAAGGAAGAAAGCATAATGCAAGAGAAAAAGAAGTTACAAAAAGATTTTATGGCTTACCCTTCTGCTATTGCAGTTTTACCAACTCCGGGTTCACCAATGATTACAGGGTTGTTTTTCGTTCTTCTTGATAAAATTTGGATACAACGGCGAATTTCGTCATCTCTCCCAATAACAGGATCGAGTTTACCACGCCTGGCTAATTCAGTTAGGTCACTTCCATACTTTTCTAGTGCTTCATACTTTCCTTCTGGATCTGCACCCAATGAATATAAATTGTCTTACACATGAGAAAATGGTGGTCAAAAAGCCAAAGTAATATTCCTCTATCTCCATTGAATATGCAACGAGTAGTATTTGTTGATTTATGAAGTTATTGTATAGGTATAGGTAGGATATGACAACAAATTTGAAATATGTTGATGAAATAAAAAAGAAGGTTAGTGTATGGTCATTTACGAAATCATAAAATGTACACAAATTAAATGGAACAAGTTAAAATGAAAATTGTAGCGCAAATTCAAGGGGACGAAGGAGCAAGTACATTTTCATTTCCAATAATAAACCTAAAATGCTCCACATACAGCTAGTACAAAAAAGTATATAGCTTTTCTTTTGAAAACAATAATTCACGATGCCAATACACTCTAGTCACAACATAAAAAACTTCACGATGAGTTCAAAATAAGCACAAGAGTACATAAGTTTTCTCATTAAAAGAATATGAATGAAAAAATTCTAAATCACACATGAACAAGGCAGAATTAAATGGCACCATTACACGCGTTTCACACTAAATAAGCTACTTTTTCCTACACATTTGTGGATGACAGATCCATACATTTCTTACGAGTGCATATTACTCAGACAAAAAGTAAAGAACTTAAATCTCCCTTGAGTAAGAATTTTTACAACCCGACCAACAATGGTTGACCAACTTGAAAAAGGACTAACATAGAGTGACAAGCTCCAACTAGTACTAAAGATCGATTAGTTCGGGGTATAAAAAATAAAATGAAGACAGAACTCTAATTCTACACAAACACACTAAGAGATGTCTCTACAAGATAATAAATGCACCCCATCAATAAAATTGTAATCAAAAAATATGGCTACATATTATAAACTATAACTGTAATACATACTTTGATCTGTTACTCTTTGACTTCCACGAATAGCTTGAATGGCGTCCTTCAAATCCTTCTCAGTGAGGTTAAAATCACGAAATAACTGCTTCCCAAGCCTTGAATCTGAATGAAAAGCCAAGACAAGATGCTCTACGGATACAAAATCATCTCGCATTTCATTCTTGTGTTTTTTCGCTCTGTCCAAGAGGGAACCGAGATTTGGTCCAAGAATAGGCCCACTAGTGTCACTAACCTGCGATATTCAAAGTAATTGACCACATACAATTCATTTTATGTAGTTGCTACATTTCATATGTTCATACTATCAAATACACTATTTTGAGCCTCAATATCTGTAATTACGCATAATTAATTAAAATTATAAGTTAATACTATAAAAATATGCATTAAGACAAACCAAACATGATTCCAATTGACTATTTTTCTCAAACATGAAGAATAAGTGAAACAATATTGATTGATGAATAGTAGTTACTATGCAAATGTAGCAACTAATGTGGACCAGATGTCGTATAATATGAAGTTCATGTTAGCATACCTTGGGTTGCTTAGAAATATAGTCATCTAT
Organism: Amaranthus cruentus; assembly: GCA_019425755.1. Classification (NCBI taxonomy): domain Eukaryota; kingdom Viridiplantae; phylum Streptophyta; class Magnoliopsida; order Caryophyllales; family Amaranthaceae; genus Amaranthus; species Amaranthus cruentus. Next base: position 9,601,001 of record CM033466.1, read on the forward strand.
GGCTTGCAAAACTGAAGAGTTGTCCAACCCAGCTTTTGTTAAAATTTTACGAGCCAAACCATCTTTTTGCTCTAAAAGGGCCTTTATCAGATGTTCAGTCTCAACAATCTGTTGTTTGCTCAGTCGTGCAGCTTCAACAGCCCCAACAATTCCCTCCCATGCCCTCTCAGTATACTCTGTTTGATTGATCTGACAACAGTAAACATTAGAGAATAACCAAATAAGAGGATGAGACCGTCCCAAATCTCTTAATAAAGATTTGGACATAAGTTAACCAGTTCTTTTCAGAGGAAGTGTTCTGCGACGGGAAAGCAAATTAAAGAGATCCAAATAACACTAGACCCCACTTTAATGTACAAATTTGGAAAAAGATACCACGAACTAGAATCAACCTGACCAATGAGGGAGAAGGAACAAAATCAAAGTGAAGAATAGCTATGAACAGGCAATGCAAACATAATAATAAATGCCAATCATACTATCGCTAACTTACAATGTGAGACAACCCCTGTCTCAAATTACCAAATGACACAACAAAGAATATGAAAACAGTGATTGAGGGACAGCTTTGAGTGCTGTCCAAACTCCCTCTCAACTTCGAGTGTTGAGAAAACTCCTTTCTTATTCAATTCTTATTCCAAATGAAAGATGATTCCCAAGTCTAATACATGATGGCCTTATATAGTTATTTACTAATGCCACCTAAGCCCAGCAATTAAAATAAAAAGACACCTAAGCAAACAACATTATAAACTCAAAACAGAATCTAATTACAAATATTCCTAATAAACCCATATTAAACCGCCAACCCCTCTTTCTTCTTTCTTCTTTGATAGATCTTGAGGACCCTCGGAACCGTGGGTGTTACAACACTCCCCGCCAAATCAAGCACCTTGTCCTCAAGGTGGGTAAAATGTAACTCGGAACCCAATGGTTGCTTCCACCCTCAAGCCATCAACAGTTGGCACACTTATAAACCCGAACAAGTACGTGAGTGTATCTTTAAGATTGAATGTTTTGTAGTGGTGGGTAGAGTGAGTGGGTTGAAAGAATTTGTGGTAAAAATATTTTGAAATGGGTTGAAATTATTCCCAATTGCAAAAGGTCTTGGGCATAAAATGTTTTGGCCCTTTCTCCAATTAATTTTCAGAAATTCTACAGCCCTTTTTGACACAAAATCAGCAGCCCAGGAGCCACCTTCTTTTTCCCCATTTCCATTCAATTTTTTAATTCCCACAAACCCTAATTTTTCTCTTATCATGCTCTTTGATATGTCACGCCAATCCACCGCCTCCACCGGTGCCTCTGCCTTCCCTTGGTTCCGGCGCCGCCAACCCGGACCTCCCCCTGAACCACTACTAACTTGACCTAACTTCCTCTCTTCATGAGCGTCCCAAGCCTCTTTTCTTATCTTTCTCTTTTCCCTTCTGTTTTTCTTTTCCTCGATGCCTTCTTTTCTTGTTTCCTCCTTCCTGTATTTCATTATTTTTCTATCTTTTTCTCTTTTTTCTTCCCCTTTCATCTTTATCTTCTTTTTTTCCAAATACCATCTATTTATCTTTCTAATTCTGATATTTTCTTTATTTTGCTCCAAGTTAGTTTTATCAATTCTGCTTAAGCTTCCCTTAGTCTCATTCATCGATCTTGGATCCTCTTCTGGGATCTTTAATGGTTGAACTGTTCGTTGATCCTCACTTATACCCAATTCACTTACCTTACTTCCTATATCATCAACCTTCACTCTCTATTCTTGGACTTCTTCTTTTTTTCCTTTATGGAATACAAAGGCCATTAATTCATCTTCCATATCTTGATGTAAAATGAGAAGTGAATACCCTTTGTGACTACATTCTTGTTTTGGATAAAAACATTCATCACAAATTTCTTTTCCAAACTTCTCATAAATTTCATTTGTGGAGGTCGTTTTGAATGAGTTTAATACCATTTTGGACAGCCTTTTGGAGCATAACTAACGGATGAATTTCAGCCCCGAAACCCTTAAAAAACGCACTAAGATCTTCTTCTTGATCCGGGTTACGTGTTTGTGGCTTGTCATCACTTCGTATTCGCCTATCATTACTTTCTTTTTGACCAACCCATTCAAGATTCTTCTTTTCTTGGTCCAGAATGTGAACCGGTGGCTGCCTTCTTTGAATTTCCTCGGGTTTCAACCCCAAATGCAAGAGAATTTTCGCTTGAGTTTCCATTATTGTCAAAAGTTTATCATCAGTTTGGTTGTTTTTCTTGTTCATTTCTTGATTCATCTTGTCAAAGGTTGTTGAAAGCCTCTTCAATTCTTGTTCATTCTTCTCCCATCGTTCTTGGTCAATTGACGATTCCATTGTAACGGTGGAAAGAACTGCTCTGATACCTATTGAGACAACCCCGGTCTCAAATTACCAAATGACACAACAAAGAATATGAAAACAGTGATTGAGGGACAGCTTTGAGTGTTGTCCAAACTCCCTCTCAACTTCGAGTGTTGAGAAAACTCCTTTCTTATTCAATTCTTATTCCAAATGAAAGATGATTCCCAAGTCTAATACATGATGGCCTTATATAGTTATTTACTAATGCCACCTAAGCCCAACAATTAAAATAAAAAGACACCTAAGCAAACAACATTATAAACTCAAAACAGAATCTAATTACAAATATTCCTAATAAACCCATATTAAACCACCAACCCCTCTTTCTTCTTTCTTCTTGAATAGATCTTGAGGACCCTCGGGACCGTGGGTGTTACACAATGCGTTTGACATCTATATCTCCCCCTCCTCCAAGGATTACACTATATAAAAATAGTACATTGGCAGTCTAGAAAAATAACATGATATACTTATAGGCATCGTAAGATCACACCAAATGAAGGGCAAGAACAGCAAGAGAAAGCACAATGAATCTCTAAAGGGTGATGCTTTTAAACATAATGCAAAATGCTAGCACTAAATGAAGTTAGATACCATTTATAGGAGTTAAACACATAAACTTTTTACACAGACCTACAGCACATATTTAAAATTAAAGGATGCAACATACATGCTTAAACCATGCTGCTCAAGTACCCACGCTTCTCAAATAACTAGAGGAATTGGCTTCCACTTTAGTATGCAAAAGGGGCTGAAATTTTAATCATCATTGTGATTTGCTTAGTTCTAAACGTGCAGGCAAAGCGATTCCTCAAGTGCAGATGGTCTTAGAGCGCCTTTTGGTCTTAGTCTCGAAAAAGCATAGTTGATTAAACACCCACAATTTATATTCTCTCTTCTTTATTTATCTAATTCTTCATATTATTAACGGTTTTAATAGATTTCTATCTTGGGTTCTGATTGATTTACACCCAAAGACTTACACCATCACCCTGAAACTTAGACCTAGGCTTTAAGAACAACACGTTCGGGAGCCTTGCTTGCGTCTCTTAACTAACGTAAGTAGTATCTCACTTTTCCCACATTGGATACTTCACCAAATAGAGTTGCATCTACACTAGCAAATAATGTGAAGTTTCCCAATAATTTGTTTTCCATAAGGAGTCTACCAAATAGTACCATAAATTGGAGGCTCATATGTTCCACTCTAACTTGCACCAAGTAGCATCAGCCATCAAGTACAATGACTACTACATGATTAAGGCAAACTCACGGTACACAGCAAGATGATATCCTTGCTAATTCAGAATTAACCTCATCAATTAACTCCCTACTAAAGTTAATGCAAGCTTAAAAAGCCATATCCCTACCAATAAACTTCCCCAACTGAAAGAATCTAAGCCTTTATCTAAACTAATTACCGTGTAACATAATTCGCTAAGCTCCACCGAATTGCAAATAAAAAAAGTGAACTATAGTCGGTTTTAGGCTACTTTTGAATAAATTAATTCAAAAAGCAAATTGACTAGCAAATTATGTTACATTGTTAATAAAAAGAACAATACTTCAACAACCAACAAAAATTACCAATATTTAAATAAATAGGTGAAACAAAATACTCAAGTTTGCTCAAAATAATATTCCTAACAATCCAGTGAACATAATAGTAATCAATTCCCAACATTACACCCAATTCACATATATCGTAATAGCATAATATAATCCCAATTCGAACAAACACTCAATAACTAAAACAAGTGAATATAGGATGATCAAACTTCAAAGACAACCAGAAAACAAAATTTAAAATGCATTTATTAACTTTATCACAGAAAAAAAATACCTGCCCAGAACTGGCAGAAGGGGCAGAAGAAGCAGAGTAAAAGCGACGACCGATAAGAGGAAATGATGAAACCCCATTGATAGACTTCCTTACACTACCTGTATCCAAAACCCCATTAACAAAACTGCTCAAAATACAGGGAACAGCAGTTTTTGTGCAAGAAATTTGGTTAAGAGAGGGGACAGAATGAGAAAGAGGACAACACGAAGGAGAAGAAGAGAAGGTTTTTGAAGCAGTTAAAGCAGCATAAGCTGTTCTAGTAAGTTTTCTTTTGGAGGTGATTGTAATGGCCCTGGCAGCCATTGGAGGCATGAATTTGAGGATGGAGAATGAGAGATGGAGAAGAAAGATTGGTTTAAAGAGTGTAATGCAGAATTGAGAAGGAAGCTTGGAGAAGAGGAAAAACAAGATGATGAAAATGGAATGTTATGATGTTAGTGGAGATTTATGATGAATTGACTACTAGAAATTGGAACTGAACCCTTGAGAACTTTCTAGCATAATCCATGTTCTTTCTTTCTTTTTTTTTTCGAGTTAATCCATGTTCTTTCTTAGGATACTTTCTCGTTTTGTTGCTACATTTACATGGGTACGGAAATTAAGAAAAGGCGGGTACAATATATAAAGTACAATTATATCCTCCACTTTTTCTTAATTGAGGAGGGAAAAAAAGCTAGTAAGGTATAGAGTAGATAAAAATAGGAATAAAGTAGACATTTTTATGATTGTTTTATTACTAAAAATAGAAATGTAGCAAGTAATATGAAATTGTCAAAAATAGAAAATGTAGCAAGTATTATGGAACGGAGGAAGTACATATGGAAGAGAATAAATAATACCTCAAATTATCTTAATTATACTAGTTCTTCACAACTCGAAACAAACTTGACGAATCAATTTATCTAATATTTTAATTGAACACTTTAAATTGTAAGTACGCAATAAATCAATCCAATAAAAATAGGAAAAATTATCGTGAATAATATAACTTTTTGTTAATTTTCCTACAATAATACTACCTATTGATTAATCATGAATAATATCAACTTAAAGGGGTGTTTTCCTAGAAAATCTCAAACATGTAAAAAATCAAACTATAGATGATTATAAGACGAAAAAATTGGTAAATTAGTTAATAAATCAAAATTGGTATTATTCTAGAAAAATACGCCCCTAAGTTGGTATTATTCATTGTTAGTCAATAATTGTATTATTATAGAATAATTAACAAAATGTTGTATTATTCACGGTAAATTTTCCATAAAAATAATCTCACCATGATACAGACGATTTGAAAATTTATATATAATTAAATATATCATTGTATAACACATCAGTTTATAATTTAAAATAAGTTGCTACATAACATTTTGGTTTATGATGCGAAATTATCTTTTTAATGTACAACCTAGACAATTGATTTGCACATTGGAATAGAACTTGTGAGACTTCAATACCAAACTTTTATTTTAAAGGTACTCAAGGTATTGTGTATCTCGGCCATAAGGTTAAGGGAAGGAGAAAAGGAGGGAGAAAAGGGTGTGAGATGCACGGGGTAAGGATCGAACACGAGACTCTCTACAACCAAGGTAGATGTTAAACCAATTACTTAATTAATTCTTGTTTTCTTGATTTGGTTTGTTTAGGTTAATATAACAAACCCTCCTTGTAATTGTGTATAAATACATTACCCTCTCTAGTAATAAAACTTAAGCTTTCATGATTAAATTCTTTCACTCTCTATATGGTATCAGATTTCGATCCTCTTCCCACGCTCCAATTGAATTCATCATCTTCTCCAATGGCCGCACCCTCTCCCCACATTCTTCCCAATCCTAATGACCCAAATCACCCATTTGTTACTCTTTCCATCTCCAATGTCATCAAATTACATTCCAAGAATTAATACTTAGCTTGAAAGCTTCAAATTAAAGTCATTCTTAATGGGCATGCTCTCACGGGTTACATAGACGGTTCTTGCCCCCAATCGACTGCCATGATTTCCGAAAATAATACCGAAAAATCGAATCCGGCGTTCACTTCTTGGTTTCGCCAAGACCAATTGATCTTTGGTGCTCTTGTTGGCACTCTTTCACCAAATCTCATTTCTCTCATTTCTCATTTTAACACATCCAAAGAATTATGGGATAAATTAGCGGAAACATTTAACAAAATTAGTCGGGGACATATCAAGCAAAAGAAAGATCACCTCAAAGCAATTTCCAAAGGTTCGTCCTCCATCACCGAGTATATGCACTTAATCAAATCCATTGCCGATGATTTAGCCTCCATGGGTAAGCCTCTTGATCATGAAGATCTTATTGATCACGTTCTTGATGGGTTAGACTCTTCGTATGATTTGTTTGTTGAGCAAATTTAGGGCTGCACACGGTCCGGTCTGGTCTGGTTTGACGGAAAAATCAGACCAGACCATAAATTACGGTCTGGAAATTTTTTAGACCAGACCAGACCAGTCAAGGCACCAGACCGGACCGGACCAGACCGTTCTAGACCGGTCTGGTCTGGTCTGGTCTACGGTTTTTTCTTTTTTATGCTTTTTTTTGTAAATTTTGAAAATAAGATAATGTATTCATTTATACATACGTAAATATTAATAATATATTCCGAGTCATTAATTGAGTCTACGAAAGTCTTCAAATACAAACATTACCATAAAAGATTACATCACCAAACGACATTCAAATACAATAATTAAGTACATCACCAATATTAAAATATAGAGCATAAAGTAAATTAATAGTAGTAGGCTAGTCAACAATAGTGACTTCATCCATGAATAAGCAATTGCATTAAGGAACGTTGATAACTGAAGGAGCCAAACTGATCTTCGATAGCTCTGTACAATAAAAACAAACATCAAAAAATATGATTTTATTAAATAAACATAATACTATTCAAGATATGAAAGATTGCATACCTTTCTCTAGTTGTGTTATATCCTCCAAGCACTCCTCAACTTTTGGAGAAGAAGCACGAAGCCAATCTTGACAAGAAATAAGAGCCTCCGCCATCTTTGGACTTAATGAACTTCGAAATGAATCTAGAACTCGACCTCCAGTGCTAAAGGCACTTTCCGATGCAACTGTGGAAACAGGAATGGCTAGAACATCACGAGCTACAAGAGAAAGAATGGGAAACCTTGAACTATTGTTTTTCCACCAGGTCAAAATATCAAATCCTTCTCCATCTTCTTCTGTAACCTCATCTAAATACTTGTCCACCTCTGTTTTGGTCACTTCCCCATCTTCACGAGACTCTTTGAGTTTTTTGAACTTAGATCTCATAAGTCCTTTTTTCGGAAGACCAGGTTCTACATCTTTGCTTGAACTTGAAGCACCATCGCTTTGGTTTTTTGTTGCGGCGGGTGTAGAATGAATGCCTTTGTATACATCATATAAATCATAAAGGGCACTCTTTACCCGCATACAAACAACAGAAGCATCATTATCTTTTGTGTACATTTGTCTTATCCCAAATTCCACAGTTTCCCATTTATATCTAGGATCAAGTACAGCAGCAACATATAGCATAACATTTAGTTTTTTAGGATCCCCCCAATACTTATCACACTTCTCTTTCATTCTCTTTGCCATTTCCTTAAACTCAAAATCAGGGCTTTCACACCATTCTTTTAGTAAACAATCAACATCAGTTATATCATCAAAACAACCATTACAAGTAACATATTGTGAACCAGACACACGTAAAGTTAAATTATAAAACACTTCTAGTAATTGAACTAAGTTTTTCACTTGGTTCCAATCCTCAGTAGTAGGCTTTCCCAAACCATTCCCATAACCTTTGGGATCTAAAAGATGCTCATGAAAATTTGGGTCTTCCCCATCATACCTCTCAAATGCCAATATAAACTTCAAAGCAATGCTTAACATCAAAAAAGTTGAGTTCCACCGTGTAACCACATCAAGACACAACATGTTTTTTGATGGAATTTTCTCATCCGAAACACACTTATAAAACTTTTCAATTCTAGATGGAGAAGATAAAATAAATTTAACAGCACCTCGAACCCGACACACAGCATCAGTTACTAATTTAAGACCATCATTAACCACTAAGTTCATGATATGAGCAATACATCTTACATGCAAATATTCTCCATTCAATACACTAGTTCCCCAAGTTTTGACTCTTGTTTTTAAATAACCAATTGCAGTGTCATTAGAACTAGCATTGTCAACAGTAATGGTCATCACATTTTCAAGACCCCAAGCAAGCAAACATTTTTCAATTGCCTTTCCAATGGCCTGACCTTTATGACTTGATATTGGACAAAAGTTTAAGATTCTTTTATTTAACTTCCAATCGCTATCAATAAAATGCGCAGTTAAACACATATAATTAATCTTTTGGATTGAAGTCCATGTGTCAGTAGTAAGACATACTCTCCTACAATTACTTTTTAAAAAAGATTTTAGTTTCAACCTTTCATCCAAAAACATCTCATAACAATCTCTAGCCACTGTCATTCTAGAAGGAACCACAAACTTATTTTGCATCTGTGAGCAAAAGTGCCTAAACCCCTGGGCCTCAACAAATCTAAAGGGAAGTTCATCAACAATTATCATGTATGCTAAGCCTTTCCTACAAGCCTCATAATTAAACATCCAAGTCTTTATTTTAGGTTCTTGTTCCCCTTGTTCATTAACACTTGATTGAAAACTCAATTGTGTTTGAGTACCATTTGATTTGTTATTGAGTGAAAATCTAGGACACTTACTTAAATGTGCTCTATATGTACTAGTCCCATTTACACTAGGATTGCACTTATATTCACGACCACAATAGTTGCACTTACATTTGTTTTCCATATTCTTGTTTGTAAACTTGGTGAAGTGATCCCATATGTCAGATCGTGGTTTCACAAGCTTCCTCCTTTGTTTGCTCACAGCTTCCTCCTTTTTGCTTTCATTACCATCTTGCTCATCCACTTCATTTTCATCGCAAATTATAAAAGGGCTCATCCATCGACATCTACAATTGAACCAATACTTATTACAAGTTGAAATAAGCTAAAGGATACCAAAATATTCACAATCACATATAATCCACTAAAAACATATCATCCACTAAAAAACATATAATCCATCGACATCTATCGACATCCACATCTACAATTGAACCAATCCCATATAATCCACTAAAAAACATGATAATTTAATTAAAAACAGTGGTAATTTAATTAAAATAAGCTCCATGTTGAAATAAAACAGAAAAATTAAAAAAGCTAAAGGATACCAAAATATTCGAATAATATGAACTAAAAAACTCAAATATAATCAAAAAATATGGAATCACAGATATACTCCACTAAAAAAATATCAAATAATATCAAATAATATGAACTAAAAAACTCAAATAAAACAGAAAAATCAAAAAAATCAAAAAACTCAAGTCATAAATATTTGAAATACAAAAAAATCAAAAAATAATACCAAAAATTCAAAATACTTACATTACGAGATTCTACACTTGATTCCGTGTTGAAAAGCTGAAGAAGACTGACAAACTCACGGACTGATTACGGTGGAAGAACCGAAGAAGACTACCTGATGAAGATTTATGATGAAAAACTAAGAAAGAGTTGAAGAAGGAGAAGATTCATGAAAGCTTATACCTGATGAAGAAGCAAGATGGTGCGTGTGGTGTGAATATCTGAGTATGGAGTCAGGAGCAGCAAGAATGAAGAAGCAAGAAGCAAGAACCAAGGAAGGACAATGGAGATTAGTAGATTACTCAAGAATATTGGTGCGTCGTGTTTCTTACTTCTGTCTTTCTAAATTCTTATTCTTAGAATTGATGAAAGTGAAATTGGAAACCAAGACTAGACCTAGGGTTTTTTAGTTTATTATTTATATAGTTGGGCTTGGGCCAAATAACTACACTAGCCATCTTAAATAAAACGGTTTCCGGGTTACGGTTCCCGTGTTTTCACTGGACCGGAATTTTAATACGGTTTCCCGGTCCGGTCCGGTCTGAAAATTTAAAAACCAAGACCGGACCGGAAACCGTAATTTTTATATTAAAAAAACCGGACTAGACCATTTAGACCGTAGACCAGACTAAATACTTAAATTACGGTTTGGTCCGGTTTGGTTTACGGTTTAGACCAAACTATGTTCAGCCCTAAGCAAATTAATAGCCGTGACTCCTCCATTAGTTTTGAAGAACTTCATGAAAAATTGATCAATAAAGAACTTGCATTACAAAAACACGAATCCTCTCGTCCTGATTCGATACCCGCCACGGCCTTTGCTATGCATTCCCGGTCCAATAATTTTCGATCTCGTCCATCTCGCATGAATCCGGACAATTATTCCAGAAATTTATCCCGCCAGTTTGCACCATCACCTGGAAATTGACAGCCTTCACAACCGGCTGTCCATGGGCAGTTTCCGGGTCCCTCCTCTCGGTCTTCTCAACATTTGGGGTCATCAAAACTGTTCTTGGGTAAATGTCAATGGTGTGGAGAACGTGGTCATGTGTTGTCTCAATGTTCTCAATTCACCCAACAATTTCCCTCCGCTCATCCTCCTTCTACTATTACAAAGTCCGATGCTCGGCGTTTTTCTACTCCACCTCAAGCTCATGCTACCAAGATTGCTCCTAATGCATCTACTCAAGATCCTAATACGTGGCTTCTCGACAGTGGTGCATCTCATCATGTCACCAATGATCTTGCTAATCTTTCCTTACACACTCCTTACGATGGCACTGAAGAGCTAATTGTGGGCGATGGTAAGCCTATTAGCATTGCCCATACAGGTTTTACTAAACTTAATGTGGCCTCTAATCTCTTATGCTACGCAATGTTTTACATGCTCCATCTATTTCTCGCAATATTATTTCTATTTCTCAATTTTGTAAGGATAATAATATTGTTGTTCAATTCTAATCTAATTCCTTTTGTGTGAAGGATATACTATCGGGGAAGATTCTACTTCGAGGCCCACTTAAACAAGGCATCTGAGATTCTCTTTACATCACCGGTTGCATTTACTAATCATGTTACCCCTACATATAATGTTTTGCATCATAGATTTGGACATCCTTCGTATTTTATTCTAAAACAAATGTGTTCTAGTACTGATATCTCTGTTTCTAAAGAACAATCATGTACATGTATTTCGTGCAATGTGAATAAAATGCATAAATAGCCGTTTGCCACTTCTACTATTTCTTCTACTGCACCTTTAGAATATATATATATATATATATATATATATATATATATATATATATATATATATATATATATATATATATATATATATATATATATATATATATATATATATATATATATTAGACTTGTGGACATCTCCTGTTGTGTCGTTTGATGGGTATAAATATTATTTGATATTTGTTGATCATTTTACTAAGTACATTTGGTTTTATCCCCTTCGACGCAAATCCGACACTAAGGATGTTTTTATTTGTTTTAGGGCTTTAGTTGAAAAATATTTTAGCATGTCTATACATCACTTATATTCAGATAATGGAACTGAGTATCTCGCTTTAAAAGACATTCTTGCTTTAGATGGTACTACTTGGCTCACTACCTCTCCTCACACACCACAACATAATGGATGTTCTGAGCGACGTCATCGTCATATTGTTGAGACTGGTCTTTCCCTTCTACACCATGCTTCCATGCCTATAGTTTATTGGTCTCTTGCTTTTTCTACAGCTGTCTATCTCATTAATCGCATGACTACTCCTGTTTTAACTAATATATCCCCGTTCACCAAATTATTCTCTACACAGCCCAATTACACTAAACTAAAGTCTTTTGGTTGTTTGTGTTTCCCTTGGCTAAGGCCATACACTAGTCACAAATTAGATCCAAAGTCGATTGCTTGTGTTTTTGTTGGGTATTCTTCATCACAAAGTGCGTACTATTGTTTAGATCCTAAAATGAATAAAATATATGTTTCACGACATGTTAGGTTCATTGAAAATATTTTTCCCTTTAGTACTCAGGCACACACTTCTTATCTTCCCTCAGCTGATATATGGTGTCCTATGGATATCATGATTCTCTCATCTTCGCCTCCATCCTCTACCATTCCTACTCAGCTTTTTGAGTCATCTTCTCCTTCTCCTATCTCTTCTTCTTCTTCAACTCCTTTTGATTTGTCTCACAGCTCTACTTCATCCTCTTTATCCTTTTCTCCACCACGACCATCACATCAAATGATCACTCGCCTAAAAAATAACATGCGCAAACCTATAAATAAATTGAATCTTATGGCTCAATTAACTTCTTTGGAGATTGAACCCAAGACTGTGACTCAAGCTCTTAAAGACCCCAAGCGGCGTCATGCTATGGATTCTAAGTTTAACGCTTTGATGAAAAATAATAGTTGGGATTTAGTTCTACCATGTTATGCTGAGAATGTTATTAGTACCAAGTGGGTGTTCCGACTGAAACGTTATTCTAAGGGTTGTATTGTTCAACATAAGGCACGTCTTGTTGCTTGTGGTTTCAATCAACGAGAAGGGATAGATTTTCATGAGACCTATAGTCCTGTTATAAAACCTGCGACCATTCGTGTTATCTTAACTCTTGCTATTGTTAAGGGATGGAAATTAAGGCAACTAGATATCAATAATGCTTTTCTTCAAGGTTGTTTAGATGATAATGTTTATGTTATTCAGCCTCCTTGATATATTGATGCTACTAACCCGCATTATGTGTGCAAATTAAAGAAGGCGCTTTATGGGCTTAAACAGGTTCCCCGGGCATGGTTTAAACAATTGAGTTCTTTTCTTCTCTCTATGGGTTTCAAGAATTCCATTTGTGATTCTTCTCTTTTCATTTATCTACATAATGATTTATGCATTTATGTCTTGGTTTATGTTGATGACATAGTTGTTACAGCTAATGATGACACTGTTCTTGAAAAGTTTATTACCAGGCTATCTGCTCGATTTTCATTAAAAGATCTCGGTCTTCTATCTTACTTCATTGGCGTTGAGGTTCAACACACTTCCCAAGGACTTGTTCTCAATCAACGACAATACATTTTTGATCTCCTTCTTAAAAGCAAAATGGTTCATGCAAAGCCTGCTGTCACATCACTTGCAGTTGATCCTCCTCTAACCAAAGCCGGTTCTCCATATTCCAATCCAACTGCGTATCGTGCTCTCATCGGCAGTCTACAATATCTTGGCATTACACGTCCAGATGTGGCTTTTGCTATAGACAAATTAGCACAGTATATGCAATCTCCTACCGATGATCATTGGAATGCTTTAAAACGACTTCTTCGGTATCTCGTGGGCACTATTAACTATGGCTTGATTCTCCGTAATAATTCTCCTTTTTCTCTTCATGCCTTTTCGGATGCGGATTGGGCTCGAGACAAAGATGATTATATCTCTACCTCAGCTTATATTGTGTACCTTGGCTCTAATCCTATATCGTGGTCCTCTTGCAAACAACGCACTCGTGCACGCTCGTCTACGGAGGCCGAATATAGAGTGGTCGCTTCCACCACCGCTGAGCTTCTTTGGTTGAATAATTTGTTCATTGAAATCGGTCTACAAATCTCCTCTAAACCGATTATTTATTGTGATAATTTGGGTGCTACATATGTTAGTGACTTAGTGCTAACCCCGTCTTCCATTCAAAGATGAAACATCTAGGTCTAGACTATCATTTTGTTCGAGAAAATGTGCAAGCTGATTCTCTACGAGTTTCCTTTATCTCCACCCATGATCAAGTGGCTGACTTGTTAACTAAACCACTTCCTTGGTTGTCATTTCAGAAGTTTGTTAGCAAAATTGGTCTTCTCCCAAACAAGCCCATTTTGAGGGGATGTTAAACCAATTACTTAATTAATTCTTGTTTTCTTGATTTGGTTTGTTTAGGTTAATATAACAAACCCTCCTTGTAATTGTATATAAATACATTATCCTCTCTAGTAATAAAACTTAAGCTTTCATGATTAAATTCTTTCACTCTCTATCGTAGAGAAGTAAATCAACTCATCTAGCACATGATCCTTCATACGAAATTGATCATTAATTAACCAAGTCCCTGCCGGCCAGTGCATTTGACTTTCAGTTACTACACAATGAAATTGATCCTCTTGATGACCCTGTTAGTATGCATCAAATTATCAATTTCTGTAAAAGTTGATAATCTTCAAGCTTCTCGCAAAATCATTAAAGATGAGAATACTCTTGAGGAACACTATTGTGGAACTTTTAACATGTCAAATCGTACTAGAACATACATCCTTAAACTATTCCACTGGACTCGGGTTTGATCTCCGTTTGCGAGAAAATGTATCGTAAAGCCATTTATTTTCTCTTCTTAGGATCCTTCTTGTATTCATTTATTAAACCCTCAACATCTTTCCAATAAAGGCCTTCCACCAAAACTCCATCCTTGGTGAACCTGTAAGATCGGTGAAATTACGTAGATGTAAGTAATCTTTGAAGAACATAAAATTTTAGAGGGATATATGCACTTGTAAACTACTTATAGAAAGAATGTTAGTAGGTTTCAAAAGGTTAAGAAGAGACCATTTGGTGACACTCGTGGTTAACTCGACAGGTTTGTTTGCAGAGATTGATTTTGGATCAGCGCTTTCGATTGTCAGCGTGTACATATCAGAGAACCTTGGTAATTTTGAAGAGACAACAAGCCCAGTTGCGTTGTAGAATCCCTGAACACAGAAAACTTATTGTTAGATTTCAGATATTTAATTATTTGCAAATAATTGAAGATAGAATAATACCAGAAAACACCCCTTACACAAATAAAAGTAAGCAAATGCAAGTGCATCAACAGAAAGGGAAATGAGGTAAACCGGGAAAAGATGGATCTTTGGATTCGGCTTGTGGATCCACGAATCCGGTTTAGGTTAATGGATCTTTGGATCCACAGGCCGAAAGCTATGTTACTTGCTTATTAATCATATAGAAGAATCTATCAGCCAAATGGAAAATACAGTCCAATAATGTTCCCAAATTTTCAATGGTAAGTCAAAGTGATACACTAAGCAAAAAATGTTGTGCAGATTGTAGACCGAACATAACGTCTAACAAGTAAACATAGTATTCCATCAAGGATCACAGCTCACTTGTGGCCTAACAGATGGAAGATATGGAAGACGAAGATACTCAACTAAAACTGTCTCTACTTCAAGGAAGGCTAATATTGTTTAATTATCATTTTCCGCTAGAGTTTGAGGAATCTACACTTCCAAATGCTGACTCTACTTCATTGTGTACTTCACAAAAGAAGTCTTAGTAAACTTTTTTGCTTGTCTGACGACTTCGAAAGATGAACACTACAATAATTATACTCCTAGGTACACAGACGTTACAAGACAAACAGGAAAACTACTGAACTCTCTCCGATACATATTTCTTTTTTGGATACTAATTACTATTTTGATATAAGCTAACCGGGCATCAGCTACACCAATAAAAATATGCAGCATCCAAGCTATACACACATCTACTCGTCTAAAGCCATAAAATGTTGTGCTGAATGCCAAACATTAGAGAATCCTGAAATTCAACTAAGAGTGCATGCTGTGTAGGAACATGCAACATGGCTGAAATAAGATGCTTATCCTTTTACTGCGCAACTCCCTTAAGTTTAAGCATTCTCATTCTAGTATGCCAAATACATCAAATAAATACAGGATAGACTTGTAAACAAACATAATTAATTATATAAGATCTCAGAAACCTACCAATGGAGGATAGGTAAACATGATAGCATTCTTTTCCTTTGTGTATGTGATCAACTGCAACAGACCATTGAAGACAATATATGTGCAGGGAAGTCAAGGATAAAATACATTCCACAGCAGAGATTCTAAATATCAGTTACAGTAGCTTAGTCACAGAACAGACTCATAAGCATTCTTTTAAATTGACAGATATATCTACCTCTTCCAGCCCTTAAAATTTTGAGACCTAACATCAAACTCTTAAATGGAAGTGTACAGGTTTGTAGCATGTAAACAGGTGTCAAACACAGGGGTAAAAAACAAACTAATAACAATAGAACAACTATGAGAAAGAACTAGCTAATATCAGTCAATAAATTACCCAATCCTACCACCTAAATTTCTTCAACTTGGCTACTCATGACTCAATGACAAGCCTCAAGTTACAAAATTTCCAAAAATTAACCAAATTCTACATATAATTCATAAAGACATAACAATAGCTCCTATTTTTGTGTATCTATTTTTATTGAAGTGATTTTTGTGTAACTTTGAGTGGAAGCATTCTAGCACATTTTTACTGATACACAAAAAGATATGAATAAATCTTAACATGCAGAACAATTGTTGAGATGACAGCAAGATTGAGGCTAAAGTGGTAAGCTGCTGAGTGCTGAGACATCACCAGTCACAGTAAAGCACAATATTACTTAATAACAGTAGATTCCGATCACCAACAAACAATTATTTGAGCTAAGAGCAAGTGTAAAAAGCATATAGATGAATAAATAACATGACCCTAGTTCTAGAGTGTTAATGCCATCAATGAAGTTACTGTTAGATAGATAACAAATAACAATATTCACAAGATGTTGCCAACATGAAGAATTGTGACGGATCAAGAAAGCAGAACTGTCAATAATGGTTGCTCTGCAGAATGAAAGTGATCATAATAGATGTAACAGTTAATGAAAAGGATATAGTATAATGCAACCGATCAAAAAGTTCTTATTATCTGGGAATTTCTGAGGGTAAAATTGTGCCACCAAGCCGATGATTACAATCACAGCACTCATCAACAATCTTATATTGCTCATCCTCATGTCTTCTACATATCCACAGCTTTTAACAACCTGAAAAGGTTATGGAACACAAATGCAGCAATTTAGCACTGTAAAAAAACCAAAAGAAACTCCAATAAACATGATGCAATAACAATGCAACAACAACCAAGAGAGTTCATCTACCAAACCAAGGTGCAACAATAACCAAGTAGTCAAGCACAGTGTTTTGATGCAACAACAATGCCAAATCCTTACTTCTCAAAAGATTCTTGCCGCTACATGAATCAATAGATCAATGCTATAGGTGACAATTTCAAAAATCATCAAAAATTCCAAATTCATAATAAAGTCATCTATTTTCCAACATTTCTGGTTCTTCACTCGGCATATAAAGGTTTCTCAATACGAATTGACTATCCTCAAATTAGTTAAAGGAGAGAAAAAGTCAGAGTTATTCACCCGTTTCAAGCATATTTTCTGATTACACAACAAAACTTGATTAAAATCTAGATATATTAGCAAAGAATCCCAAAATTAAAAATAAAACAGTTCAAAAATTATGAAACTACAGAATTGAATGAAAAAACGAATAATTACAATGCAAATAGGTAGAAAAAGCAAAAGATCGGAGTACAACCAAAATCAAAGAAAAACAGTCAAAGATGAAGAAAACCAATAAAGTTAATAATCAAAATTCAAGTCTGTGAAGAAAAAACCTCAGTAGCAGTTTCGTCCAGGAGATGTTTGATAGAATTATGATCCAACAATTTAGCTTTTTTAGGATTTTGCTGCTTATTGTTCTTTGAAATTGAATCACTCGCCATTTTTTCTTTTCCTCTCCAAAATACTGTCTAAAATTGAAGTTTTTGAGAAGTGGAGTGCTATTTTGGTAGCAGTGTTTTTTTTCTGTCTTCAAGTTTTTTTCATATACTCCTTTTCGGTTTAGAATTCCAGCCCGTACCGGTTCAGATAGTATTTACGATTTTAAAAATAACTATGTTACACAGGAAAATATAAATTTTAAAATGTTCTTATTTTATAATATAATATTTTTTTAATATATAGTAATGTTATGGGGTCAATAATAAACTCGTAATTTATTTAGTCAAACCATAAACCGCCCACCTTAATCTAGTAACTTCCCAAAATAACTACCCACTAACATCCACCTTCTCCATTATAATCCAACCTCTCAAAAAATAAACGCTTTCTACCACTATCAATAGATGTTACATACATCATTTGAAGGGGACTAAGATTCGATATTCCTATCGTTACTCTAAAAATACACCGCCCTCTGTTGAAGTGTCCATGTGTTACCCACATGTGAGTTGTCCCACATCGGAGAGAGAGAAGAGTATGTATCACTTTATATACTCAAGGAGTAACTCCTACTGTTACCAATTGTTTTTAGTAGTGAACCATCTTTGGGTTTATGAGTGGACTACTTCTTCTCCTTCTTATTTGGGTTGTCTAGAACCATTTTCTAAACTCTATCACCCTCCTATTTACGATCGATATGTAACCAAATATCCTTTTATTGATCTGAACTAATCCTACAATCCGTTATCTTGTTTTCATTAATTATCATAAATTCATCACTTTCGGTTTCCCGATCTGACTTGAGCGTCGGAGGGGTTTTCCGGAAAACCACACCGGGCAAGGCTAACGTTGTATTGCAGGATTTGAGGTCTCATCAGCGGAAGGATCATGAGCACTTGCAGTATATTGACAATCGTCCCCGATTACGCCTATCTCCAGGTATTTTAAATGTCTTTTGCACTTCCTCGTTTCATTACCGAAACAGTTTGGCGCCGTCTGTGGGGATAATGTTATAAATATTTAACTCGAAAAAAAATTCATGGCTCCCAAAAAAGAACCTTAAATTTTGACCCGGCACATATTTGCACTTACATATGGAAGAAATCATCAAATGAGGCAGTATGATTATGGGTTACGAATTCAGTGTACCTGCTGTATGCTAATTACTAACCGCTCCTTTTCTTGCTCCCTTCGAATCCGGATGTAAATTATAACTGGATTTCAGTTTCTAATAAAAAGGTTTGGCATGATCCTTCATCTTTTTAGTGGGCGGTTAATTTAATCAAGTGGAGTTACATGATATTTAAATAATTTGATTAATGTGAAAGTTAGGCAAAAAAATTTTTGTCCCGATAAGATGTGTGAGCTTGATTATTGGGTCGGTAGCGGTAGTGATATTTTTCGATCATTTATATATTTTTACCGATTAAATAATACATATATTCATTATGGCTCATTCGAACTGTATTTCGTCCGTGAAACGACGAGTGCGAATGACTCAAATTTTTGCTGATCAGATAGAGAATTTTGGACCAAATTATTTCAAGTTTTTGCAATTTGAGGATATAAAAGTCGTATCCTGTTGCTTTTATTCATCCAATATTGGAGTTCGGTTTGATGCACTTTCTTAAAGGTTTATTAGATCCGTAGAATGTTTTCAAACAAATTTCAATTGACTAAAAAATTCAGTCCTAATGTTGAAGTTTGGTTTGATGCACTATCTAAAGGATTAGATGACCCGTAGAAAGTTTCCAAACTAGCTTCAACTAAGAGGTTTCAGTCTAAAAAAAATAGTCCACATTTTGCCAAATTCAATGTATTGGCTGGATCCGAGTATGATCTGACAGTGGTTCAAACTATCTATATCGGATCCCCGGAAAACACCTACAGTGACGACTGTATGGGCTGGATCCGGGTACGATCTGATAGTGGTTCAAACTTTCTACATCGGATCCCTGGAAAACACCTATAGTGACGACTGTATTGGCTGGATCCTGGTATGATCTGATAATGCCCATCCGTGAAAGAACAATCTGAGGTGACTCAATACATGGAGAAAAATGATGGTCCAAATTGTTGAAAAAGGCAAACTCGGGGCTAATTGGGATGGACCCTTCAAAATAATCCGCACCATCGCACCCGACACTTTTGAACTAGAAGATATGGAAGGCAAAAAGCTCCAACGTCCGTGGAATATGGATCATTTAAAAAAGTTCTTCATTTAACAAGATATGCAAGGGGCTAGTATCATCAGTATCATTATCCGTATCATCATTATCAATCATGCTTAGTCATGTCATCAGCCGTGTCCATGTCGCGCATTCATATTTTTAGTATTTTCATTCATATTTTCAATATTTTCAGTATTTTCAGACTTTTCAAAGTATTGTACTTCAGAATTACAATTTCGTCATTTTCATTTTCGTCGTTCCTTTTTAATATAAACGGTTCAATCAATGTAATCCGCGTTTTCATTTAATGAAAGCACTTACAGTTCATTATTTCCGATCATTCAGTCTCGAAAATCAAACATCAGACGTACTTGATGTTTCAACACTAACAGTTCACCAGACGTATTTGGCAACCAATCTATCAATTTTGCATATCTTCTTAAAATTCAGTCAAGTAATCATCACCATCGCCTTCTAATGAAATGCTACATAAAGGATGCAAATCTTTGACTAGTACTACCGAGTGAAGAATATATTGTATTAATCTGATGATGATCATATGGTTATTCTTGCTTTTATTCATCAACGTATATCGGTTGTTTCGTATTTGTTATATTCATGGGTAATTATGAAAGGTGATCAAGTATGATATTGACATATATTAGAAGAATTATTTATTATATCTACGTGGGAATTCAATACTTCACCATTATTATTCTTATTATATTGGGTCTTACTCATACGTGGTTTTCAACGACGAATGTATAAAGTCATCTGAGCTTTCACCTAGTATGAAAGTTATCATTATTATTGAAGTCGCAAAACTTGGGCTTTATATGTCATATTATGGAATCATCAAAGCTTTCACTTAGTTTGAAAGTCATATTATTATTTAAGTCCCAAAATGATTGATTTTGGGCGATATTTTCTTAACATTTATCTTAATTATCAAAGTTTCACCTTGTTTGAAAGTGAGATCCTTGCAAGTGTCACCTAGTTTGATAACTCGGACTCTTATTTAGCCCCAAAACGAGTGATTTTGGGCATATTTGTCAAAGTATTCATAGCGAGTATCACATAGCTTGATAACTCGATCACTTATTCAGCGGACCTATGTCCGATCAATATTCATCAATGTTCGAAGGATTCACCTAATTTGATTTCTTATCTAAGTCCCAGGTGATTGACTGCTGGGCCATATTATCATATCAGGCTCAAATGCCGAATCATCATGTTAGGCTCCAAGGCCAAATCATCAAAATCGGCCCAAAGGCCAAGTATTTATTATTCATGGGGCTTCAACCAAGCATGGACTCATCGAGGCAAGAATTCAAGGTTTATTTTATTTGGATCTAATGGTATGGTGTCTTCCGTACATTCAATTGGTTCGCATCACAGGTATGTTTATTTCCGCATAAAGACTGATGCCCTCACTACATAAAATTTCCTCCTCTATAACTCTTCATGCGTGGGGCTAATGTTACGGGGTCAATAATAAACTCGTAATTTATTTAGTCAAACCATAAACCGTCCACCTTAGTCTAGTAACTTCCCAAAATAACTACCCACTAACATCCACCTTCTCCATTATAATCCAACCTCTTCAAAAATAACCGTTTTCTACCACTATAAATAGATGTTACATACATCATTTGAAGGGGACTAAGATTCAATATTCCTATCGTTACTCTAAAAATACACCGCCTTCCTACTTACGATCGATATGTAACCAAATATCCTTTAATTGATCTGAACTCATCCTACAATCCATTATCTTGTTTTCATTAATTATCATAAATTCATCACTTTCGGTTTACCGATCTGACTTGAGCGTCGGAGGGGTTTTCCGGGAAACCACCCCGGGCAAGGCTAACGTTGTATTGCAGGATTTGAGGTCTCATCAGCGGAAGGATCATGAGCACTTGCAGTATATTGACTATCGTCCCCGATTACACCTATCTCCAGGTATTTTAAATGTCTTTTGCACTTCCTCGTTTCATTACCGAAACAAGTAACAAAATAAAAGCTTCAAAAATCATTCCCATTCTTCTTATTTAAAAGCTTCAAAAATCATTCCCATTCTTCTTATTTAAAAATTCAACTTATTTGATTTTTCTCTCTCTATATATATATATATAAATTAACAATTTTGATAATTTTTTCACAGCTAAAAAATTCACATACTCAATCGAAGTAAAAATTAAATATTGTAATGTAGCTTATATACTGACAATTCACTTCTTAATGCTACAAGCCTACAATAGCAAAATAAATCTAATATATATAAAGATATTACATTTTATAAGAAATCTACTTAAATCACGTAAATGACAATATTTAAATAATCTACAAAATTAGGTTACACAATTAGGAATTGAGAAAGTTGTATTTATACAATTTCGTGATTGAAGACTTGATTATTGTTTAGGTATGATATTTAAGATGTATGCTGAAAGCAGAAAACTATTTACAATGTCATTTAAGACAATACATGTGGCAACACCTTATAGTTCTCCAACCCTCACTCAAAAAAGTTTTCTTATCAAATATTGGGGAGTTACTGTTTATCTTTCTCAACGAGCACTAGTAAAAAAAGTGTCATTAGTGACCCCTTATTTGTATTTTTTTTGAAATATAAGATACAAATAATATTTTTTGTATCTTTTATTTTAACAAAAGATACTAATAAACCTTATTTGTATCTTGTGTTTAAACACGTGATATTTTGTGTACAAGCTTTTGTAGCGGTCCTTGTGTTCAATATGATTGACGTTCAGTTGCACCTTTGCAGATGCCTAGATGGTGACAAAATTTACACTGTCTTTGATATTCCGCTTCTCGCTGCTCTGAAAAGGTTGAAGTTTGACAAGCAACTTTCTATGGAAAATGTGAGGAAGTTAATTACGGAAGCTGATGGGTATCAACCTCATCTTATTGCTCCAAAACAAGACTGTCGACGATCAATTGAATCTTTTTTAGGTTCAATTGAAGGTCCTGCTGAGGCTGCAATTGATTCGGTATGTTATTTATATGATTCAGATTTTTAGATGAGTATTTTCGTGGCTCTTGATGGTGCTAAGATTTTGAAATTTTATATAGATGGATATCTTTAAACTTGGTGGAATATTATCATATGTTTGTGCTCTTTTAATTTTGTTGGAATAAGCTTGGTTTCATGCTCTTGAAGAACTTGTTGAAGAACTTGTTCAAGAATATGGATATCTGAGGAAATCGATATCTGAGGAAGTTAATTCTGTTGGAAGATGTTCAGACTTAATAATTATAAAGGTTAAATACTCTTGCTGAATATTGATTGGGAATGTTTATCTTTGTTCAATATTCAATATTTTGTGTAAATTTGTTTTCTTTCTTTGGGGTTTTGCTATTTTGCATAGTTTTTCTGAAAACATTCTGGCATCTTGCTTCAATTTATTGGAGTTTACTTTATTGAAATTCATTTCAGTGTTGATTGTTTCACGTGAGGTATTTGGGCTATTCACTAAAAACTTTTTTGATTTATTGTGGATTTGTTTATTTTAATCAAATGATGAGTGGAATAATCAGAACATTGTTTAGATTCTGGGAAAGATGTCAAAAGAAATTAGAGTAACAACGGTGCAATTACTAATAGTGGGTTAGTAATATTTTGAAGCTTTTCTTGTTTTTCATTGAAGTTATTTTAGTAGTGTTATATTTTTGATTTTAGCAATATTGATTTGGGTGAATTCAATCTTAATCATTTAGGTAGCGTTTGGGAACCATGAATTGAATTGAAAACTTAGAATTCAATTTAGAATTTCTAAATTTTGAATTTCAATTTCAAATTTGTTGTTTGGAAAATCTTAGAATTCACAATTCCATAATTACAAATTCCAAAATTTGTTTGGAATCAATGAGATTTTCAAATTCTAAATTCAAATTCTAACATTGTTTGGCAAAAATGTAGAAATGCAATTCCTGAATTCAGTAGTAACATAATCAAACTTAATTGTTCAAAATCTTTTTTGGGAAAATATAGTCAATACTACTCAACACATCCAAACTGTCCATATAAACAAAAATAAAATCTAAAAAAAACTACTCAAGAGTTAAGACATAGTAACACCCAGTCTAATTTCTCATTTTCTGGTAGTCCCTTTAACATATCAAACTCTTCTGTATCCTTCAAAAACAGTTTTGTTGCCTTCAAGACTTCATGTCGATCTAGTCCGGCAACCTTTGAAAGAACATCATAAACTTCTTTGGAATCAGGCTTAGGTGGAGGTTTGTTTGATTGTAGATAGTTTTCAAATGACTCAGTAAATCTAGAAATAGCATCTACGATAGAATCTTTCTTTGACCTCTTGTTAGATGATGCAGAGTTTGCCTCAGATGCAGTGCAAGTTTCATTTTCTTTCTCCATAGCTGCTGCAGATTCTTCATGTTGCTCAGCTTCTTGACCCGTAGCTCTATCCATGGCAAATAGTGCGCATATTTCATCCCAATGATCAATGTTCTTATTTCTATAAGCAGAAGCCACGGGATTGACCTATTTAAAAAAGTTACTAGATAAATACTTTTAAGATCAAAAATATAACTTATTTATACTTTTATTTATTTACTATAAAAAGTGTCACAAGCAATGAAAATAATACAAAAAGCAAGGGCCGAAAATAAGATTGTACCTTACAATAGGCATTCCATTCCTCGTGGTCTTCAATTGGAATAACAAGCATCTTCTTATCATCATCCCACTTAAACTTGGTGTAATTGCGAATATCTGTGATAACTGAGTAATGCTTCTTCCATACTTTGATTCGATTCTTCACATGTTCGATGGTAGCCAACAAACCCAATTGGTTCCTTAGGTTATCTGCAACAGCTTGATATGCTTGTGGTTTGAATTCTCCATCGCCCTTATTTCCTTCATTGATTTGCTCAAACAAAGTGGAGATAAGTATAATATCCATTTGTTGGTTCCAAGTAAGATAAGCTCGTTTTGGTTGTTTTTGTGGTACCATTGGCTCTTTTCCTAATCTCTTCATGATGAATGCTAAAAGTATGTCTCAGCAAAGGTAATCAACATTAACATGCATGTCCAACAATATAAAGAAAAATTACAATATATGCAATGAAATAATTACACACGAACAATTACAAATAGTAGTGCAAATAATAAAGCCATATGATTTTAAACAAGTCTTCATGTACACAACAAAACAACCTACTTTAAACGCTTTAGTGTAAATAACAATACATGAAAAAACAGTCTACTTGGCTATGATAGCATCTCCTAACTAAAATCTCAAGTAACATGTGTCCTTCGCTGTTGATATTCTTCAAACATCTTTTGAGCAAGATTATCTCTAAACTCATTCCATTCATTACTTGATTGTGTACTAAAAATGTAATCATCTTCCACACCTTCTTCATCAATTGTCTCTATATTTAGTAAATCTTCATCTACCTCATTAATAAGACTTGTTTCATCCATACTTTCTTCCCTCAAAAAGTTATGGAGAATAAAACAAGTGTTAATAATTCTAATTTGAGTCTTTTTCTCAAAAAAACTTGGATCTCTAAGTATACTCCATCGCTTTTTCAATAACCCAAAAGCCCTTTCAATTGTGTTTCTAGCCGAAGAATGTCGTAAATTAAAAAGCTCTTTGTAATTTGTTGGAGTGGTGCCTCTCCACAAATTCAAATGGTACCTCGTACCTCTATAAGGAGCTAGAAAACCTTCAGCGTTAGCAAATCCCAAATCCACAAGAAAATACTTATCTGCATTATATAATTATTATACATATATTAGTATTTTATTTTAACATTTGGTGTAAATTATTAGGTTGTTGTTACACATATAAAATCTTACTTCTAGGAATCTTCAAACCATTAGGTCTTTGAAGAGCATCACGAAGAATGCATGGATCCGAAGCAGAACCTTCCCAACCAGGCAAAACGTAAGTAAAACGAAGATTTGAATCACATGCAGCTAAGACATTGGTGCTAATGTCCCCCTTCCTATCTCGGTAGCGAGCTCGATCCTCAGTAGGCACAGTCATTTTAATATGAGTCCCATCGAGAGCTCCAACAACGCCCTAATATGGTTTATGGTAGTTAATACTACAAATCAAACCTCTTAAGAAAGTAAAGACATCGATTTATTTTTAATACTATAACTTACCTCAAACCTATTCCACTTTGTATCCTTTGTGTAATTGCTCTGGTTACATAGTTTTATATAATACTTTCCAAGCTTGAGTAGTGCTTTAAGGACTACGTGAAATTGTCGACTAATAGTCTCCGAGCAGCAAAGGTTGCTTGTATTGTTCTATTTTTTAAATCATGTGCAAGAACATGAAGAAACATTGCAACAATTTCTTTCACTGTAACACATCTTGTAGTCACTAAACCACCCTTGGATTGTAAAATATTACACAATTTCTCAAAACAACGTTTGTCTAGACGTAATTGCTCCCTACATATTCTATCATTCATCAACGTGTCCATCCAAATTGTTCGTCTATGCATACGTTCTTGTTGATTCCATGTTATTTCCTTTACTCCATACCTCAAATCAAACCAAGCCACAACAACAGTCATGAAAAAACCTACAACCGCCATAACAACTTTCTTATCTTTGTCCACATTCTCCCTTGCACGTTTTCTAGATTCTTGAATACTAAGTTGATCAGACATTTTTTGTCTTCCAATAAAAAAGAAACAATATTTGTCACTTAGGATACATGGGAGTATTTTGCAATTAATAATTAGGAATAACCCAAATTCATAACAGATAGATACATCAGTGGTGGAATTTTCAATTCACTATACACCTAGTTCTCAATTTGCAAATTAATATATTTATCCACACATTCCCACTCATTTCAACAACACAATGTTCAAGAAGAAAAACAAAAATAGTGAGTAGTTCAACACTAATAAAAGGTGAAAATACTTTCAAAAAATAATAAATTTCAGATCTCAAGCTCTAAAACTTACCAATCACTATTTTTTCACGCGAAGTAACAAACTCAAAATCACAAATAAATATTTGAGTAAATGGAATTTTTTCAAATCCATTTGCCTTGTCAAAACTCAAGGTGTCACTTAGAAGTATTATAAACATCAACAATTTGATATACACATCATTCACTTCACATAACTTCAAAGCCACCTTCTCTTATGAAAAGACTATTCTTCAAAAAATGACCGAGCCATTAATTTATAAACAACAACAATCCAATTCTTCTATAAATAGCAAGTACCCTTTCTAAACGAAAATACTACCATAAAACGAAAAAACAACAAGAATCATAAATTAATGACAGTTTGGAAAAAAAAGAAACATAAAAAATCAAATTTCAGAAAACGAAATACAAAATTAATTGGAAAAAAAAAGGATGAAATTGATAGAAATCTAACCTTTAACCTTCTATGGTTGCGTGATGAAGATGAGATGATTTGTTGATGGAGCGCAGGATAGAGATAGAGGGACAGGATGAGATGCCTGTGTGAGGGAGAGAGGACGACGATGAGATGCAGCGCAGAGGGACAGGTTTAGTATTGAATGAAAATCGGGTTTCTGAAAGAAGGAGAGGCAGATTGGATTTCAAATTACAGGTCATGGGCTGTCATTTTACCATGGGCTATTTTTAAGAGTATTGGAATTGGGCTGGAATTTGGCCAAATTCTAGAATTGAAATTTATGACTTCCCAAACAATTAAATTGATGCAATTTAGGATTTATAAATCAAATCTCCATTCCCAAACGCACCATTAAAGTTTTTGTTTTTGAATTGGGTTCAGTATGATGTTTGTATTTAGAAAGAGGGATGAATTGATTGTTCTCAATACTACTAATATATCATTGGGGATGCATTTGTTTTGAATGATTTGTAATATTGTTAAATTTGTATTTTCTACTCAACAATGGCTGCATACCAACAATAACAATGCGCGCGTTCATAAATAATGTATTTATTTTAATTTCTTTTGTTTATTATTTGTTTTGAAGGAGTATATTGCAAGACCAATCACATATAGCTAAGATGAAATAGATGAAGTCCGTGAGCAATGGGCAAAGTACTTTAGATTGAACTTTTTGTTAAAGTAAATGTAATTTTAATTTGTACATGTAATATATAGTAGTGTACTACATACTTTTCGATCATATATACTACCTCCGTTAAATGTTATCTGCAACTTTTGCCATTTTTGTCCACTCAGGGTTATGTGCAACTCACTTTTTTCTTTCCTTTTTTAGTAAAAAATAACCAATCTAATTACCTATCCCATTATTTTCTCTCTCCTTTAATTACATATCCCATCATTTTCTCTCTCCACCTTTTCCCTTAATTACCTATCCCCACTTCCTCTCTCCTTCTTTCCCTTAATTACCTATACCTACTTCCTCTAATTAAACCCTACAAAAAAATGCATTGGCAACCGCAAAGTGTACCGCGGTTGCATATAACATTTAACGGAGGTAGTATATATATATATATATATATATATATATATATATATTATAGCCTCGAATTACATCTATAGATATATATTATATTAATAATCCCGTGTCAATATAGATATATAGGCTATATATTTCAAACAGGGGATACAAATAACCCATTATTTGTATCGCGTTTTTCATACATGCGATACAAATAAGCTGTTATTTGTATCGTCACTACAAAAAAAAATGCAGCTTTGCGACTAAGGGTTTTGGTCGGCATTTGTGGTCGATCTGACTATACTGAGCTAACCACAACTAAATTTTGTAGCAATCTAGTCGCTACTAAATTTTAGTTGTATTTATTGTTTTTTTAAAAATATTATTTAAACTTTTTTCCGACTATTCTCCGACTATTCTCCGACTATCACTTAGTAGGAGATTAGTCGGAAAAGTCAAACTTCAATTTGACCAGAAATAGTTTTACCGACAACCCCTTTTTTACCGACTCATTTCCGACTATGGAATGGTAGGTAGTTGGTCGGTGAAGTCAATCTTCTGTTGACTAAAAATAGTTTTACCGACCACCTGCCTACTAACACCTTAGTCGGAGTCTAGTCGGTATGTTTTTAATAATAAAATAAAAAAATTGGTCAAATGTGGTCAATTGTGTGACCACATTTGACATTTTGTTATTTTATTATTAAAATAAATTATCGATCCAATTTAATAAAAAAGCAATAAAAGACATGAAACGCATAAATAAAAATATTGAAGAAAATAAAACATAAAACCATTAAAAATTGGAATTAATATATACAACCCATTGTTTCTACATATAAAAATAAAAAAATAAAAACAATAAAAGTACAAGGATCACTTCGAGGGAGGAGGTTGCAAAACCTCTTTTCGAAAACAGATCGCATAAAGCCGAGAAGATGTTGTACCTCTAGCTCAGCGCTCATGCTCCGCCACTAGCCGGTCAAACTCCTCCCTCGGAATGTTCGCTTGGAGGCTTTCCGTAACTCGGTTCATGGACCGCTGAAGCTCATCCAACCTCTCATTCACGAGTTGCTGGGGGGGAGGAGTGGGCTGGGTTTGAGTCTCTGGCGCCACAACATCAGCGTAATAGACCGCTGCGGCGTCACCAACACCAAACACAGCCTTAGAGGGCTTCTTCGTCGCCTCTTCTGATTCGATATTTTTGACAGCCTGAAAATAGGCTTCATTTATCTCCTCTTCAGACGCCTCGAGAGGAAGCTCGGCATGGAGGCGTAAGTATTCGTCCTAAACAAAGCAAAAAATTATATAAAAATTTCGGCAGAGTTTCCTCTGTAAACTAACTAAACCAAAACTTAAATAACCCTGAAATAAAAGCTAAACTACGAAAACAGCTATCAAACCAGCATTTCCTCAAAATCCAATATCAAATGTCCAAAGTATTCTAAAACAGCTAATTTACCGAAAGCTAAACTAACAACCCAAAAACTAACTTACACTATAATTCATGAGTACTAAAAAACAACACACAATTACACTTACATTTACAGCCTTGGACTTTTCGTTGATCCACTGCAACCCGTCCTTTGTTTTCACCTTATGAGTGTGTAGAAACAACTCATAAGAGGAGGGCGTGCGGCTCTGCTCTTTTTCCTGTGAAAACAAAGTTCGTGGTTAAACAAAGTAATGAATTAATATTTAGAGAAAAAATTCAAATTCAAAAAAAATCAAGAATATACCAATATGCGCAATGTCCGGCGGGCAGACACAGAGCCGCCGGTATGGGTGACTTCTGCGACACCCGTTTCATTGCCCCGGCGACGGTTCCTCCTCCCTCGCTCCCGCCTGGCCTGGTATGATGGATCTTTCCAGGCCTTTACCCATTCATCCCAAGCCTCCCTTGAGGCCCATGCGGGCTTATAATCATTGTCAGCTTCATAGTGGCTCCTATGAAGATGCATAAGGTCCTTGTACCGGTTCCTGGCCCTCTTCTCCCACTCCGTGCGGACCTTGGAAGTGATAGAGGGATCCCAAGTCCATTGTTGCTGAAACGACAAAAACAATTGGTATTAGTTAAACAAACAAGTAAATTTAAAGTTAATCAAATAATGTAGTAAATAGACTTACTTGAAACTGCTGCCAATAGAAATCGATAGCAGCCCTAGATAGGAACCTCCAAGCCCATCCTCTAGGATCTTGGTAGGCCTCAAACGTCCTACGAATGGACGTTGATATTTGGCTGCCAGTGTCGGTGGCAAACGTGGCCTCCTCGGTTAGCCACGGAAGAGGTGGTGGTCGGTGCAGCGGCGGAGGGGGAGGGTCATCGCGTGGCGGGCCCTGGGCAGTGTCAGCCTCCGATGTATTGTTACGTGGCGAAGCACGTGATGACACCGGAGAGGGAATGACAGCCCCCGCTGCCCTCCTAAAGTCTGACCTCAAAAAATGCTCTTCTAAACCCGCATTTGGTTGAGCGCCAGGGTCAGAGCGTGCATGTTGTGGAACCGGTCGCGACTCAGGGTCGTATGGCTGACCGGTTCGGGGGTCTATGCGTTGTCCTAAACTATTTCTCATTCTAGGCATCTAAATTCAACATTTATTTTTAAAAGGAAATAATGTCATCTGATGTGCTCGTTTTTAGAGCACATTTATCACCTCATTTTAGTGTCAAGTCTCGCGTTTTATATCGGTTTTTACACATCTTACGCATGATTTCACCTCGATCTTGTCTCCATGTGCTTTTAAGTGTTTTTAGGTATTTTCGAGGAGTTTTCAAGGTGTTTTCGTTGCGTACGAGATTTCGACGCTTCAATCGAAGATGAGACACGCGTTTCGAGGCATTCCCGGTCATTTCAAGTCGTACCCAAAGCCCTCGCAAAGTCCGGAAGTCATTCGATGTTCATTTGAAGTTGGAAGAAGAACAATATGGGCCAAAAAGCTCACATTCGACCGAATGCAAGCCCACTTCGGGCGAATGGACATTAAAACTTCAAGAACAAGGCTCCAGCCCACAAATTCGAGCGAAGCAGCCACAGATTCGGGCGAATTGAGCCATTCGAGCGAATGGTATAGCCCATTCGGGCGAATGCTATTCAAATTCAACATTTTGGCTGCCCACAAATTCGAGCGAAGCAGCCACAGATTCGGGCGAATTGAGCCATTCGAGCGAATGGTATAGCCCATTCGGGCGAATGCTATTCAAATTCAACATTTTGGCTCGAAACTTTCGAAACCCGAATGTGCTGATTCGGGCGAATAGCTTGCCGGCGAATGGAGCCCTAGATTCGACCGAATGGGTGGAAAAATCAGTGAAATGTTTTCTTTCGAAGCTTGGCCACGTAGGATCCTTTAGGGCTTTTACCCCCATCTTTTGTAGCCTATATAAAGGCACTTTTCTCAATATAATCCCCATGACTTGATTGGGAGTAACCCTCCCATTCTTGTTCATCAACATTTAATGCTTTTCTTCTTCATTTTGCCTAGATTAGTTTTATGCTTTCCTTTATGTTTTGTTCTTCATTTCTACACTCTCTTTATGTAAGTTCTCTGTATTGAATGCTTTCCTTTCTTTAAGGCTTTCTTTAATGCTTTCAGTTATTGCTTTTGTAGTGTAGATTTAATGTTTTTTATCTTTCAATTCCTTTATGCTTCTTTCTTGCTTTCATGTCTTTCATTTCATTTATGCTTTCTAGAATAGTTTTGTTGCTTTTTCTCTTCTTGCTTTTGCTTTTAATATGCTAGAGTAGTCTTTTAGGGTTTTGGGTTGGAGAAATCCTAGGGTTTTGGTCTTGTGTTTAATGTTTAGGAAGATGATTGAGGTTGATGTTGGTTTGATTGATTGATATTGATGCATATCTTGTCCCCACTCCATTGCGAGACATAGGGCGATTATGGGTCGCATTATTGACTATAGGTCATCAACTTCCCATGCCATCTAGAGTGTCTCGATTGACCTTCGTTCGATCTCCTTGACCTAGCCTATCTCTATTTTCAATAGACCTACCTAGGGTGGACCTACCTAAGCGCTTTCTTTCATTGTTTGTTTTCATCCCAGTTTAGTTCACCCATCCTCTTACCTACCAACCATCAACCTTTCCCACCCAACTCTTTAGTCTAACATCCCTTGTTCCTTGGGTTCGACCCAGACTTACAGCTACACTTCGTTGTAGTATTATTTTGGGTGATTATAAATGTGTTTGATTAACAGGTTCTTAGCGTAAACGCAGCGTTAAAACGTTATCAAAATGGCTTGCCGGGACAAGGCGTTTGTTAGATTTTAGTTTTGGTGTGTTTTGTGAATAGTTTTTGTTTTTGTTATTTTTGTTTTGTATTCATGGATTGCCACATTTATCACTCGAGCATGAACCTTTTTGGAGCTTCTTTGGTATGAGACTTTCTTCCCTCGATGTATAATGTTAAAATGTGGCAAATTTGTCATCATCTTCTAGGAGGTTTGAATAGAGAGACTAGGGAACTTCGTAGATGAGTATCCGATAACATGTTTCTTGCCCAAACCCCTGATTTGTTTGCACTTCTTTAAACAGATGGAAACATTTCTATAGGAAAGAGTACCCTTGTCTCCCGCTCCTTGAGATTCCATGACTTTCCCTTCTAGTGACCCTTTGGTTAAAGTAGGGACCGAGTTGGAGAGAATATGGGCTTAATGTTTATAGAAAGGTCTTTGAGGCTAGACTAGAGTCCCACTACCATGACCTGACTCCCTCACCTATCATTAGCTCCCTTTCTCCTCAGATGATCAATGTCCTTGTGTCGATGCACCACTCCCGATGTAGGTTCATGATGAGGTTCCTTGCGCACCTCGATATGATGCACCCTCACATATGTGCGCGATCATCTAGTTAGTGGAATCGATGACCTAGAGGTAGACTTGCCCCTTATTGAGGAGTCTCAAGTGCATACCCTTGTTGTGCCTTCTGTTGAGTCTCACCCTAAACCTCTTTGTCATCATGAGAAGCTCCCGGTCGTTCATGTTCATGCTTGCTTTGATGCTTGTGTTCTTATGCCCTTGCTTCCCTCCTCCCCTCCATGCTATCCCGACTTTTCATCATGTTATGGAAAGTCGATTTTTTTTGTTTCCCCCTTTTCTTCTTTCCCCTCTTCACTGACCATGTTGTGGGAGTGAATATGATAAACTCTACGAGTTTGACTGCTACCACAGTAGTGAGTGGGTCACTAAAGACCTAAAAGAAGGCTTGTGGGAGGCAACCCATCTGTAGATATGTTTTTGTTTCTTTTTTTGTTGTTTTGCATTCATTGCATTGCATTTTTGCTAGTCATTGCTCCGCTTTGGTTTGTAGTGTTGTTTGTTAGTATTAGAGCACGACCATTAGAATTGACCTCCACAAGTTTGCTTGTGTTTTATTTGATGATTTTGAGAGGTAATGCTAGCGGTCCCGCAAGGGTGAGTAAGAGAAAGAAGCTCAATAAGCGTATGAGCCAAACATGAAGACTATAGCTCACCTCTAGCTTGGGGAGGCAATTGCTCTACTTAGGTGCTTCATGCCTCCATTTCTTTTCGAGGAGCGAGAGTTCTTAGACCACCTCGTAGTGATGGAAATGCTGGAGTGAATGCCCTCTAGCCTAGGTATGACCTTCTTCTCTCTTTATTATTGGCTAGCTGTGTGTTTGTGTTGGTGTTGCGAATCTTGTTGACCATGGTTTTAATGTGTCATCTTTCTCTTCTCTCCTTCTTTGCTAGAGGCTAGCAAAGCCTTAGCTGGGGTGGGATGGTGACCCATTTGTCGCTCTACCCTTTGTGTGTGCATTTAGTTTCATATAGCTATAGTTTAGTTCATTGCATTTGTTATTTTGTATATTTTTCGATATTCATCTTGCATTCATACATAGTGTATATATTCCATGTTCATGTTTAGTTTTAATAAGATGGTTGAGTTGTGAAGCTGGCATGTCTTGCTTACGGTGTGTATACTGGTCTTACCTTATGCAAACTCATATTTCCTTAGCCCACAGTGCATGTTTTGGGACCTAGAGTCGACCTATTTTCCGCTAGCTTGGGGAATAGGGGTTTGCTTGGTTGGTGGCTTGGATGACTACCTTTGAGAGGCATTTGCTTGTGAGTATTGGCCTTCTTGGACTCCTATGCAGCTCCATTCATTTTGTGTGCTAGTTAGGGGATCTAAGTATTGTTGGGTTCTTCTCCGGTATAGTCGGCTTTTCTTGAGACCGGGGATGATAACACGTTAAGCTAGAATTTAACTACATAGCCAAATAGCCTACCTTGAAGCGAAATTGACTTTAGGTTAAGCCAAGTTTTTGCCTTTTCCCATTCTTTTGTAGCCCATTGTTTAGCCTCCACATGAGCCAAATTGTTCCCTCTTCTTACCTAAGAGGATAGCTTAGTGATGGTGGGGTTTCTTGTGTGTTCGCATGATTTGTGGGTTCTTGGTTGTGTAGTTAGTTGTTGGTTTTCATGACTCCTTCATTTCATTTCATTACTATCTCTCTATTTCCTCTAGTGCTTTCATTGTTATTATTCATACACATTCTATGTTTTGAGGAGACCTCTCTCTTGTTTTCATTGAGTTCTTATACACATACATTCATGTGAGTGAGAAGATAGTTATATTATCGAGAGATGAGCTTGGAAACACTTGTGTTTATGAGATTTTACATGTTTTGATAGTGTTTGAGGATGGAGATCATTGCGCTTCACGTTATTGGGTTTTTGATGATTGTTGGATATAGTTTTCATCGGTTTGTCATGAGATGTTTGTGGGTGTTTTGTTTTGGGTCACTTGCATCCTCTACTTAGCTCCACACTCCCAAATGTATCCACCTTAACCCTAAACCAGCGTTACAACCCTTTGTGCTAACACTTGTGACTTGGTAATTAGTTTGTCTTGTCTTTGGAGTTAGATATGACACAATCCCCATGATTCTCCCCTATTAGGTGTTTGATTCCCGACTCATCTTTAGTCGGAAGATTATGAGCGAAACACGAACCGAAATCAAACACATGAGCGTCATTGAATATTTCTCACATCTTTTGAGAAATAACCCGGGGAGCGTAGACTTGTGACCTCTCTAGGTAGTGGGTAGAATAGCCTGTGATGTAGCTTACCCTAGTGATCTCAAGTTTGTGGAATTGGTCATTCTCTTCGGTATTGCGCTCTTTGAGACCATTGTACTTGCACGCCTATGGCTAGGGAAGAGTTTTGCTTGTACACAGCTTGCGTTGCTTTGATTTCCGCTCACCTTCATTGCATCATGTTAGATTTTGCGTTATAGTTTTTAGTTGCATATAGTTTTCGCCCTTGCATTTGCATTGCATTGGATTTGTGGGTCTCCTTCTGAAAAACCCTCACGAGACCTAACTCGTCCTCTTTGGGAGACCTTGAGGTTTAAAGGGCTTGT
Source organism: Amaranthus cruentus (assembly GCA_019425755.1). Lineage (NCBI taxonomy): Eukaryota > Viridiplantae > Streptophyta > Magnoliopsida > Caryophyllales > Amaranthaceae > Amaranthus > Amaranthus cruentus. Next base: position 9,636,828 of record CM033466.1, read on the forward strand.
CGTACGTGCTAAGTGCGATCGTGATTCCTACGACAGTGAGTTTTAGGTTTTATTGCTTTCATAGTTTAGTTTCGTTTTGTTTTTATAGTTAGTTGTTTTGGGGTGCCCATGTGCTTTCATGTTTATCCTACCTAGTCTCTTTGCTGGGACTAGCAAGGTTTAGCTGGGGAGTTGATGTGCTCGTTTTTAGAGCACATTTATCCTCATTTAGTGTCAGTCTGCGTTTTATATCGGTTTTAACATCTTACGCATGATTTCACCTCGATCTTGTCTCCATGTGCTTTTAAGTGTTTTAGGTATTTTGAGGAGTTTTCAAGGTGTTTTTAGTTCGTCGAGATTTCGGCCTTCAATCGAAGATGAGACAGCGTTTGAGGCATTCCGGTCATTTCAGATCGTCCAAAGCCCTCGCAAAGTCAGGAAGTCATTCGATGTTCATTTGAAGTTGGAAGAAGAACAATATGGGCCAAAAGCTCACATTGACGAATGCAAGCCCGCCAGGCGAATGGACATTAAAACTTCAAGAACAAGGCTCCGAGCCCCCAAATTGGCGAAGCGACCACGGTCAGGCGAATTGAGCCATTGGCGAATGGTATAGCCCATTGGCGAATCTATTCAAATTCAACATTTTGGCTGAAACTTTGAAACCCGAATGTGCTAGATTGAGGCGAATGAGCAAGCCGAGGCGAATGGAGCCCTAGATTGACCAGATGGAATTTGGAAAAATCGAAATGTTTTCTCTTGAAAGCTTTGCCCGTAGGATCCTTTAGGGCTTTTACCCCATCTTTTGTAGCCTATATAAAGGCACTTTTCGAATATAACCCCTGACTTGATTGGGAGTAACCCTCCCATTCTTGTTCATCAACATTTAATGCTTTTCTTCTTCATTTTTTGCCCTAGATTAGTTTTATGCTTTCCTTTATGTTTTGTTCTTCATTTCTACACTCTCATTTATGTAAGTTCTCTTTATTTAATGCTTTTTTTACTTTTTTTTTAATTTTTTTTTTCATTTATGCTTTCTAGAATAGTTTTGTTGCTTTTCTCTCTTCTTGCTTTTGCTTTTAATATGCTAGAGTAGTCTTTTAGGGTTTTGGGTTGGAGAAATCCTAGGGTTTTGGTCTTGTGTTTAATGTTTAGGAAGATGATTGAGGGTTGATGTTGGTTTGATTGATTGATATTGATGCATATCTTGTCCCCCACTCCCTTGAGACATAGGGCGATTATGGGTCGTAGTATTGACTATAGGTCATCAACTTCCCCATGCCATCTAGAGTGTCTCGATTGACCTTCGTTCGATCTCCTTCGACCTAGCCTATCTCTATTTTCAATAGACCTACCTAGGGTGGACCTAGCCTAAGCCCGCTTTCTTTCATTGTTTGTTTTCATCCCAGTTTAGTTCACCCATCCTCTTACCTACCAACCATCAACCTTTCCCACACCAACTCTTTAGTCTAACATCCCTTGTTCCTTGTGGTTCGACCCCCGACTTACCGCTACACTCGTTGTAGTATTATTTTGGGTGATTATAAATGTGTTTGATTAACCAAGGTTCTTAGCGTAAAACGACGCGTTAAAAACCCGTTATCATCATCAAGATTAAAATCAGAAAATATTATTACCTTACTATACAAATTTAAAACAAAAAAAAAACTCAGAAAATTAACATAAATATTTCGAAAAAAACATATATTTCGAAAAAAACTCAAAAAATAAAAAAACCCTAAAAACAACATAAACATTCGAATAAAAACAAGATTATTATTATAAACATGTAAAACAACATAAACATAAACATGTAATAAAAAACATCAACATAAACCCTAAAAAAATCAATAAACATGTAAAAAAAACGTGTAAAATCATATTCTTGAAAAAAAAAACATTAAAAAAAAAACTAACCTTTAATCCTTGGAGATGTGTAGGAAGTAGTCGGAATCAAAATGATGCTAGTCGGAAATTGAAGATGGTAGGAAGTAGTAGGAAAAGTAGTAGGAATAGGAAGAGAGAAAGAGGGAAAGAAACGAGAAAGAGACAAAGAGTGAGAAAGAAACGAAGGGAAAATGATCGGATTTTGGTGAACTGTGGGTTTTTATATTAATAAATCTCCGACCACTCTGCGACTACCATTTAGTCGGTGCATAGTCGGTGAATTAAATGCCTCAGTAATTATTTTGAAAAGACGTAAGAAATTTAAAAAAAACATTTAAAATCACCGACTACCCTGCGACTCAAAGCGAGTCGGCAGTTAGTCGGCGAGATATTTCACCTACCTCATTAATTGCTTGCAGTAACTTTGAATTTAAAATTAATAAGAAATAAACATATAATTATAAAAAAAACTTACATCGAATTTAAAATTAATAAGAAATAAACATATAATTTAAAACCATATTATTGGGTTACATAATCGTCATTGACCTCATCGTCGTCAGATAATACAAGATCTTCGTCGTCGGTGTCTTCATTTTCCTCGTCATCATGAACCGTTTCGTCTAAGTGTAAAAGTTCTCCAGCAGGATCCGCTGATCGGAATGTAGGTCGAAACATCTTCATTTGCCACAAAATCCGTTGATTTCTCTTCCGGTTGGAAGCGGTCTCCTCGAATTGTTTTGATCTGACTTTGCAGACAGCTCTCCAGTCTTTCATGTTTTGCCTTAAACTGGGATAAGATAAGTAATAAACTTGGGAAGCTTGAGAGGCTAGCACAAAAGGATCGTACTTTCTATAAAATCGACCAATATGAACGTCGACCAGCTTGTAACGCGGATGGATTCTCGTACCATGGCCGTATCCGGTGGTAGTCTGATCAAACCATTGACATTTGAACAAAGTTACCCTTTTATTTGGAAGTGCTCGAAACTCGAGGTCAACAATATCCTCTAACTTTCCGTAAAAGTCTGTTTCATCCGGACTGTTATCATCAGATTTCACGCACACCCCGCTGTTCTCAGAAGATTTCATTTTTGCGGAATGAGAGATAGTGTGAAATCTATAACCATTCACGTAACAAACATCATAGCGACGTGCCTTCTGCAAAGGTCCCTCGGCCAGGTCCTTTAGAATATCTGCATTATCCACACCGTCTAGAAACCCGTCCCTGGACTGCATATAAGAACAATAATTCAACGTAAATAAGTAATACTAATTTACACAACAAATTACGATGGTTAACGTGTACTCACAATCTGTTTAAACCATAGGGCAAACTGGTCTTGGACCAAATTGTCAACTTGCTCTGCGTTTAGATTAGGTTCGTACTTTGTGATTAAGTGTACGAATTAATCATAAAATTGATTCACCTCCGGACAATTTCGCAGAACATAAGTCTGAGCAATTTTGATATCTGCTTCATCCATCATAAAAGCCTTACCCCGACCATGAAATTTGGTTGGGTGTGTAAATATGGACAAAACACCCGGTCTGACGTTGTTAAAGAATCCGTCATCGTTTCTAGGTAGATCTCTAACTCTGCATCGAACATCTGGCCCAAAGTAATGCGAGACAAAGTATGATGCTTCTTCTGTAAGATATGCGTTGCAGATCGAGGCTTCAACATGTGCTTTGTTTTTGACATTAAGCTTTAAATGACGAAGATATCTGTAATTTAAACCAAGGAGTAATTATTAAGACATGTAAAAAGTATCCAGAAAAGTAAATAATACTTATATTTTAGACGTGTAATTAGTGTTTACCTCTCAAAGGGATACATCCACCTATATTGTACCGGACCAGCAATCCTAGCCTCGTAAGCTAGATGAACAGGCAGATGTTCCATGACATCAAAGAAAGTTGGAGGAAATATAGTCTCTAACTTACAGAGCACAACTGCAATTTCCTCGTCCAACCTCCACATATCTGCGGCAGAAATCCTCGGAGAAGTAAGACTTCTAAAAAACAGACTAATTTCAGTAAGAGCTTCCCATACTTTTTCAGGCAGCAACTCCCGAAATGCAATAGGAATCAGTCGTTGCATGAACACATGACAATCATGACTCTTCATCCCGAATACCTGATGTTTAGCCATGTCGATGTTCCTGGCTAAATTAGAGACATACCCATCAGGAAATCTCAGAGTTTTAAGCCACTCTAGAAGGACATTCATTTGCTCTCTGTTTAGTGTGTATAATGCCTTGGGGATGGTAGAACCAACTGGATGCAATTCCGATCGGAACCCAAGCTCGGCTAAATCTTGACGTGCCTTGAGATGATCCTTAGTTTTTCCCGGCACACACATTATTGTGTTGAAAATGTTATCAAAGAAGTTCTTCTCAATGTGCATCACGTCAAGGTTGTGACGGATCATATTTGTGCTCCAGTACGGCAAATCCCAAAAAATACTTCTCTTCTTCCATCCAACACAATGTTTACTTACTTCCGCGTTGTACTTTCGAACTAAATCCAACTTTAACACCGTTCCCAAAAGCATCGTCTTCAAACACCCGTAAAAACCCAAAACGATCCAACTCCTCTAAAAGCTCATTTCCCGTACGTATTTCGGGCATTACAGCCTTCTCAACAACTCCACGGCTAAAAAGCACCCTGTTTCTACGAAATCGGTGTGTACTATCTAAAAATCTCCTATGTGAGTCAAACCAACTCACTTTTCTACTGTGTCTTAAATAAAAGGCTTTGGAGTCATCCATGCGTAGCGGACAGCTGCGAAGCGGATGTACTCCACCCGACATCATCGAATAAGTCGGAAAGTCGTTGATTGTCCACATCAAAGCTCCGAAGTTGAAAGTTACGCCTCTTGGATCGTCGTAACTGCCTCGGATCCCATCTTCCCACAAGCTTTAACTCATGTATCAATGGTGGAGTCAGATCAATCTTATGTTTTGGATTGTTAGGGGGCGATCACGTTAAGAACATGTACGCTTTTCATACACATCAAGGGGAAGATTGTATGGAGTTAATATTACGGCGGCGATGAATATTGTTGACCGATGCCAAATGGGTTGAAACCATCCGTACACAACCCCATTCTCACATTTCTTGTCTCCGTGCAAAATCGGATGTGTCGGCTTGAAATTCAACCGGCCTCCTATCCAGGGGTGACACATCTCTCCATCTTACATGACGATGCTCGCATGCCACCCTTATGGGTCGCGCAGACGCATACAACCGTTGTAGCCTAGGACCAATGGGAAAGTAGTGGAACTGCTTTCTGGGGTTATTATCTGATATCCATCTAGAAACACCACACTCACCACATTGGGTCATACTCGCAGTGGGGCCCCAATAAATCATACACCCATTAACACAAGATCAATCTTCTCTACCGAATCCAGAGCAAATTTGCTTCTCCGGTCGAAAAACTTTTGTCATCCGATTATCTTTCGGCAACAACTCAATAATGAATTGACATAATTCATCATAAAGTCTCTCTGGAATACGAAAGTCTGTCTTCAGGCTAGACATCCTTCCTATGACCGACATCTGAGTATGCGTTTCACAGCCAGGGTACAGTGGTAAGTTGGCGGCCCTTAGCATTTCAAAGAACTGTCTGGATATAGGGTTCGGATCTTCATCGTTATGTACGGGCGAGTATGGTACATTAGCGCACATCATCACGATGCGGTAGAAAATGATGATGTATATCCGGAAAAGCACTTCGGCGCATCGATACACCATTTGTGCATACGGATTCGACGTGTTCTGCGAACTTCGGTACAAATTGGTGCACCGTCAGAACATTTGTGCAGGTACCAATCGTAGTAGTTTTCAACAAACCCCTTCTTTAACAGATGATCTCTTACGACATCTGGATCCCACACTCTACGATTACCGCACTTTTTACACGGACATCTAACTTCAATTGGATTTTTTCTTTGCAAATTGTATAAATTCTTCGACCCCTTCTAAATATCTGATATTATAAACTCCTTTAGAACTTCGTTGGTACATCCAACTTCTTTCAGCTCGTAAGTCCATTGCTCTGCAAAACAACAACATACCACGTTTATAAGAAATTATGCCTAATTATTAACTGGTCCTAAATTATATTGTAAGTAAAAAAAATTAAATCATTGGCAAATTCAAAATTCAAAAATTTAAATAGCTTTTTTGAGCCATTTTGGAGTTGCAATTTTCGATTACTATAGAGCAATCGAACTCCTTGATTCAAATTAAAAATTATTCTTTTTCAGTAGCACATATAAGTAAAATAATACGATACTAAATTTTCTTAGATTTTGAGAAACATATTTTTAACGTTTCTAAGACATTTTTATAGTAAACATACAAGACAATAAGTGATTAAATTTATGTTTTCAATTTATCCCTCTATTCGAATTCATACTCGATTGAAATTAAACAAGTATGAATTCAAAGAAGAGAGGGGCAAAGTAAAAAACAACGCAAGCATATACTTGTTTAAAGTAAGCAAAAAATATCTAATATCATACCTAAAATATTTGGAGAGAATAATGTAAAGAGTAAGTAAGGAGGTAAAATGTAAAATGTAAGATAGATTTACGTTGGCGTATTTATAGAACAATTGCCTAATTTCGACTCACTTGCTTATCGCAATGTAGTCGGTATAGTGTCGGTCATGAAAAATCGCCAATTAAAGTTTTTGAATTTTGAATCCACTCGACCATCCCATCGTATTGATCGCAAGTTAGTCAAGCTAATTACGGATCTTGAGGTAATAAGTGCTTTTTTGGCCAAAATTAAAAAGCTTTTTTCTGGCCATTTTGAGTTAGAATAATTAGTACTAAATTGAAATTGTGCTTTTCCTTACATATTTACTCGTATGTACTATAAAAAATTGATAACGTTAAATATATGTTTCTCAAAACCTAGAAAATTTAGCATCGTAAATTTTACTTATTATGATTCTACTAAGAAAATTTTTGTCATTGCATGGCTGAAATGCGAATAGTGCACTTTAAAGCCTATACTCCCTCCAATTCATCATTAAGTAGTTCCTATATGTTTTTTGACATTATTCATATCGTAAAACAAATGGGAGCTACTTAATGGTGAGTTGGAGGTAGTATAGTAGACCTTAATTACCACTATCGAACAAACCAACGCCTTGCAAATCGAAAATTATTCTTTTTAGAGAAATGTAAGTAAAATAATACGATGCTAAATTTTCTTAGATTTTGAGGAACATATTTTAAGCGTTTCTAACACATTTTTATAGTAAACATACAAGACAATGAGTAAGAAAAACATATATTTCGTTTAAGTACTGATAATTATTACAACAAAATGCTAAAAAAGCTCATTAAAATTTTTTATACAATAAATACATAAATTAAATTGAAATTGTGCTTTTCCTTACTTAGATACTCATTATGTACAATAAATATAAACATTAAATTTAGAATAGATTGATCTTTGTGATTAAGTGTACAAAAATATGATAACGTTAATCACTATATCCTACACGGTCTCCACCCGTACACACCAATTAATATTAATCATTTCACGATTGAAATTAATCTATGCGGATGGGCGATAGGATCGTGAAAACATTCAAAAATTTTTATACTTTAAATATAACCATTAAATGTGGTTGATACCTTTAATATCAAATATTGCCATTTTTTTGAAACGATGGAACTAAACGTTAGATTTATGTTTACGCAACTTGTCCTGTTTTTAGTGTACCTACACTTAAGTGATGAAACTTCGAGTGTGGAGTAAGGAGAACGGGGCAAGTGAAAACATGTCAAAGTTATAACCTCTCCAAGATCAATATTAAATTTTGCCATATTTTTATTATGATTGAACCATTTTATTAATGTTTTCAACTTATCACACTCCACCTCCACCCTACTTAATCTAATTCTAACTTAAGTAGGGTGAGAGGAGGAGTATGACAAAGAAAAACATATAGTCATATAGATTATGAGAGAAGAGGTAAAGGGCAATTGGAAAATGGCGTGAAGGGGGTATTTATAGACAAAATCGGGAACCTTCGACTACTTACGACAAAGCTTGGTCGGAATCGTCGGGGAAAATTTTTTGCTGTGATTTGCTACCATTTTACATTTGGTCGCAAATTAGTCTGTGATTTGCTACCATTTTACATTTGGTCGGTATTTAGTCGGTAGTACCGACTACTTGATTTTAGTCGGTATTTAGTCGGAAAATTGCGACTAAATATTGTCAGTCGGTGAACTGAGTCGCAACTTTGCAAAATTTTTGTAGTGCGTGTGTTTCAAACATGCGATACAAATAAACCTTATTTGTATCTTGGGTTTTCAAGCGATACAAATAATATGTTATTTGTAACCCACTTGTTAATAACCCCCAATATAAGATACAAATGAGCTTAAAAACAAGATACAAATAAGGATTTTTTTACTAGTGAAGTCTTGTATGAGACCGTCTCACCGTAAGATGGGCTCATACGTACAGTCAATTAGTTAAAAAAACTTTTAAAAAATAATAATTTGAATACACACTTGTACAGGAAGTGATTTTTAAAAATAGTTTGGGTCGATCCAATTAGAGTCATAAAAATATGACAATTTATGTCATGTAATTAATAGAATAAAAATAACTTCACATTATGTCAATAAATATAGCAATAAACCAATTTGATTATTCCATTGGGCAAATCTGTAACACCTGAATTTCCTCCCGTCCTTTACGAAATAAGACCAACTAATAGATAACATTATGTTATACAACAACATAAGATGATTTCATAGAACACAAGTACAAATAGTAACCGTAAACCGTCCACCTATACTTCTTGGATAGAATGCAGGTCTTCACATTTCTCTTCTCAAAACATAAACTCTTGCAGAACACGCGTAGTATCAACTCAACCAAGGCATTAACAGACTATCTAACACGTGACCCTATAGAGCTTGTGATCGTGAAATTTTAATTAACCGCATGCGCACGGTGTACGGGTAGTGCGGGTCGAGCACAAGGAGGCTAGATAATTCTAAAATGTATGTTTTATGACTACAAGACACGGGATAAATAAATAATATGGGTTAAATCTAATCCTACAATGCAAGAATTTAAAACAAGAAAATAATAGTGGTGTAATAACGATGATATGACAAACTCTAGAGCGTCGGGCGTCACCTAATTCTAACATGGGAATCAATTACTCTTATGATTGTATGAAATTGAGTCATCGGCATAAATGAACGTTGGTAATCATATTGGGGTTAAATTCTAGTTTCGATATTGTAGTTCTTACAAAGGTGAAACAAGAGAAAAGGGGGTGAAGAGACAAGGGCGAAGAATAACCTGTGTCATATCGTTATCCTTTGATTTTGTAGTTCTTATTTATCTTTTGTAAACTTTGGTTGTATACGTTTGTTATGAGACCTTGTGTCCTCCTTTGTATATTTGTATTTCCGCTACGTAGTTTCTAACGTTGTATGGTTTTAAAGTGTTAAGTCATCTTAAAACGCACGCGTTGACTTTGGAACCACGATCCACTCTTGGCATGTCGATTTGAGAAGTCAGTGATGAACTATTTCGTCGTGGCGTGAGATTTTAAAGGCAATGATGCCTTAGATTGTTCAATGTTTTATTGTGCTAATTGCTCTACCACATATGTTTGAGTTTAGTAGATGTGCTGCCGAATTTTCCCCTCACCTTTTTAAAGTTAATCTTTTGACGTTTATTTAAATTCTTTTCCTTTTCTTTTATGTAACACCTGAATTTCCTCCCGTCCTTTACGGTTTTGGTTTTGTAAAGGGGACGGAAATTCAGGGGTGTTACAAAATCGTTGTAGATAAATCATTTTAATTAATTGTATGATATTTAGTTCAAATATAGCAATTAAACAATTTAATTATTCTATGTAGCAAATCTTTGTGAGGATGTTACACATAATTTTTCAATCTTTTAATTGTAGGATTCCAACTTAATTAAAATATATTTTTATTTAAAAAAAAAGAAAAATTACCGTGAATAATACAACATTTTATTGATTTTTCTACAATAATAACAATTTTTGATTAACCATGAATAATACCACCTTAGAGGGTTAATTTATTAACTAATATACCAATTTTTTTGTCATATAATATCCTATAGTTTGATTTTTAGCATATTAGGGATATTCTAGGGAAACACCCCTAAGTTGATATTTTTCATGGTTAATCAAAAGTTAATATTATTATGAGCAAAAAGTTATATTATTCCTAATAATTTTTTCTTAAAAGAAACCAATTATTTAAAATATATCTTTATATATATATATATATATATATATATATATATATATATATATATATATATATATATATATATATATATATATATATATATATATATATATATATATATATATATATATATATATATATATATATATATATATATATATGCATTTTCTTTCATCACTCTATGCGTAAACTCAAATTAAAAAAAAAACAAACTCAAATTCTAGTATACATTTTTAAAGAATATAGAAATTGGGTACCACGATCAACCATCATTGATCGCCTTCATTGGGAGATCAAAGTTGAAGTTCTTATTCGTGTAGCTATGTCATCTGCTGTTGATTTATGTAATTATAGACTAAGGTATGAATTTTATCATTTTATTTATGTTTATTTATTAAGATTTATACTATCGATCATTTAATAAACGTTAAAATCATGATTCAATTTATTGCCCATCATTTATCAGATGCAATAATAATGATATTGGAAAGAACATATTTTTAAATCAAAATGTTGAAGTTATAGATTTTTGTTTTTATATTTTTCTATTTCTATCTATTTATTATTGTATGTTTTGTAGTATCATGATTTTTTCATCTGTGGTTCTTAGGTTTGAAGACTTGAAGTGTGGTTCTTAGGTTTGAAGACATAAATCAAAATCAATAATAATACATTCAACTCAAGTAGCGTAGGGGCGTTCAAAACCGAATACCGGGTCAATCTGTATCCGGAAATTCGGATAGTGAAAATTACTATACGATTTCGGTCCGGAAAAATGTTATAAAATGAAACAAAGAGATAAAGAAATACTTTCTTATTGATGATTAAAGAAGTAGTAGTACAGAAGGTGGACATGCTGCCTTTATATAGGCAAGAGTCAGGGAGTAAGTAATCAAGAACTACATGAGTTAACAATATCTAACTAAGGTTAGGTTCTTATAACAAACTAACCACCTAATTACAAGAACTCCTAATGAACACGTGTGTTTCCTAATGAACACGTGTTTACTAATGATAAAGACAACAGCTGTATATAAGGCCTTCAAGTCTGTAAGGTACCAGCTGCACCCGAGGCTTTCTGTCTCTGATTAATTGGATATTGCAGCTCCTGTTGTGTAGCTTCTTTGGTCTTCATACTGCATTCTTCATTATATTCAATATCCCCCCTCAAACTAGGGGTTGGTGTAACAAGGCCTAGTTTGGTCAGTAAGTCATGAAAGTGCTGTGAAGGAATGATTTTAGTGAATATGTCAGCCAATTGTTGCTTAGTAGGTAGATAAGTCAACTGCAAAAGACCCTCCATTATTTTTTCCCTAGTAAAATGACAATCCACTTCTATATGTTTTGTTCTTTCATGAAAAACCGGATTTTTTGCGATGTAAATTGCAGATTGATTATCACATCTAAGCTCAACTGGTTTTAAACCATGAATTCCAAGTTCTTCTAATAGTCTCACAACCCAAGCCACCTCAGAAGCGGCTTGTGACATGGCTCTATATTCAGCTTCTGAGCTGGATTTAGAGATTGTGTGTTGCTTTTTAGACTTCCAACAAATAGGGGACTTGCCTAATAGGAGAAGGTATCCAGTTATGGATCTCCTAGTGTCAGGGCATGATGCCCAGTCTGAGTCTGAGAAGGCTTGTAGCACAAGCTGATCTTCTCCTTTAAGAATAATGCCCTGTCCACATGTGTTATGAATGTAATTCAGTACATGAGTTAGGGCTGCCCAATGAGAGGTCCTGGGGGTTTGCATAAATTGGCTTAAAGATTGTACTGTGTAAGAAAGATCCGGCCTTGTATTAGTAAGAAAATTCAGCTTCCCTACTATGCTTCTGAATAAAGTAGGATCTTTTAGCAAAACTCCTTCTGATGCAGAAAGTTTAGTGTTTAGAGGTAAAGGTGTTATAGCCTTTTTGAATTGGGTTACACCACTGTCTTTTAACAGTTCATTTGTGAACTTGTGTTGTGTTAAGATCATGCCATTATCAACATAGCTTATTTCCATGCCTAAGAAATAGTGCAGCTGTCCCAAGTCTTTAATGGTAAACTTTTTGTGCAAATGTTCTTTTAGCAAATTGATTTCTATTTGATTATTTCCAGTAATGAGAATATCGTCAACATACACTGTGACAATGATCATAAAAGAATCTGTTTTCTTTGTGAATAATGAATAATCATTTTTGGAAGGTGAATAACCTAAGCTTTTAAGTTCCTCAAGAAGCTTTGCATGCCATTGTCGAGAGGCTTGCTTAAGCCCGTATAAAGATTTTTGTAGGAGGCATACTTTGTTGTCAGGATTGTCGACCCCTTCAGGCATTTGCATATATACCTCCTCATTCAATTGTCCATGTAAAAAAGCATTATTTATATCAAGTTGGTATACTATCCATTTGCGTGCTGCAGCTATGGCAAGAACACACCTTATAGTGGTCATCTTTACAACTGGTGAGAATGTTTCATCATAATTTACACCATATTTTTGATTATATCCCTTTGCAACCAATCTTGCTTTGAACCTTTCTAAGGATCTATTTGCTTTCAATTTTATTTTATATACCCACTTACATCCTATAGCTTTCTTTCCCTTGGGTAAGTTTACTTCTGTCCATGTGTTATTCTGTGACAATGCTTTTAACTCCTGTGACATTGCTTCCACCCATTTGGGTTCTTTACATGCTTCCTTGTAGGTTTTAGGTTCTTTGAAGGTTAGGTGGGTCTCAACTATGTCATGATGTGTGGAGCTGAGAGCCCTAAAATCAACTATATTGCACCAGTGTGTAGAAGTTTGTGTACACACATAGTCATTAAGGAAATTAGGTCTTTTTGTGACCCTCCTTTGTCTGTTCTGTAACTGTGTACTGTCAATATTTTGGGTGGCACAGTCATTCTGATCAGTATGATCATTTTGTTGTTCTAATGCATTTTTGTGATTAGGGATCATGTCTGCCTCATTTAAGGTGCTTGTACTTGAGTTAGGTAAGAAAAATTGAGTTATAGAATCTTTGCTTGCATTCATAATATGGTAGGGAAAAAATTGCTCATGGAAATCCACATCTCTGGATACAAATACTGTTTTGGTGTGAATGTTATATAGTTTGTATCCCTTTTGTCTTTGAGCATACCCAATGAATATGCATGGGTTAGCTCTTGGATCAAATTTTATTCTTTCCCTTTACAAGGTAGATGTAAAGCAAAGGCATCCAAAAGGTTTTAGCATGTCATATTGGGGAGGCTGACCAAAAAGAATTTCATATGGAGTTTTTTTCTTTCAATATAGTCAGAGGCATTTTATTGATAAGAAATGTTGCACATTGAATGCAATCACCCCAAAAATACATAGGCATTTTTGATTGGAAAAGGAGTGCTCTTGCAACTTCTCCTAAATGTCTGTGCTTTCTTTCTACCACCCCATTTTGTTGGGGGTATCTACACAGCTACTTTGATGGCATATGCCTTTTGACATGTAAAATCTCAAGGTTTCTCCCTGAGACAATTCCATAGCATTGTCTGTTCTGACTTTCTTTATCTTAACATTGAACTGTGTTAAGACGGGTGTCTCATAGGACCCCAAACATCTATGTGAATCAGTTCAAATATACTAACTGTTTTTATGCTACTTCTAGGAAAGCTAGACCTAGTGTGCTTAGCTAGTGGACATATGGTGCAAAAACATTGTTGTTCTACATGATCTTCCTTTAGTCCAGGAAACACAGCTTGTAATTTCTTGAATGGCAAGTGCCCCAATCTTATATGCCACATCTTGAGTTCTTGTAGCCTTTTATTGCTCCCTGAGTTTATTCCCAAGAAGGAATTAAATCTTTTATTCTCCTGTTTGTTGTCAGCATCATGCTGAAAGTAGTATAAAGAGTGCCTTTCCCTACCAAGAAGCAAAGGCTTCTTCATCAAATGTCCCTGCATGAAACATTCATCAGCAGTAAACAACAATTGACACTTGGCATCTTTAATAAGTTTCCTCACAGAAATCAGGTTATACTGAAAATTAGGAATATACAAAACATCCCTTAATACAATACTGTCATGTAGTTTTATGTTTCCTACATATTCCACATTGAGTTGTCTCCCATCTGGGACAATAACAGAATGTCCCTTGCTTGGTAATGGTTTGTATGTATCAAAAAAATCTATATTGTGGCACATATGGTCAGATGCCCCACTGTCAATAATCCAATTTTCATATTTTTGAGAGTTTAAGCATAAGATACCTGTGAGTTGTGCAGTATGGGATTGTGATACCTCCCTTTGTTCATGATCGGTGTTGTTCTGTTTGCTTAGCAGACTAATCAGTTGGTTGTATTGTTCCATGGTGAGTTTTGTCTCAACCTTGTTGGAATCTTGATTTGGGGCTGCATCATTTGCATGATTTCCCAGAGCATTGTTTGCCCTACTTTCATCTTTCTTCCATGTATTGCTCTTGAAGTTGGGAGGGTATCCATGTACCTTCCAACATTTTTCATAAGTGTGCCCATGTATCCTGCAATTTTCACAGTACAAATTACTATTAGGCTTCTTATTCCCTGAACCTTTAAAGTTCTTGTTCTTGTACTCATTGTACTTCCTTTTTTCAGCCCTATATGCCATTGCTTGATCTTGTGTTTCATCATTGCTGGTTTTGCTGATTTCTTGATGGACTTGCTCTTGTAGCAAGATCCTATATACTTCTGAAGCAGAGGGTAAATCCTTGATCATTAAGAGACTACTCCTTGTTTGATGATATTTGTTATTCAATTTCATGAGAAATTGGATAACTCTTCTTGATTCTTGGCTTTTAAGAACCTTCTTCGACAGATCACAGTTGTAACCTGTGCAAGTGCAAACAGCAGGTGGATCCAAAGTATCAATTTCATCCCACAAACCCTTCATTTTTGTGAAGAAGTCCTCTATTGACATTTCTGATCTTTGTACAGCTTTACTTAGAGCTTCTTCAACTGTGAATAGTTGAGCAGAGGATGATTGTCCAAAACGTTGCTCCAATTCATCCCATATGCCTTTTGCTGTCTTGATCCATAAAACGCTTTGTGCAATTTTCTCGCTCATCGCACTTAGTAACCATCCAATCACAATGTCGTTGACCCTATCCCATGCCTTGGCATACACCTCATTAGTTGTACTTCTTTTAATTGAGCCATCAATAAAACCCAACTTGTTTTTGCCAGACAAGGCTATTGTTACTGCCCTTTTCCAACCCTTGAAGCCTACCCCATCAAAAGTTGTTGACACAATTTTTAGGCCTGTGTCAGTTGGGTGTAGATAATATGGGCTTGCTTGTTTGAGAGTGGGATCATTACTTTTGTCATTTCTGTTGGTCATTATGGATAACCTGTTTTGAAACATGTATAAGAAAGCACAATCAAGAATTCAAGAATTGTTCCTTTCTGATCACAGAATCAAAGAAATGATGTTTTCATAAAGGGTAATGAGGTTTGAGGGAAGAACAGAAAGAAATGGTTCAGCAACAAGGATGCTCCGATACCATGTTATAAAATGAAACAAAGAGATAAAGAAATACTTTCTTATTGATGATTAAAGAAGTAGTAGTACAGAAGGTGGACATGCTGCCTTTATATAGGCAAGAGTCAGGGAGTAAGTAATCAAGAACTACATGAGTTAACAATATCTAACTAAGGTTAGGTTCTTATAACAAACTAACCACCTAATTACAAGAACTCCTAATGAACACGTGTGTTTCCTAATGAACACGTGTTTACTAATGATAAAGACAGCAGCTGTATATAAGGCCTTCAAGTCTGTAAGGTACCAGCTGCACTCGAGGCTTTCTGTCTCTGATTAATTGGATATTGCAGCTCCTGTTGTGTAGCTTCTTTGGTCTTCATACTGCATTCTTCATTATATTCAATAGAAAACTGGATACCCGATTTAAACCGGATCAGATATCGGATATTCGATTTCCAGTTTTTTAAAACTAAAAATTTAAAATAAGAAAGTTATAAAAAAATGATTTTAACTTCTTTGTATTGTAAGTTTTCAAAATTACAATGTTTTTAACATATTTGACCAATTTTTTATTCATTATATGCATATATCATATGACTTTGAAAAAAAATCAATAAAGATTTGGGCCCAAAGGAAATACTTATTTTTTTATTGTGATTTTTTGTACAATGCAGATGCAATATTTTGCTCAAATGAAGCTGAAGAGATGTTTGATCAAAATAGAAAATGCAACAAAAATCAAAAGTAAAAATTACCTAAAATAATCCAAACTATTTACAATTTTCCTACAATAATCCCACCTATTGATTAACCATGAATAATCTCAACTTTGAAGGGCATTTTCCTAGAGTAAACCCGGTGACCGGATGACTTGCTATAATAAGTTTTATTTTTTTAAAAAAAAAAGATAAATTAAAATAAAATGTCGAAAAAAATGTTAAAAAATGTTCATAAAAAATTTATGATTTTTTTATTATTTAGATTTTTTTATGTAAATTTTCAAAAATGTAATCTAATTTTAAATTTATATTTAATTTATTTATTTGTTGAATTACCTACTATAGCAGGTTATCGAGTTATCCAAGTTTACTCTAATAAAATACCCCTCAAAGTAGGGATTATTCATGGTTAATCAATAGGTGAGATTATTGTAGGAAAATCATGAATAGTTTGGATTATTCTAGGTAATTTTTCCAAATCAAAAGAGCTAGTTATGTTTTGGGCCTTATTATTTAACTTTGTAGTGGAAAAGAAAATGACATAAAAAGAGGAGTGACTTTACTCGCTAGCACAATGAATGAGATAAAAGGAAAAGGAATTGTGAAGTGTAGAAAAAATTTGCGAAATTTGTTGCAATTTGGTTCAAAAATAATCTTATTCTTAACAATAAATTAAACCACAAATCACGTGTACTAAGCAACACTGATGGGAAATTTTGAGTAATTGAGATGTTGGTTTTTACTATGACGAAGATAATAAAGATAATATAGTTTGTGCTTTTTGTAAGTGCGCATGAGAGATTGAATTCTTTTACGAAGTGTTGCCTTGTGTTATTTGATCATCAAACTTGCGTTGTTGTAACTATTATCCCAACTTTAATTTTAATTTAATTTGATTTAGCTGAATTGTGTAATATTTTGTTATGCAAGGTTGTTAAAATTGAGATTTACTTTGAATCAAAAGTAGCTCTAAGAATCAAACCGTAATGTCGAATTATAAAATCGATCGATTCTACAAATTTTAGAGGTCTATTTATTATTGAAACATGTTCAATGTAAAAAACACTTAGATTCATTTTTATCAATTATTTTTGTAATAGTGAAAATCTAATTCTCACTTGTAATTCAATATCATTTGACAAAAAACCGACAAATTGACTTAAACTCTGCAAACTCTTCACAAATCTAGATAAAATTGCGTGCGCAACTTAATTTTCACCATTTTTTTTGCCAAAGATATTACATAAATTCCGTGGTTAAGAAAGCTAATCGAATAACTTAGATTTTCACAAAAGAGACAAATGTATTATTCTGCGACAACAAAGCGACAATAAGTATATATCCCAAAACTAGGTACAACAAGATCGCACAAAACACGTCGAAGTTAATAGATATTTTATAAAAGAAAATCTTGAAAACAAAATTATTAGTCTTTCTTATATAAAATCATGAGACCAAATAGCGGCTATATGTTAAATTTAGATCTATTTTCGGGGTATTTGTTTATCTAAGATATAGGAGTATTTGATTAGTTATTTTAGGATTAATAATTAGTTTATCTATACAAAATTACAAACACATTATATTTACAAATGTAATTAACCAAAATCGAGATAAATAATGAAAATTATTTTCTAAAAACACATCATATATACAAATATAATTAACCAAAATTGAGAAAAATTATATTTCAAAAAAAAAATTGAGAAAAATAATATAATAAAAATAATTTTAGATTTTTTAATAAATTAATTCCCCAATGTGGTTCAACCGCGTGCACCTCTTCTCTTTCTCTCATCGCTCATCTCTCATCCCTCGCCGCCTCTCTCCTTCTTTTCTTCTTATTTCTCCCCATTTCACTTTTTTTTCTTCTTCCTTATTCGTTCTTTCACACTTCACCAGCCGTTGACCCATCAACAACAAATCTCATACTTCCTTAGATCTAATGCTCTAACATCTCCATTTCATCTTTTCAAGGTTAGATCTTCAACTTCACCTTCATTTTTGTACTGGGTTTTTGCTTGTTTGATTATAAACATATGAATCAGTTGTAAAGTTTACATTTCTGTAAAATATTTGATTTTTGGTGCATGTTTTTGTGTAGATCTGCAGTTTTTTATGAAGAACAAGATTTGGATCAGGAAAAATCATGTCTTTGATAAAAAGTGATGATTCTATCTTAATCAGGGAGGTTTGGAGCCATAATTTGGACGAAGAGTTTGATTTAATACGAAAAATTGTTGACGACTATCCTTTTGTTGCTATGGATTCTGAGTTTCCTGGGGTTGTTCTAAGACCTGTGGGTAATTTTAAGAATATTAGTGATTATAATTATAAGACTCTCAAAGATAATGTTGATATGCTGAAGTTAATCCAACTGGGTCTTACTTTTTCTGATGAAAAGGGGAATTTACCCACTTGTGGAACTGATAAGTTTTGCATATGGCAGTTCAATTTCAGGGAATTTGATGTTGTTGAAGATGTTTATGCAAGTGATTCAATTGAACTATTGAAGCAGTGTGGGATTGATTTTAAGAAAAATAAAGAGATGGGTATCGACTCGAATCGATTTGCTGAACTTCTTATGTCATCTGGGATTGTTTTGAATGATTGTATCAGTTGGGTTACATTTCACAGTGGTTATGATTTTGGGTATTTGCTTAAAATGTTGACTTGTGTAGAATTACCCGAAACTCAAGCCGGGTTTTTCAATTTGATCCATATATACTTCCCAATGGTGTATGATATCAAGCATTTGATGAAGTTCTGTAACAGCCTTCATGGTGGTCTTAATAAGCTTGCTGAATTGTTGGAGGTCGAACGAGTTGGGATTTGCCATCAGGCTGGTTCTGATAGTTTGCTTACTTGCTGTACATTTATGAAGTTGAAGGATGATTTCTTCAATGGCTGCACTGAGAAGTATGCTGGTGTTCTTTATGGGCTTGGCGTCGAGGATGGTTAAGGGCTTATCCTTGTACTTTAACTCTTTCTAGTTACAAGATTAAATAACCTTGACCAAACAAAATCAAGTCATTGTTGGATTATTATGTCTGATCTAGTCTCTTGTGGATTTCCATTTTATCTTTGTACACAGTTCAGTTGGGAGGTATTGTTCTAAAGCCTATAAGAAAAATGGTGTTTGTTGTTTGTAACATCTTAGTTGTGTAGTAATGATCATATCAATGTAAGGGAAACCTCTACTCTTTTAGGAGTTAGAGTTCTCTGTATATTAGAACAGTCAGTTGTTCAAGATGAATCTAATCATGCTTACTTTTGTTTCAACAAATTTTCGCAATTGACTTCAATTGATATTAGTATCATTCTCTTCTTGGTTATTTGTAATTTACTTGAATTTATACTATTTTTGTTTATATGTTGAAAGGTCCGTCGTTCCCTTGCTGATTCGTCACTGCTAGAGGTGTTCATTCGCGTAATTTCTTTTGGTGTTTGACAACATATGTATATCCCTAACTATCGGGATGGTTGACTACAGCACAACACTTAATTAGGATACAGTGCCATTTTGCAGTCAAGTAGGATCTTGTTAGATTCGTCTGAAATATATAGTTATTCAAGTAGGATCTTGTTAGATTCGTCTGAAATATATAGTTTTAATCATTTTACACTATGTTTGGAAAAGAAAGAAAGAGATTGAGAAGAGAAATGGAAGGGAAATAACTCTTGTTTATACAAGAGGGAATGGAAAGGAAAGGAAGAGATTGAGAGTTTTTCCTTCAAATCTTTTCAAAGTATACATCAAATCTTTCCAATTCCCTTTCCTTCAAATCCCGTCCCTTCCATTTTGCTATTTAAACAAGGGTTTCCTCTCCAAATCCTTCCCTTTCCTTTCTCTAAATTTCCTTCCAACCGAACACACCCTAAGGAATTAGAGACATTAGTTATGGCTCCCCCATGAGCTTATTTATTTAAGAATGAAGCATCTTTTGTTTATTGGTATTCAGCTGGTCTAGCTATAAGATTATCAGGTGGTACATTGTGCGTGTAAAGTTCTATCGTTCTTTCGGTAATGATGTGTTTTGTAGAGATAATAACCTTGACAGATTAAAGATAGAGCATCAACTCAGAGCTAAAGACCAAGTGCTGTTGGATGGATTGCAAATTGTAACCCCAAGACAAAAGAGTAGACTTGGGCCATATTTAACTTTGTATTGATCTTCCATCGTGAACAGAAGTCATTTGGAAACTGCATTTTGTTAAATGTTTAGAATCACTACATCTCCCTTATGCACATTTCTCCTGGGACGGAAGATGCGTACTTTAGAAAGAGGACCCTGGAAGGCTGGAACTGACAATCTGCCAAATATGTTGCAAGTATCTCTTGGCTAATTGGCCAAAACCTGCTTCCTTTTCTATCTGGCTACCTGTTTCCTTAGAGCTCGTGAATCGTTCTTGGTGAGTTCGATTGTAATCCTTATGTTCGTTTTATTTTATTGTGTATATAGTCCATTCTAACATATCGTGTACCGTTTATGCTAGCTTTCAGATTCACGGTAAATGTGTTAACCATGGTTTCGTCCTGCTCCAAGCTTGTAATGTCAAACCTTACTTGATGTAGATGATTATGTAACTTTTCACGCGGAAAAACCACTCGTTTAATGCTTTGGTAACTTTATCGACTTCATTTGTTCATGTGGGTTTTCTTCTGCCTGCTCTGCTAATGGGTAATTTATCTCTTTTATTATTTGATTCATGCCTACTTCAGATATGTCTTTTATTATTTGGTAACTTTAGTTCGTGATGAATGGTCTAAACTTTGATTTGACTCGTTGGTAGTTTATCTTGTCGCTGTTAAGGAACATGACAACAGATATGTCTATGATTGCTCAGTACAAGGCTTCTAAGGAATATATTGTGATCTCGTGGGTGCAGGGGCAGTATCCTGTCGGTAATGGGCAACAAGACGCCAGGACGAAATTGATGGACTGTCTATTGCTGATTTACTGTAATCTGTCTCGGAATTCTTTCTGAATCTATGGTGGGTCAAGTGAGGTTGTGCTCTTAATCAGGGGTTTGATAGGTAATTCTATTCTGTCTATTTAGCATAATCTATGGTGGGTCAAGTGAGGTTGTGCTCTTAATCAGGGGTTTGATAGGTAATTCTATTCTGTCTATTTAGCATACCGAATCGTGCAGACTTGTAGGGATTTACAAGGGAATTCTTTGGCTTCGCCAAGAGTATAAGTGATGTAGAATCTCTTTAACCACCATACAAAGGTAGGAGTTTTGACCGTTTATGCAAAAAAGTGAAATGACGAGTGTAGATGGTGGCTATGTAGGCTTTATCTTGGGTGATAGATAGACGGGAATAGAAACAATATGAACATAAAACCCGATTTTAAACCGACCTGAAACACCTAACCCGAAATAATTCCGATGACCCGAATGAACACCTCTAACGGGTCAATCACAGACTAGTGATGGCTGAAGACGATAATATTACCCCAAAAATTGGTCGGATGTGGGTCTCCGAAGAGTTTGGGGTTTTGTATTAATGAACTATATGGTTGCATAGGTTGGGTTCGTTCGGTAAATCAAGTTCTTAGAGAGCTAGACTACGTATGTAGAAAGTGATGAATCATGAGAAGAGTGGCTGGGCTCTGAAAATCTATTGAAATAACCAAAATCTAAGTTGGTTAAGTCTATTACAGTATTACATCCATATAGTCTGATCAATATGATCATTGGGAAAATCAAGTTATTTTTCTCTGTTGTTGGCTTAGGAAAACAGTAGGGATGATATGCTATAGTCCACACAAGAGCTGGGTTTTGTGTGTCTGACTAAGAGGGTTGGAATTAGGATTACTTGGTCGAGATCTTGAACCAAATTTTATTATGATAACTTAAGCATGTGTATTCTTCAATGGATCAGAAAATGCTATAAAAGGATCATCATCATCAACCTAATATCCGCACAAGTCGGGATCTGAAGGAGGAAGGTAGTAGATAGATCATATCTGTAACCCCTAGGAAATGCTATAAAAGAATCATCATTGTCAACCCAATATTCCCCACTGATCGGACTCCGGGGGAGGAAGGTAGCGAACAGATGATACTCGTATCTACTCCAAGGAAAGGGAAAAGAGAATTGCACACGTTCAGATAAACCCACAAAAGGATCGACCCTGCAAAGAGAAATGTGAGTGGTATACATCAACATGTCAAAATAGCAAAGGCTTGGTGGAATCAGTCAATGGAGTGATTACTTTTTACTAAAACTTCTGTTGCAAAATTGTTTCTGATTGAGATATTTGCTTTTTCCAGGTGGTATTTGATGTTGGTTCTATGATTTCTTCTTAGATTATGGCTATGGGCAGAGGTGTTTAAAATAAACTCGACAATTTGATATTTATCTGATTTTATAATCGTATCTGACGTGATCCAACTTCAAAATAAATTTAAAACTTAGTAACATTCAATGTGGAGACAATATTCGATTTTGAATCGATCCGAAACACCTGACTCCTCGATGATTCGAATGAACACCTCTATTTATGGGTAAGTGTTTGTGGCTTTGCGTATGTTGTTTTTATGTGATCATATATCCAAAGAAGTTATGTCAACTTTTTTTAGTTTTGGCGTTTTCTAGTTTTGCTGGTGGAATTAGGCGCAAGAAGACAACTTCCATCAACTTTCTATCACAAAACTTTGCTTTTACCCTTAAAGAGACATGCTTTTTGTTTGAGGGTGTTCCATATGTGGTTGGATAGTTGAATTCTGCCTGTATCATACAATAGCACTCACCTAAATCTTGTGACCTTTTTTTTTTCACTTTGTTTTGTATTATTTCAACTTTTTTTAACTTCGATTTGATTGCTTTTACGATCATTGTCGGTCTTAAGCTCGGATAAAGAACGGCTAAGCTAAGTGAGTGACAACTGATTAGAGTGTGAAAGTTTTGTATTACTAATTGGCTCTATCTCTTTATATTGTGCTATAACAATAATGTCAAAGTCTTGATTCTACATGAACTATTGGATTATTTTCGGTGGTCGTGTACCTGAATTCCTCTTCCTTTATTTTGATTTTGTACCTTATCAACCTGTGACTGTGAGTTTGAATCTTTCATATGCCTTTGCAATCTCACTCTGTAAGTTATCTTCGGTCTTTCTCGCTCACTTTTCAATCCTTGGTGTTTAAATATTTTATCTTCCTTGTTAATTTTCTAATACTTCGTTTTTTTTTATCTAAATTATCAAAAACTTTGCGGATTGAGATGTGTAAGTTGTTCTACCTCATGTTCATGGTAGTGAAATGTGGATTGTTGATTTCAACGAATTATCAAAAATTTCTTTTGGATCTTGTCTGAAAAC
Organism: Amaranthus cruentus; assembly: GCA_019425755.1. Lineage (NCBI taxonomy): Eukaryota > Viridiplantae > Streptophyta > Magnoliopsida > Caryophyllales > Amaranthaceae > Amaranthus > Amaranthus cruentus. Next base: position 9,660,501 of record CM033466.1, read on the forward strand.
TCTATATCTATTGCAGCTCATGTGAGCGAAAAAGTGGATATCTTGCGATTGCCTCTGGGTTAGCTATCCATGGGTTAGCTACCCGGTGGGCAAACTGTCAGGGAAACAATTCAATTAAAAGGTTAAGCTGATGGTTGAGGCCTTAAGATACGTTATTTACTCTAACATGCCTTCTCACACGAGAGCCCTTTAGACTAGAAGTGTGATGCAACACAAGCCCTCCTTATAACCAACGCTAAATGTCACATTGACATAAGGGGTGGATGAGATTTGAACTCGTGACCTTTTGGCACGTTGACTTTTATACCATGTTAAGGAACCAATTCAATCATATGTTTGAACTTTTCATTGAGTTTGTTCCTTGACAAAATCTACTTTTAAGTACATATATTGGTTTTGAATCGTTTAAGGATTATCTTATTTTAATTAATGAGAGTTTGGGATAAAATCCTTACTTTAACGGAAGGAATCAACGGAAACGACACATAATTTTTTCTTTGTACACAAAGTCATAGCCTATCTGAAGAATTGTCTTCCTTACTTCCTCTTTTCATATGGAATGCATTACCTTTGCCCTATTGCATGTCTTACTTCCTCTATTTTCGCTTTACATTTGAACCCTCCAATTCCTCCTTAGGGATGGCAACGGGTCGGACTTAACTCGGATTATACATACTCCAACTTTGCTCCGGATAATAGTCGGATTTTTGTTTTCAGTCCACCTCCACTCGAAGTTGGATTATGCATACTCCAAGTTTGCCCCGACTCGGACTCTCTGACCTCCAATGGAGTCGGATGCAGAGTCGGATTATTATCAATTAGTATCGTTGTGATATTGTACTAATGATTTTAAAGCATACAAAATTAACAAAATATATTTTTTCAAATACAATTTTAAAAAAAGTATGTACTTTAATTTGAATTCAATTTTAACAAGAGATAAACCTACTACGACAATTTAACAAAATTTTCTCGTATTTTGATTTGGCGTATTTTATTTCTCTTGTTTTCATTTGCCGTATCTTGATTCAATAATCTAAATAAAAATACCAAGTGGTTTTTCAAAATCGAAAATTACAATTAGTATGAGAGAGAATTTGAATTAGTCACGTCTAGAGTTTTAAAGGAAACAAAATAGTAGTGTAAAAGTCAAATTCAAAGTCGGATGTCCTTCAGGGTCGGAGTCGGGTCGGATGTTCGGATTTTTAATAAGGTCCAACTCCGGTCCGTCTCTAACTCGGACTCGGATCGTAAAGTTGGAGTCGGATGACTTTTTCCTCGGACTCGAATCGAATTATTTTACTCGGATCGAGTCGGACTAAGGTCGAATTCGGACTGAATTGCCATCCCTATTCCTCCCCCTCGATATAGGTGGAAGTCTAGTTAAGAGTCACATAATCACGTTGGCACGATGAAATGAAAAGAGCATATGATATGAGTTGGTTATAGTTAGTTTCAATTAAAATTGCATAGGTTTTTATTCTTTGTAAGCTCACTAAAAAAAGCATTCATTAATCTTTCAAATTAATAAAAAGTAATAAATCTAAGTTTTCAAATTAATAAATAAAAATTAAAAAAGACAATAAAAATTACTATAAGTTTGCATGAATCGATCAATATATCATTAGCATTGCGAATTGGTATATTGTTTAGGGGACATTTTTATGTTTGGGAAATTCCACGTGGTAACCCTGAAGTTTTGAGTTTTCCACGTGGTAACCAAACTTTTAAAAAATCCACTCGGTAACCCAGAGGTTTACCAAATTGTTCCACCGTAACCTTTTTGCACATAAAACATTAGCAAAACGATAGCAAGTGTTAATTTCGAAGTTTTAAGGTTGTTGTACGGCTATTTTTACGACTCACCATTTCAAATGCCATCAGTTTCAACCTTTTCCCCCAAAATATAAACCCTAATTCTACCATTTTTGGATTTGCGGGAAAAAAATATGATTTGGATGAAAGATGGTAAAGTTAGGTTTTATGTTTTGGGGAAAAAGGTTGAAACTGATGGCATTTGAAATGGTGAGTCGCATAAATAGGCGTACATCAGCCTTAAAGCTTCAAAATTGACGTTTGCTAACTTTTTTATGTGCAAAAAGGTCACAGTGGAACAATTAAGTAAACCTCAGGGTTACCGCGTGGATTTTTTAAAAGTTTTGGTTACCACGTGGAAAACCCAAAACCTCGGGGTTACCATATGGAATTTCCCTTTATGTTTTGTAATGGGATCACAAAGCCTAATGACCAACTTCTATTGTGCTAGTTAAATTACTTGGAAAAAGTGATTATATTCTTCCAAGATAAAAGTGATTTTATTTAAATTGCCTTATTTTTTATATTGGAAAGTTTTGCTCATTTTGCCATATTTTCTTATATTATCATGTTCTTTCGATAACTTTTGAATTTTTTCAATTACGATTGATATAAATTTTAATCTTAAAATCTATACAATGAACAATGTTCAAAAGTCACAACTCGTAATATTTTAATGATATTTAATTAGAGTAGAGTTGATACACACCCTAATTTTTTCTTATAGAAGTACATAATATGATAATAAGTTAATAACTCATGACCAAACTCATTAGTCATTACAACTAGGAGCTATTGATTAGTATTACGAATATATAATGCAAATATAAATTACAATTGAGAATTTATATTATTCCTTTGTTGATGGCAAAATGAAATTACAATAACAATGCTAAAATAAATTTGAAGATTAGTTTGTAACGACAACCGTTACCCGGAATCTTGATACTTGTTGTAGGCGTGTGATCACTTTCCTTTTGTGATATTTCCCCCACAAAGGTACTTGGGTTGATGAACGGAAATTCACAACGAGATACAAACAACACAATATACTCTTAGTACTTAGAGTATACCACTTAACAACTATGTGTTTGAGAATTATAAGAAATGAAGGCCTTTGGCAAGAGTTAATTACTCTCTTGACAAAGCACTAGCAAATGAGAGAAATGAGAATAAGAATTCAGAAAATTGGTGTATTCAACTCATCACCAAAGACCCCTATTTATACTACTAGAGTATACTCTAAGGGTCATGGCTCAACAATCACTTTAATGGTCAAATTGATGATCATGTAATTCAATGCCATTAATCTAGGACATTCATGAGCATTATTCACCATTATAATCCATAATAATCTCAGAATTATTGTGAAATTAGTATAGGAATCCAATGCCATTTAATTCAAAGATCAAGAAATGACCAACGGTCATTTCCAGCAGGAATCGCCGACTCGGCGATCACTCCTACACCAAGGAAAGCCGACTCGGCTTTTCCTTCTGGACAAAACCCCACTTTCCAGAAGCTAAAGCCGAGTCGGCTTTAGCTCCAAAAAGGGAAACGCCGAGTCGGCATTTTAGGCTGACTTGGTTTTTCCCTTTTTCGTTTTGTCCTATCCTTTGAACTTCTTTTGGACCTAGTATATTAATACATATTGTCCCACTACTTTAGTAGTACTTAGTGATTATTAACCTTAGGATTATTAGACACTAAATGTTCAACAATCCTCCCCCAAATGATCTTATTGACATAAATCGATTGCAATTGAAGCTTGTTCAATTGAATCCATACTCATGGCTTTTGTAAACGAATCCGCCACATTGAACTTAGTGTTCACATAGTCAAAAGTTATGACCCCGTTAATGATAAGTCCTTGCACTAGGCTATGGCTAAGAGCAATATGACGAGACTTACCGTTATACACTTGACTATAAGCTCTACCTAAAGCCGACATGCAATCCGCATGAATTGCCACCGGTGAAATTGGCTTAGGTAACAGAGGTATCTCGAACGTGAGATTCCTCAACCACTCCGCTTCACTAGATGCAGAAGCAAGAGCTATAAACTCAGCTGGCATCGTAAAGTCGGCTATGCATGTTTGTTTCTTGGAGGACCATGAAATAGCACCTCCCCCATAAACAAACACCCAACCAATCGTAGAAGAGTTATCCTCTTCATTAGTGATCCAACTCGCATCGGAATAACCTTCTAAAATAGGAGGTTCACCGCTATACGCAGTACCATAATCCTTGGTACGCAACAAGTATCTTAATACTCTTCTTATCTCCATCCAATGATGGGGACCCGGGTTGCTTGTAAATCTACTAAGTTTACCAACCGCAAAAGCTATGTCTGGCCTAGTACAGGTCATGGCATACATCAAAGATCCTATGACCTTTGAATACTCCAATTGAGAAATTGGTTGACCGGTATGTTTAGCAAATTTCATACCCGGTTCCATGGGAGTAAAGACCGGTGCTTTATCAAGCATACTATGTAACATCCGAGAAATTTAATCGGGAATTTAAAATAAATAAAATAATTTAAATAAATTTGATAATGACACGTGGAGTGTGGACCTTTACATAGGTTGATGAATAATAATAATAATAATAATAATAATAATAATAATAATAATAATAATAATAATAATAATAATAATAAAATAAAACAAAAATAAAACAAAAACCCACTCCTTCTCCCTCTCTAATTTTCGAACCCAGCACCCAACAAAAAGAAAACCAATACCCACCCAAATCATTCATCTCTAATTTTCGAAGGAACCCTAAACCAAGAACCCAATCCCTCATCTCATTCTTTCTTAATTGTAATTTGCATCTTCAACTCTAAGAACAACTCCAGATTTCGCTATTCCTCTGTAAACAGCATATCGGTGCCAAAAATCTGTTACAATTAGACTTTCGTTTTCTTCCTCCCGCATATTTCAAAGATTTGTATGCGAAAAACTCCTTCTCCTCTGCGTGATTTAAGGTAATAAACAACTTCTTTGTGTTCTTGATAGCTTTCGAATCTCTTATGGCTTATTCTCTCATTCTCACTTTTCTTTGAATTCGAACCCTAATCAGTGTAGAAGCAGCCGAAACCTTTCCCCTGACCTAAATTCTGCCGAAAATGGGGAAGGATTGAGCGTAGTTCGGTCTTGTGCATTTGAGCATTGAAGTTAAGACGAATATCGTTTCTTTTGAACATTGTATTGTGGCGTTTCTTGGCTATCATCAAACAAGAAGGTAAATCCTTCTTGATGCCTTGTATCTTCCTTAAAATTATGCTCTTACTTTATGATTCTCATTAGTATATTCTTAAAAACATGTATTAAACCCTAATTATGAGTCTTGGTTGAATCTTGAAAAATTTATATAGATTAGTTCATGAGTCTTATTGTAAAATTAGGGAAATCGTGATATTAGTAAATATGTGATGATGACAATTTTATATTCTTTATAATTTTAGTAGTAGATTATTGTAATATCTTGGTTTTATTAGGTTAGTGATGATTATGTTGGATTATGAGAATTATGGAGATTGTAAATAACTGGAATACTTAGTATGAGTTAGGAGTACTCTTGGTTTGGTATGATGATAAAATGATTGAGTGAATTCGTTATTGTTGTTTTGGTCATATTAGAGTCTTTTAAAGATTCTTGGATTTTAGTTTAGATGAACAAAGAATTGTTTGGATTGGAAGATGCTAAGGGAGTTGTGGAGTCATACGATCCTTATAGAAAGATAAACTTGTCTAGAGCTTGGTTATTATAATTGATGATATTTGGGGGTTAGAATTAGTAACTTGCGTAATTCTTTGAAAATTCGATATACTAGAATAAAAGCTTGAACTAAGTCACGGTCTTAGGAGGAGATACAATGAGTCATGTAAACCTAGATGGTAGTATCGGATGCCGTGTGTGATGTAATGTTTGTTATGCATCAGGAGACGACATCATCGAGGAACCCTTCTAGTGATCGCGGTGAAACGGCCTTAGCTTAAAGTGCCTTTGGTGAGTAGTAGTAGTCCCTTAAAGGGTCTGGTCAGACTACTGTTTTGAAAATATTTCTTTGTCAAATTGTTTTGAGCTGATGATTATTGATGATGAATTGGTTATGAATGATTATGTTGATTTTGATATGGTCAATGGATCGGGCTTGCGAGCTGGTCATTGACGGAGTTGAGGGACCTTGTCCCCTACTCCCCGTTGTTTGAGGTGAATTGTCATTCAAATATTGACTAGCCTCACCCGAGAGCGACATAGTCATAGAGCTATGGGGCACCTCTCAAACTAGACTCCCTGTGCGCACATAGATCTAGGAAAATGACGTTGCTTTTAAACTCTGTTTTGAATTTAATGTTTTGTTGTTTTGGATTGTTACTTCTCATTCAGTTTAATCTGACCCCGTGTTGTTTCCATCTTTTAGATTGTTTACAGATCGGAACCGGACGGGAACGACGGGGGAAGCAGAGGTGATTAGAGTATATCGTGAAGATACTTTAGATTTGAGTTGTATAGTAATCGTAGTATCTGTGTTGGACTGTAGTAAATGTGTAGTGGATTTGGTTACATTAATCGTATTGGGCTTTATGGTTAGTTGTATGAGTATGTTGAACTTTGGTTTAGATGATTGAACTTAAAATTTGTTGTTTAGTTATGTTTTAGATTTTGTGAGCTTCCGCGAGTTATGAACTAGTTTTTGAATGTTTTGGGCAAGATAACATGTGGTTAGCATGGTCAATGGCTTGAGATTTGACTTCTTTGGGTTAGTAAAGCCCCGTGATGACCTGTCTTGCTCAGGAAACGGTAAGTCGGGTTGTTACATACTAAACTGCTTAAGTATCTTCTCAACATAGTGAGATTGAATTAACTTAATACGGTTACCTTGTCTCATGATCTTAATACCTAAGATCACATCGGCCTCCCTCATATCCTTCATCTGAAAGGATCTAGACAAAAAATCTTTTGTCTCTTGTATTTGTACTAAACTAGTACAAAGATGAGCATGTCATCTACATATAGGCAAATGATAACACCATTACCATGGCTATCGAACTTGCTATAAACGCACTTATCGGCTTGATTCAATTTGAATCCAAAAGACAAAATTGTTTCATCAAATTTTTGATGTCATTGCTTAGGTGCTTGTTTGAGCCCATATAAGGACTTAACAAGTTTACACACCTTTTGCTCTTGCCCTTTCAAGACAAACCCTTCGGGTTTTTCATGTAAACTTCCTCATCTAATTCCCCATATAGAAATGCGATTTTAACATCCATTTGGTGTATTTCTAGATGATAGACCGTAGCTAAAGCTATCAATAACCGAATAGTGGTTATTCTTGCAACCGGTGCATATGTATCGAAATGATCGATACCAAGCTTTTGTCTAAAGCCTTGTACCACTAAACGGGCCTTGAACTTGTCAATAGTACCATCAATTTTCATTTTTTTTCGAAAAATCTACTTGCAACCTATTGGTTTACAAGTAGGAGGAAGATCCACTAACACCCAAGTGTTATTACCCATGATGGATTGCATCTCATCATCAATAGCTTCTTTTCAAAAGGCGCTATCATGTGATGCCATAGCATCACTATAAGTCAATGGGTCACTTTCCACATTAAATAAATATGGAACATTAGAAGATACTTCATTTCTAGTACCTTCAACCAAGTATACTTGGAAGTCCGGGCCAAAGCTTTTACCTTTCTGTTGCCTCTTACTCCTCTTGGGAATAGGATCAACTAACTCTTGTTCATCTAGTTGTTGATTTTCATTAAAACCTAGAGGTGAACCTTGTTGATTATCATCAACATTGTCATTGGTACAAACTTGTAGATTTCTTTGTCTACTCAATGATGAAAATCTATTTTCATCAAAAATTGCATCTCTTGACTCTATGATCGAATGAATCGACATATAGTCATTTTGTTCTATAACATAGAACCTATAAGTTCTGCTATGAATAGCATAACCTATAAAAATGCATTCAATTCCGCGCTCACCGAGCTTCTTTCTTTTGTTGCCGGGTAATCTTACAATAACCCTAAAACCCCAAACCTTAAGATAGCTTAGGTTTGGTTTCTTTTTGTACCAAAGCTCATAAGGAGTCTCCTTATTTGTTCGCATTGGAACTCGGTTAAGAATGTGACAAGCCGTCAACATTGCTTCACCCCAAAATCCATCACTCAAGCCCGAGTAGGATAACATGGAATTAACCATCTCTTGTAGAGTACGGTTTTTCCTCTCCGCCACACCATTTGATTGTGGTGCGTATCCGACGGTTGTTTCATGTATAATGCCCATTGAATTAAAATAGTTTGGATCATAATATTCTCCTCCTTTATCGGTTCTTAATCTTTTAAGTTTACTACCAATTTGTATTTCTACTTCATTTTTGTAAACCTTAAAGTGATCAAGAGCCTCATCTTTTGTATGTAAAAGATATATATAACAAAACTTGGAAAAATCATCAATAAAAGTTATAACATAGTTTTTATTTCCCAAAGATGGTGTACTATGAAAATCACAAAGATCACTATGGATTAATTCCAATATTTCGGATTTTCGTTCAACACTTTTAAAAGGTGTTCTAGTGATCTTATTTAACATGCACGTTTTGCAATTTTTAGATAATTTAACACACATAGGAATTAAATCATGCTTAGACATAAAAGAAATTTTATCAAAGTTCACATGTCCTAATCTAACATGCCACAAGTAATGCAAATCATTCTTATCATTCATGATAGAAACATTACATATAGAGTTTTTATTCAAATCTAAAGATAATTTAAATAAACTATTACAAAGAAAAGCACGTCCTACAAACAAGTTATTTTTTGAGATAATACACCTATTGGCTTCAAATACTAATTTGTAGCCCAATCGATTCAAAATAGGACCCGAGACAAGATTTCTACTAATTTCGGGTGCAAAATACACATCCCTTAAAACTAAGAGATTCCCCGAAGTGAACAATAGCTCAATTTGTCCTTTGCCTTGGACCATGATAGGTGCATTGTTTCCCATGAAGAGATGCATCCTATCAACTACCTTGTGAAAGGATTTGAACCATTTTGTAGAATTGCATACATGTCTCGATGCCCCCGAATCGATCCACCAAGACAAAGAATTATCCTGCATAGCACTAAAATTAGTATTCATTGAAGAAAGATTCAAAGAAGAATTTTCATTCAAAATTGCAAGATTACCTTGAGTGGAAGGTCCTTTGCTTGTAGAAGCTTGACCATTCCCTTTTGCTTTCTTTTGCTTGTTTTTAAGAACAAAGCAATTTTTCCTTCGGTGTCCGGGCTTGCCACATTCCCAACATACATTTTCGGTATTAGGAACAATGGCCTTCCCCTTTGAAGGATCAATTCTCTTCCTTTTATCTCCGAAACGGGATGGTTTCCCTTCCCCAACCATGTTGATGGTTCCAACATTAGGATTATCATCCTTCCGATTCTCATGAATCCGTATGCTAGACTCAACAACTATATGTTGTCCAAGATCGGAGAGTGTAATCTCCTCTCTTTTATGCTTTAAAGCATGTCTAACATCCCTCCATGAGGGAGGCAACTTGTCTATAATGCTTGAAACAAGAAAAACTTCATCTATTTCAATTTTATGTAATTTAAGGTTGGCATGCATTCTTTGTAATTCATGAAATTGATCTATTATAGGGCAATCTTCTACCATCTTATAAGAATTAAAATTACTTACAAGAAACTTTTTGGAACTAGCATCCTCCGCCATATATTTGTTCTCCAAAGCATCCCATAACTCCTTAGCGGACTCATGGTTTTGGTAGATGTCAAAGAGCGAATCTTGCATTCTGTTTAGAATATGGCCCCGGCAAATGAAATCATCATTTTCCCATTTGCTTCTTTTCCTTGTTTGTTCAAGGGTTTCATCTTCCGACTCCACCGGCTTAGGGGTACTTATCACGTAATTAACGCTCAAAGTAGTGAGGAGGAAAAGCATTTTCTTTCGCCAACGTCGAAATCGACAACGACAAACTTCTCTAACTTAGCAAAGTAAGATGTAAAGTCCTTCATGGTTGCCATCCCGAAGAGATATCACAAAAGATTATTACGAATATATAATGCAAATATAAATTACAATTGGGAATTTATATTATTCCTTTGTTGATGGCAAAATGAAATTACGATAACAATGCTAAAATAAATTTGAAGATTAGTTTGTAACGACAACCGTTACCCGGAATCTTGATACTTGTTGTAGGCGTGTGATCACTTTCCTTTTGTGATATTTCCCCCACAAAGGTACTTGGGTTGATGAACGTAAATTCACAACGAGATACAAACAACACAATATACTCTTAGTACTTAGAGTATACCACTTAACAACTATGTGTTTGAGAATTATAAGAAATGAAGGCCTTAGGCAAGAGTTAATTACTCTCTTGACAAAGCACAAGCAAATGAGAGAAATGAGAAGGAGAATTCAGAAAATTGGTGTATTCAACTCATCACCAAAGACCCCTATTTATACTACTAGAGTATACTCTAAGGGTCATGGCTCAACAATCACTTTAATGGTCAAATTGATGATCATGTAATTCAATGCCATTAATCTAGGACATTTATGAGCATTATTCACCATTATAATCCATAATAATCTCAGAATTATTGTGGAATTAGTATAGGAATCCAATGCCATTTAATTCAAAGATCATAACAGTCATTTCCAGCAGGAATCGCCGACTCGGCGATCACTCCTATACCAAGGAAAGCCGACTCGGCTTTTCCTTCTGGACAAAACCCCACTTTCCATAAGCTAAAGCCGAGTCGGCTTTAGCTCCAAAAAGGGAAACGCCGAGTCGGCGTTTTAGGCTGACTTGGTTTTTCCCTTTTTCGTTTTGTCCTATCCTTTGAACTTCTTTTGAACCTAGTATATTAATACATATTGTCCCACTACTTGAGTAGTATTTAGTGATTATTAACCTTAGGATTATTAGACACTAAATGTTCAACAATTAGTAGTGTGTGTAGTACACTTTGTGCTCTTAATAACTTGATTTATTTTAGAATGAAATATTAATTACTATGAATATGAACGTTTTAGAAATAGTTCATATTAAAAATACTATATTAAAAATTAATTATATATTTTTCAATAAATTCTCGATAAATAATATTATTGTTAAATTTCAATAATACTGTTGTGAATGGGCTATGACAATGGTGAAGAACAAGCACAAAAACAAATGCAAAGAAAAACAAGAAAAACAAAGCACAAGAATGGAGAACACAAAACATAAGATATACTCATAGTATCTAAGCATACCTTTCCATCAAAACAAGTATCTTATCATTAATATACTCAACAATACATTAATGACTCACCTTACATAGCCCTTAAGAACACTTTCTCAAGGTAAAGATTGAACCTTTAAACTCAATCTCACACAAACATGCATATATATAAGGAGGAAGAACTCCTATGGTGTAAACTCTAGCTTTTACTCTTGTATGTGCCTCTCCAATACCCTAAAGATGCTCTAAAGCTCCTTATAAAGAAACCTAGGACAAAATGGCTAAAAGCCCACAAAAATCCCGCAACAAAACAAAAACCCGTCAGTGAGTGGTCCTGTAGGTCGCTCGACCCGAGCTGATATGCATGACCTGTCGAGTAGTGATTCAGAGCCTACTGCCTTGCTGCTGTTGATTTGCTCGATCGAGCCACACACGCTCGACCAGTCGAGCGGTCCATTAGAGCCTCTGATCTTCGTGTCTTCTTTACATTAAGATAATCCAATTCATCTTCATCCATCACTTCATTGAGTGACCCAAAGCATGTGTTCTCATACTTCCTTATACTCACAACTTCTCTCCCTTACGTGCAAGCCAAAGACTAAGCAACGAGGTAATCGAACTCACCTCCATCAAGGTGACATTTGAAGCTTGATGACACAACAAATACTAATACATAAAGTATAAACTTTTGTTCTTTTATCGTTAAAAAATCCCATTATTAAGAAATGACTGATATAGTAAATTGAAAAAAAAAAGAAAAAGACAAAATAAAATAAATTAATAATTTATAAAAAAATTGGATTACCCTTACCTTTTTCTTAACTATTTCATGTCTTAACAAAGTCATTTTAATTCAATTGAAGCAAAAGTGAGAGTCAAAGAGGAAGCAAACTATTCCTTTATTAAAAAAAAAGAAAAAAAAAAGAAAAAAAAGAAGTAAATTGTTCTTCCAATATATTCGCCGGAGAAATTTAACTCAAGTGACGTTTTTTTCACTTCGACGGCGGGTAGATTTTGTAAAGTAAGCTTCAATAGATTTCCTTGCGATTTAAATTTTTGCTAATTAATTCCTTATTTTTCGTAAGAATTAGGGTTTTGTTTTTTGATATTTATTGTTGTGGATTTATTTATTTATTTATTTATTTTTTTGGTGTTGAGTTTGTATGAGAATCTTTTATGGCATTTTGAATTTGTTATTGTATTAGACTTTATTGCTTTGTATTTCATACATTATGGTTCTGCATTCCGTGGAGGTGAATGATGAGAAATTTAGATATCAGAGAATAATTTCGGGTTTAGTTTTGATCATTGGAGTGACAATTGTGCGTAATTGTTTGCAATTACGGAGGATTTTTGAGTGATACAGTAAAGAGTTAGTTCATTTTTTGAAGTTCAATTAATTTGGGGCGTGTACTGTGTTCATTGAGAGTTAGTTTTGTTTTGGTTTGGAAGAATTAGAATCCTTGTATTTTTTATATATGAATTCTTAATATATCTCAAATTGGTTTAGGAAGGAGGTAGTTTGGAATGTGGTAAACTATGTTTTATGTATTCACAGGAGAAATGTGGTTGTGATTGTGGAGCTTGTTTTTTCTGCAGAATGAGTAGCTTGGTGGAGCGGCTTCGTGTAAGATCGGTGCGCAGACCTGTGTATAGCCTTGATCTATCTGATGATGAAGCTGATCTCGGACGTGGAAAATCCGGAGACCCTTCAGAGAAACCTGAGAGGATAGTTAGAGAAGATACAGTATGTGGCACTTGATGAACTGTTTTTTTTGTTTAATTTCATCTTGCCGTAGTGTTTTTCTTTTTTTTTTTTTTGAACTGAAATGAATCTGGCCGTAGTTAAAATTAAAGAAATCTGTTTGGTTATTTAAAAGATTTTTGGGGTTTACTGATAATTATCCTAAACCCAAATGTGCAATAATTCATTGTTATATTTCTCTCACGCTGTTGCTGGCTTACATGCAAGATCATGCTCAATGTTGCGGTGTTGACATAGTTTGTTATATTTCTCTCACGCTGTTGCTGGCTTACATGCAAGATCATGCTCAATGTTGCGGTGTTGACATAGTTATGAAGTGTCTTTTTGTGGAATCTTAGCAAGGTTGTATATTTTGTGGGTGTTTAGCAAACATGTGATGAATAGCTGATTGGAGCAACTTATTTGACTCGCTAATCTTATTAACTGATTTGAGTAGAGTGTTTAGTTAAATTTAGCTGATTGCCGAAAGCTAATTCGTGTAAATAGACATATAAGCATATGTCAAATTTATTGTTAAGTTTATACTTCTATATGTTTATACAATAATCTAAGTAAATCATTTACAAAATATTAATATGTTACTAATATTCAATTAAATAAATTGAATTAGATAAAGATTTCATAAATATTTAAGAATTGATGCATATCCAAATAGGTGAATTAAAATAAAATAAAAATTAGTATTAGATTAAAATAACTTAAATTTAGGCCATTTTGGAAATGCTACAAAATAAGTCTCAATTATTGATCTCTTAGCTTATCGTGACTTTAACATACTAACTTATACTATCCTTTTATTATGAAGTGTTGGGCTTTTTAATACTCCTCGTCCCTTCTTCATCCCTTTTCCATTTTCTCTCTCGAGTGAATATCCCTTTTGTTATTTCTTTTTTTTTTCTCGTCTTCATCCCTTATTTCATTTCTCGATCTCCTTCTTGGTCTTCCTAAACATTGCTATTTGTTTAAAGTTGGGGACTGATTTTATTTGGTTGTTGAAACTAGTATTCGGTTGTTGCAGTAGTCTTGTAGTATATGGTGTTTATTTGAGTGTTTTATTTTTTTTCTATCTAAATTGTTGGCAGAAACAAGGGGTGTTATCTTGAATTACGTGAACCACTTGATTTTTATGGCACATGCTGGGTTTAAGAGCATGTTCAAAATTAACATTTTCATTCCAATAAGCCGTTTGAATAAGCCTTTGAATAATGTTACATGTCAACATTGATTATCTCTACTTGCCTTTGTACCAATGCGGACATCAATATCGCAACATGTCTTTTAACATAGTTACTTTGTGTGAGACCAAGTGGGGAACTACAAAAGCTTAGTTGTTTTCACCAGAATTTTGGCAATGGGAACTTTTTTGGACTAATATCAATTGTTAGAGCGTAGCTAGCAATGTCTAAAATTTCTGGTGTTTTTGAATATATTAATATATTTGGAGAATTTGAAAAACACCTTGAATTCTTTAAGGATGTGTTTGGATGGAAGGAAGGGAAAAGATTTGAACGGATGGAAGATCTCTTGTTTGGATCATAAAATGGGAGAGAAAGGATTAGAGGGGAGGGATTTTAATAGATGAATATTTTTTTCTAAGGTCTCAGTCTGTCCAAAGTTGAAAAAATTTGGAGGGAAGACTTTTAACTTCCTTTTTTCCCTTCCCTTCCCTTTTCTCCTAAACAAACAAGAGTTACTTTCCTTCCATTTATCTTCTCTTCCTTTCTCTCCCCCCCTCTTCCCTTTCTTTTTTTTTTCTATCCAAAATTGTTATCCAAATATAGTGTAAGAGCGTAAGATAAAGTGCTTTTCTTTTCTTCCCACTCTGTTTTTTTATTTATAATTTTATTTTTAATGCTCTTCGTTTTTTTTTATTATATTTTAATAAAAACACCAATTATATGGTGATTGATAATTATGCTTTGACAAACTTGCATAGCTCTCTATTTTTAGAAGCATAATTGTCTCATGATTTTACACTATTGAGATGAAACAATTTAGAATGTTGGAGGCTTAATGTTGATAAAATTTTGGACCTCTTTCTCTATCTCCTCTCTACTTTCATTGATGTATCTCTTACATAGTGCGAATTGTGATCGTGGTAGTGGATGGTGATCAGTAACTAGAGTGATGTGGTATGCTCAATATGGGCCAAAAGTATGACATATCCCTTGCAACGCCCATTAATGCAGCTTTTTTACACTTTTACAACGCAAAAACCTTTACAGTGCGGTCGATGCGATGTGATGTGCTAGACCTGGGAAAACGGTCGGTCGGGCGGGTTACGGGTCGGGTCATTTTCGGATCGGGTCATTCTCGGGTCGGGTCACTCTCGGTTCCGGGTCGGTCGGTCTGACCCAACGGGTTATGACTTACAAAATTTAAAAATTAAGTTTTTCATTTTTTATTATTTATAAAACTTTTTTAATAAAAAAACTATTTCTAATCCTTATGACATTAATCCACATATCAATTGACACAATATTAAAGCCTTATGTGACTCAATTCAAGTTATAGAAAACTAGTTATTGCGACGCTCGTGTTCTAAACTTTAAATCTCTATGTATAGTTGGATTTGTGAGATACATGTCACATGAGAGAAATTAGATGTACGATTTTCAAAAAATAGTTGGTATGTCGGGTTCATTTGAGTGTAAGGATAATAGGAGAATCAATACTTATTTTGAAAGACTTGTAAGATACGCACTTCATAAAAGTTATTGTGTTTGACTATTAAAGTTGTAACGTTAGATAAAAATGACGCTAAATATCTTCTCATTTCCTAATAAAAATATCTTCACAATTTACATGTTAGAAAGATATACAAATAATTAAGTACTTATTTCGTCTTATAAGATATGCGTTTTATAATTTAGGGTAGCGACATTCCTTTTCTGAAAAGCTCATTCAAATGTGCAAAACGTTTTTATAAATTATACTCCCTCTGTTCTTTTAAGTTCTTCCACCTTACTATAACGGGTAGTTTCAAAAGTTCTTCCACTTTAGAATACTTTCTATTTTTGGAAAGTTTTCATCTCATTTTACACCTTAAAACCCCATTTTCCTTACTTCACACTACTATTTGATTATTTTCTCTCTCATACTTCCAATACAATCATTACTTTACACTACTATTTTATTATTTTTTCTCTCATATTTCCAATACAATCATTACTTTCCACTATTATATAATTAAAATAATACCCACTACCACCAAAGATTCCATCTTTCTTAATATTTGTGAAAAACCCAAAGTGGAAGATCAAAAAAGAACGGAGGGAGTATTGAATTGCTTCCTGAAATGTAGAAGAATTAAAAGCTCATTTGACTGACTTAACAAGATATATGTATTCAATTAAGATGATTATAACGTCTTTTTTTAAAAGAAAATATTATGATGGATAAAAAGACGCTAAATGCGTGTTTTTTGAGATTTATTGATGAGTTTTAGGGTTCAAGTGATAAACTCAATATGTTGAGATACTTTGAAAACTAAAATTTTATTTGAAATGAATTCTAACATTGAGATTACTCTAAAAACTGATATTGGACCTGTCAAAACGGGTCGGTCGGGTCATTTTCGGTCGGGTAATTATCGGGTCGGTCATGTTTCGGGTTAAGTCCCTTTCGGATCGGTCGGGTTCGGGTTTTACCGGGTCGGGTCTCGGGTTCATTTTCGGGTCGGATCAAATTTTCCCAGGTCTAGATGTGACCTTGTTTTTGTAATATGATCTTCTATCTTTTTCCCAAAAGTAGAGCTTCCTATCAGATATCATATTATAGCTAGAACTCAAGTGTAGTAAATTCAAGCTATTGTTACACAATAGAACATGTTGCTTGTATCTAGCAGAATGGAAGATCATATAGGGTGTGCTTGCTCCTTTTCTAGCTTGGGTGTGCATGATATGATATGATGACCTTTTCCTTTTGGTGCAATTGGTATTTCTTAGCCCCTTATTGTCTTGCTGAAGGGACACATGTACATTTGATATAATGCTCAGTTGCCAACATCTTGCAGTGTTTTGTTGTTTGATGCTGGAAGTGCTCTTCAGGTGCTTCATTGCAATTGAATTAACAGTACAAGTTTGTAACTTTTGGCATAGATATGTAATTTTGCATTTATGATTTTTTCAGACTATCCTTAATGAAGCCAAATGCAATTTGGCCTTATAAACCCTTTTTATTAAAAATTGGTTTTTCTAAATCCTGTTAGAACTTAGAAGAAAAAGAAATTCGTAAGTTTTGATTTTACTAGAGCCAAACCAGTTTCACATGTTGTGATCTGTATTTTGTTGTATACTTTGAATATATGATTTTTTTAAAGATATGTGAAAGAGTTGCCTTTCTTTTACTATAGCATTTGTTTGTGGGGCTTCCAGAAGATTAATTGCTTTTGGAACATTCCCTATAAGTTTTTATTTATTATCAATTGATTAATGTTCTAATTTTTGCAGAAAGAAGATTCATGTCAATCATGCGGAGAAAGTGGAGCTTTAATTGATTGTGAAACCTGTACTTATGCTTATCACCCAAAGTGCTTAGTTTCACCGCTGAAAGCACCCTTCCCGGCTAGTTGGAAGTGTCCTGAATGTGTATGCTACTGCGTTGATTTAGTTGCTCTTGTTTTTATGTATTTATAGTTATATGGTGAATTTAGAATTGGAATATTATTGGTCTTGTAGGTTAGTCCTCTTATTGACATTGAGAAAATACTGGACCATGAAGTGCGCCCTACTGCAGCTGAGGATGGTGACTCCTCTACACCGGGTTCGAATCAAATATTTGTCAAGCAATACCTTGTAAAGTGGAAGGGATACTCCTACTTGCATTGCTCGTGGTACTTTTTTCATTTATTGATTTTCTTGAGGCTCAAGTTGAATACCCCTCCAACCCTTCTACCACCATTGTTTGTGGTATAACTATTATATGTGTAATTACTTGAAGACTTGAGTTGGCTACCTCACACACCTTTCCTTGCTTATGGCAGTCTTATGTTTGTGTGTGTGGGTGGGTAGGTGCCCTTAGGATGTATGCTTTGGTTTCCGCATTAACTCATTAGCTGATTGGAGAATTGTATATAAGTTTTCTCCCTCTCATTAGCTGGTTGTAGAGTTGTATAAATATTTCCAGGCTTCCTTATAATCTGATAGGAGTTTTATGTATTGTTTTTGGCTTTCCTCATTAGTTGATTGGAGAGTGGTTTTCTGCAAGTTTATACTGTACAACGTTTCTTTTTAATGTTGCCTTTGACTTTAGCTGTTTCTCATGGAAGGTCTCATTGTTTTATGCCGCAGGGTGCCTGAGAAAGAGTTTATAAAAGCCTTTAAAACTCTTCCACGTCTCAGGACCAAAGTGAATAACTTCCACAGACAAATGTCATCATCTAACAATTCAGAAGATGACTATGCTGCTATTCGATCCGAATGGACTACTGTTGATCGGATCCTCGCCTGCAGGTTTATTTTCTTAGGAGTTGTTTTTCTAATGATAGATATAACTCTATGCTTTTAGTTCTTTTAATAAAATTTATCATCATTAATTTGTAGGCTGGTTTAACTTCACTAATGTGGTTATCTAGGCTATGGTTTATAATAGACATTTATGATTATTCCATTGCCTCAATGTCTTAGGGGCTATTGAACCTCTAAATGTACATTTAAGTCTTTAACATTTATAAATTAATTTACCCTCTGTCTTAGAGGTGGAATGTGTAAAAATTTGTGATTCCACACCTCACCTTATGTTAGAGACCTGTGAAAGCCTATTATGGAATCAAAACTTTAAATGTACCAGTTTTGATTGCCATGAGGAATATTATTCTGTTTTCATGACTCTTTATTACTACCTTTCTTAAATAGTCAACACTTCAACATGGGTATGAAGTATGAACACTTGATACCAGTCTACCACACTTAGGATCAAAGATAAGTTTAAGTTTTCATACAATGGCCAAGTGTGTTACAGCTGACACATACACATTTGTTCCCAGCTGACACATTTGAGGAGTGAAGAGCATACTTTCGACCTTTTGAATGCTAGCATGACTGGTATATTTATGGGTTACATTTTTTGTGGCTGTATGAAAATTTTTAATTTTGGTTGTGTACTTTTTATTACTATAATGATATTCTCTTTTTAGAAGAAAAACTTCAATAGGTGTCATTTCAACTATTCTTTATATAAATCAAAAGCTTTCCTGACAGAAAGCCAAATTACTAAATCACTCAATTTCTCTGCTACTCCCGAATTCTGTATTCATTGACAATACCAAGACACCTTAGTCCATTACGACGCAATATAAGTCACTTTGTCTCACACTAGATCAAAAGATAGGGGAACTATGGGAAGACATGGAAATTCCTCTCTGACCATACTATGAAATTACCACATAAGCATTGTGTCACACTAATTTCTTCTCCATTTCCCTTCTGAACTCCATAAAGTAAAGAAGCCACAACAACTCCAGAAAATATAATGGGAAAACTCAAGACTCCGGATATGAAGCAAACAATTTCTTCCACAAATAACCTACCATCTCATAGTAAAGAAAATCTTGTGAAATAGATTCTTTGTTAACTTGGTTTTGAAATGCTCACCTAGGCGCTCCTAAGATTAGTGCCTCGGGTGGGCGATTGGTTGAGCACTTTGATAGGGATTGACGAAGCGGTTACTTAAGGCGAGTACGCCAGAACGCCTTTTAGGGCCTAGAGGCAAGCACCTTAGAGTTCTTTTTGGTCCTACTGTAAGCAGAAGATTATTCTTTTTGGTCCTACAGGCTTACACAAAAGCTAGCGCCTTTGCTCGATGCTAGTTCCTAGACCCTATAGGGGCCCTTAGAGAGCTACTATTCCTCTATGGCTTATCGTCACGTTAAATTCTACTTTTTCATCATTATTGCATGTCTTCATACTGGCTACCAACTTAGTGATCAAATATGAAAATGTAACGGAATATAGGACTACTGACAAAAGAAATAAGAGTGATTATTAATTACCTTTATTTATGTAGAGGAGACGCTGATGAAAAGGAGTATCTTGTGAAGTGGAAAGAACTGCAGTATGATGAGTGTTCATGGGAATCTGAGTCAGATATATCAGCTTTTCAGCCTGAAATTGAAAGGTTTCAGGACATACAGTCCAGGCGCCGTAGACATTCTAATAAGCTGAAAAATAATTTTGATTCAACAGAATCCCATAAGAAACAGAAAGAATTTCAACAGTATGAACAGAGTCCTGAATTTCTCTCTGGAGGTATATCATATTGCTGCTGTTAATTTTGTATAGTTTTTTTCATCCTTTTCCTTTGTCAATTTCATTTCAAATATCAAACTTCAGTTCGTTTCATTAAATTTAACTCAATTTTGCTTAACTTGAAGGCTCTTTGCATCCTTATCAACTCGAAGGGCTGAACTTTTTACGTTTCTCATGGTCCAAACAGACACATGTGATACTTGCTGATGAAATGGGTCTTGGTAAGTCATTGTATGCCTGTCGACTTACAGTATTGCACCTACATGTTACACTAATATTTTTATATGGAATTAGCTACTTCTATCTGTATTTAAGTGTGTAAATGTATCATTTTTGAAGATTTGTGATTGTTGCAGGCAAAACTATTCAGAGTATTGCTTTCTTGGCATCGCTGTTTGAAGAAGGAGTTTGTCCCCATTTAGTGGTGGCACCATTGTCAACGCTGCGTAATTGGGAACGCGAATTTGCACTTTGGGCACCTCACCTGAATGTTGTATGTATCTCGATTTTAAGGAATGAGAATATGGGGGATATAGACTCAATTTCCATGCATTGTATCGTGCAATTTGAATTCGTGGCCCCTGTTTGGGGGTAGAAAATTAGCTTTCTAGTATACAACATCTGTCACACTGTATTCCCCATTATTCTTCATGTGTTCCAACTTCCAACTCCCAACTCCCAAATGCAAACTTCTTATCACATCTTCAACTTAAAAGAATCATGTATAATTGATTATAAGCTGGTGCAGTGACTAACTTAGTAGCAAACGGGGCCCATGAGGGGACATATCTGGTGAAAAAATGGGGAGCAAAATCCAAGGAATTATTTCTGATTTGATCGAGTATTTTTGTTTACTAATCTTTAATTATTGCAGATTATGTATGTTGGTTCTGCACAAGCTCGTGGTGTTATACGTGAATATGAATTTTATTATCCTAAAAAGTCTCTCTCTAAAAAGCTTAAGAAAAAGAAATCTGGTCAGCTTTCTAGTGGAAGCAAACAAGATAGGATAAAATTTGATGTCCTCCTCACCTCATATGAAATGATCAACCTAGATTCTGCATCTCTGAAGCCAATTACATGGGAATCTATGGTAATTTGCTAATTCCTTCCCAGCTGAAGTTCAGCTTTAAACCAATTTAATTCTTTGTGAAGAAGGAATTTGATTTTCTTTTAATCGTCTTTAATATTGTTTCTGTAGATTGTGGATGAGGGCCACCGTCTCAAAAACAAGGATTCAAAATTATTTCTTCAGTTAAAGCAGTATCATAGTAAACACCGTGTGCTTCTAACCGGAACTCCTCTTCAGGTTTAGTTATCATCAAATCTTAGAAATGGCACTGTGTTTTCCTACGTCTAATTGCCGTTTTTACTGCAATTTCATTGATATGTTTGATTGAATTCCGACTAGGTGTTAATAGAGATTAGAGGTTTACTAAGAGCGGATTTCACATACAGTACTTATCTGCTAGTTTTAATTTTTATTTCCTGTTTAGATATATTCTACGCTAATTCTTAGAATTTAAAACTTTCATAGGAATATGATGGAGGTAATGTTTGAAAATTATAGTTTGTGTTCGCATATTTTATTTAATTATTTTAGTTCTTTTAACAGATTTTTGGAATCATGGAGTTTTTAATTGTAATGGTCTGATTTTAATATCTCATTCTCATATATTATAGTTCTATATACGACAATGTAATATCGTCCACTTAGTTTGTATGATTTCTCGGTTTTTTGACCGTTTGAAACTCGATGTGAAGATATCAAAATGCTACGTGTCTATCTTTTCGTATCACGAAATTCTTAGGTCTTCTATTGTTAGTATTACATCTTGGCACTTATATGGTTCATAAATCAGCAAATTATGGTATTTATATGATTCATTTATAGGATGGCTCTTTGTGCCTTTGTGGATGTTAATTGTGCATCGTCTCTACCTTGATGGAAATTATGTTTTATCACTTAATGTGTCTACCCTCATGATCTGTTGGTTAATTTTTCAGAACAACCTTGATGAGCTATTCATGTTGATGCACTTTCTTGATGCTGGAAAGGTCAGGATTTCTTTATGGAACTTTGCTCTGAGATTATAAATGCATTTATGGCCGCCAGTTTATGTCTGTTTTTATAATGATTACTCTGCAGTTTGGAAGTTTAGACGAGTTTCAGGAAGAGTTTAAAGATATTAACCAAGAGGAACAAATTTCACGGCTTCACAAGATGCTAGCGCCTCATCTTCTTAGAAGTGAGAGTCTGAAGCCTTTTTCTTTAATTATGGTGCTTTATTGAACTTGTTTGAATCAGAACTTGCCACTTGATATTGTAAGTTAAATTATTTGGGCCACTAGAATGTGGATCAGAGCATCTAATGTTTTAGACGTGTTCTTTCTATCTACCCTCTAGTTTTATTGTTGATGCTGTTCATTTATTCAGTCAGCTACTCTTTCGTTGTCCAAAGATATACCCGTATTTTGCTGCAAGTGATCTTATTCCTCTCGTCCTGCATCTGACTGATGACTTTATGTTATTTAAATTGTCCCTTTTCTTTTCCTCTCTTTCCTGCGCATTTCCGTTCATTTCTTTTATGTTATGGTTTGTTATGCGGAGAGTACATGAGTGTTAAAAGTTATGCATGTGTGTATTTTGTTAGGAATTGAGCCATCAATTCACTCATCTAATGTTTAGTAGGCCTCTCCAGTAGATGCAAAATTGCAAATATGGTTGTCATTGTTCTGTATGTTTTCAGGGGTGAAGAAAGATGTTTTGAAGGAGATGCCGCCTAAGAAAGAACTCATCTTACGTGTTGAACTTAGTAGTAAGCAAAAGGAATATTATAAGGCAATTTTGACCCGTAACTATGAGCTTCTGACTCGTAAGGGAGGTGGGCAGGTGAGGGTATTTCTCTTTTACATCCTCTTTTAAGAACATCAAAGAGAATCTAATATGCGAGTGCTTTTCATTTTTTAGATTTCTCTTATCAATGTGGTTATGGAGTTGCGGAAGTTATGTTGTCATCCATACATGTTGGAGGGTGTTGAGCCAGTCATACCAGATTCAAATGAGTCTTTCAAGTTATTTCTCCTATTATGATTTAGTTTACACTCTCTCTTGTTCCCGTATCACTTTTTTGTGATTAAATCATGTATATTTTTTGATATTTGCCTTTGTGAAGAATGTTTAAGATCAAATACTTCTAATTTCCCAACACCTTTACTGTATCTGTATGACAGGCAGCTGCTTGAATCTTCTGGAAAACTGCAGTTGTTGGACAAAATGATAGTGAAACTCAAGGACCAAGGACACAGAGTTCTCATATATTCCCAATTTCAGAACATGCTGGACATACTTGAAGATTATCTGCTGTACAAGGTGTAGGGATTATTTTTTCTTTAATTCTCTTTTCTTCCTGGAGAACATTTATCTTGATCGGCAGTTGCCATGTTTGTAATATGTTAATTATCATTTTTTTTATAGCATCTTTTCCATGCAGGACATACGTTATTCCTCATACTAGTAGTAGTCTTTTACTGGTGGTATTTGATATAGTCCATACCTAAGTTCATCAACCTAACTTACACTGAAAATGAGGTTTTTGTTCTTTGTTCAGAAATGGCAATATGAACGCATAGATGGCAAGGTCAGCGGATCTGAGAGACAAATTCGCATAGACAGATTCAATGCCAAGAACTCAAATAGATTTTGCTTTTTGCTGTCTACAAGAGCAGGAGGTTTAGGGATAAACCTTGCAACGGCTGACACTGTTATAATCTATGATAGGTGACACTGTTTTACCAGTATTTGTTTCTCCTGCTAAGGCTATGGATTGTGTTTAAACACCTTCACACAACTGCAAAAATACTAGTTTGGGAATTCATTCTGTCTTGGGAATTTGTTCCCAAAAGATGTTGATGGGTTTGTATAAATTAAATTATTTATGTCCGAAATATTTAGGGTTAAACTGCTGGCTGCATTAATCGAGAGAAAAACTCAACGATTTGTTCTAGGGCAATGGTGCTAAATGGTTGGGATTTGAGATCCTTACTCTCTTTGGCTAAAACCTGTAGACTGTGGTGGTGAGGATTTACTTGTATGCTAGAAAATGGTTTATGCAGCTGCTCTCATGTGAATTGAGTATGCACTGCATAGTCGGATATTTGTGTATGTTGATGTGCAGTTTTGGTAACCTGTCGAAATTGTGCATTGCTTCGGTCTTAATGTAGTATTGAATGGGCGTATTCTTGTTGTCAAGTTTTCAATACTTGTAAGGAAGAAACACAAAGTTATAATGTTGTGATTTTCACGAGCAAATAGTCTTCTCCTTTCTTAGGAGTTGGAACTAAAATTTGGTGAGGCTGGGAGAGCATTTGGTACAAGCTCCTTTGCGGCTAGTTGGGCTATACAAGTCGACAACAATTGTTTTTCTAGTGATAGTTCATAAACAGGGTATAAGTACCTATTTTTCATCTTTGATGTTTGACTTTCTAAAATCTTCGACTTCTCTAGAATGAATACCATGTTGCGGTTTTATATTACTTTTTTTATTTTTTTAATTTTTGGTTCTAGTTCTTGCTGGCTGTATTCTTAAATGAGCTTTTGCTTTTATGCAATTTTTTTTTTTTTTTTTTTTTTTTTTTTCAGAATAGCTTTCTTGGAATTTATGTTTACATGTATGTTGTGTTAGTTGATTGTTCTCTTAATGTAATCTTTTGCATTGATGTAGCGATTGGAATCCACATGCTGATTTGCAGGCAATGGCCAGAGCTCACCGGCTGGGGCAAACTAATAAGGTTGATTTTCAACTTGTTCATTTGCAAATTTCTAGATTATTCCAGCTTCTCTTAGGGTTGTCCAATGTCCAGTAGGCACGGCTATTAGCCTATTATTTTGTAAGCCATTTGAAAATTAGTTACTTGACAGTTGGACCGAAAAGATATGCCATAATGGTAGTTGGAACTTGTCTCCAGGTGTCACAATTTATTTATTTTATCACTCCAGGTCATGATTTATAGACTCATAACTAGAGGATCAATTGAAGAAAGAATGATGCAGATGACTAAAAAGAAGATGGTGTTGGAGCATTTAGTTGTGGGGAAGTTGAAGACTCAAAACATCAATCAGGTTTTTACGTTTCTGAATGTTTTTTATATTAATCTTTTAGTGAGATTACTATTACTTACAAGTTTATGTAGAATGCTGTAGAAGACAATAAAAAACAATAGAATCTCCATCATTTCTGTTATCCTCTACTTCGGGGTATATTGGTCCTTTTACTTTGACGAGTAAAGAATTTATAATTCTTTGGTTTCGAATTATAATAGATTATATTATAAAGACTCAATAAACCATGTGCACTTCTTATCTATGTGAAGCTGCACATAATGTTTGTTATCAAAGGTCAATCATTACAACCTATTTGATATTACTAACAAGGGTAAGTTTGCATACATTTGATTCTTCAAAACCCCGCTTAGATGGGAGCCACTCAAAGGCAAATGGGTAATGGAATGTACATAATTGTACGAAGAAACTATACTAGTTGGACTAATTATCCTTTTGGTTGAGAACTGATATATTTTGAGGAAAGTGTCCATTACTAGAGAGTGGGCGTTTGTGATCTAGTGTTCAAATTATTGTTGGCACACAGCTCATGCCATGTCTAGTGATCTAAGGTTTGATCAATCAGGTTGAGGACTGTTGCTTGTAAATTGCATCCAGTTACATTATCACCTTAATGCCATTGCATTATGCTGTTTAATTGAACTGTTGGCGACACTCTATTTGGTTCGAATAGTATTCAATCTTTCTTTTAGTTGACTCATTTGGTAAATATGTTTTCTTTGACAAACTTAGTATCATATACTCTTACATATCAACTAAGAAACTGGAGACTGAAGTTTGCTCATCAATTTGTAGCTTGAATGTGTGTTGCATTACATGAAAAATACTGGCTGACAACAAAGTCAAACACTAAGTCACTTTCTATCTAAATGTGATAATTGATACATGATACAACTGCAAACTTGTTTTTCAGTTGCTTGTTTTTGTTAGTAATAATCACTAGCATGCTGGATAAGTCTGGACTAATTTGTAAGTTTGTAGTACTAGACCCCATGGGAAACATAGTAATCAACCATCTTGGTTTGCCCAAGTGCTTTTTGTTCTTCCAAGTAGATAGAACTTAGAAGGGAATCCAAGGTGTATGTGGCATTATTTGTGGTTAGATATAAGATCAAACTGATGATTAGTACAATAGCTTCCTAGTATATAATGATTCTAGGATAGTTTTTGCGACATTACCAGACAGGACAACCACTCTGACAATTTAGAACGTCTAATGACTAGACATAGATACCTCACCAGGAATAGTTGGATTATAGAACTTGAATACAAAATTTCTGAACTACTCTTGTCACAGAACTGTGTTCATGGAAAGTCTCAAACTTATGCAGAACTCTCAATTTTCCAACAGCTTACCGGCTGTTATTTGGAAGAATACTCATCTTAACACCTTTTTTGCTTGGGTAGTGGTCAAAGAGAAATTTCTAATCTAGCTTTTTAAGAGACAACCTGTCAATCATATTTTTCTCTTCTGTCCTCGAGTTATTTCTTCTTGGCTTCTTCACGAGCCTTGTTTAGGTTTTTTGGGGTCAGTTGTGTAAAATATGTTCTGGCTTTTTGTAAAAGGTGATGAAAGGATTGCTTGCTGATGTGTGGCAGATACCTCTGTTGGCAGTTAAATGATGTATGTGGAAAAAAAAAAAAACAAACCAACTGTTTGAGGATGGCTTCTGTTTATTGCTGAAATCTTTGAATAGTTGGAGTTGAGCTTCACCATGTGTCACTTCTCTTCACTTTATAGAGAAATTACACTACTATAGCTTTAGGGCATGAATCAATATCATCTGCAATATGTTTTTTGGTATTCAAGAATCCCTGACATCTCTTTGGTGTTTTTTTTAATATAATTGTTTATTGCTTTCCTTAAAAAAAGAAATAACAATTTTTGTTGATGTACCTGTTATTTTGCACTGGTTGCTACTTGTCAAATCTTCTTGTGGTACTCAAATAGCTGTACTTCAAACTTCTTTTTTTATGTAGTTATTATCCTTCTAATGGTTTATGCTCTAAAATTATATGAATTTTAATCACCAGTAGCTTCTCCTATTTTAGAGTTGGGGTATTTGTATAAATAGAGTTCACTAACAAAGAGGAGCTTAGAAGAGGAAGAGGTAGGCCTAAAACGATATGGATAGTAGGAATGAAGAATGAACAGAAGAATTGGTGACAATAGATAGGAGTGAATAGAGGAGGATTATATATATGGAATTGTGGTTGATCATTTGAATTGATGATCTTAGTTGTGGATTAGTATCAAAGACAAAGGGCCGAATGAAATATACTCTTTTTTAGCAATGATTTCTCACGTTGATTTGTTTGGTTCATCTAGTCAACCTCATCTAGTTGAGATTAAGGATGTGACATTGTTTTTGTTGTCGTAATTGGCATTTTAGCTGTTATGATTTATTTTATTAATCGTTCTAGCGGCATCAGCTTTGTACACTTCATTGGTTAGGAACTCTGCCACTTCTACTGATAATTGATAGTTTCCAGGAAGAGTTAGATGACATCATTAGATATGGCTCAAAAGAGCTTTTTGTTGATGAAACTGAGGAGGCAAAGGCCCGTCAGATTCATTATGATGATGCTGCCATAGATAGGTTTGTGCAAATTGTTGCCATTCTTTTTTCGTACATTTTAAATGTTTCTAGTTCACAACTTTGGCATTTTTATAGATTACTTGACCGGGAGCGTGCTGGAGATGAAGAAACTACCCTGGATGAGGTTGATGACAATGAGTTCCTTAAAGCGTTTAAGGTTTGTATTCTGATCTAGTTTTTGACTGGAAGTATACTTTTTATGCCTGTTGATTTATACAACATGCATGTAACCAGCTTGCTGATGGTATTTAAAACTAATACCGTTTCTTATTGTTTGTTCATATCACTATAGCAGTATAGATATATACTAGCTTAACTCCCTGTGCATATTTGCACGGCATATCTTAATTCCATTGTAATAATTAGCTTCTTATAAATAGACCAAAATGATATTTTATATTTGAATGTATATCGATAATAAAAATACTTTTATATTTTTCATGAAGAATATGTTACTTAATAATAATGGATACAAATATTTACTGATTTGTTGAATATTTGTCTTTTACCCTTATAAAATAGAAATTATTTTGGGGAAAAATAAACATAGTTGCAACATGTGTCATTGATATTAACAACTTTAGTATATAGTATAGATATCAAGGAGAATAATGAAAATATGATGATTGAGAAAGCAACATATGGGGTATATGTGGGACCAATGAATAGAAAAGTTTGGCTAATACGGAGAAAAGTGTAGACCTAAATGGAAAGGTTCCTAAATATAAAAAAGGACCAGAGCAAATAGGTGGATACAGCAAAAAAACTGAGGGGAGTCTTTTGCCTTTTATTTTCTCTCTGCCTCTGGTACTTTAGTGTATTGAACTTTGTTCTTTTTGGATGAGTTTTTGAAGTATAAGTCTCATCTGTTTCCATGCACTCGTTTCACAAGTCACTTGTTCCCTATCTATTTATTGTATTTTGTTTCTAGCATTAAACCACATAACTTCAGAGGATGGAAATGTCCATATCTGTATTTTGTATATACCTTAGCTTGCACTGATCATGCCATTTTGAAATCAAACGTGTTTACATCTTTATGTAGGTGGCAAATTTTAAGTACATTGATGAAGCTGAAGCTAATGCAAAGGAAGAGGCGCAGAAGGCTGCTGAGGCTAAAAGAGCTATGATTAGTTCTGACAGAACCACTTACTGGGAGGAATTATTAAAAGATAGATATGAGGTGAACAAAGTTGAGGAGTTTAATTCTTTGGGAAAAGGAAAGAGAAGCCGCAAGCAGGTATTATTTGAGAAGCCTAAACTCATAGTTTTTATTGAGATTTTTCAATGCTGTTGGTATTTTACTTGGCTGAATACCTTTGATTGCATCAATGTCATTATAAGTTCTTATATCGGGCTCTATGGGGTTTTCAGACTATTGTTGGTTTGGTAAATATTGAGTGGATTAAGAATCACTTTCTCTAGTTGTGTATTAGTGCAGTTTTTGATAAAGAGATTGCTAGATTCGATTCTTATCATTGTGCTAAGCACTTTATCAAATTTCGGAACTAGATACTTATGATGTATGTCTCTAATTTAATTAGGTTACCTTGGCTTCTCATTGTTTGTATATGCTGATTAAGAACTAGACACGCCAAACCCTTATGACTTGAATCCATTAAAATACCTTAGAACTTATCTTATTGACATCTAAAAAAGAGTAGTGGTTTGGATTGTAGTTACTCTCTTCAAAATTCTGCCTCTTGAACATTAATAAAAATACTTTTGTTACATCACCTTTTTTGGAGTTATCTATCAAAAATCACCTTGTGAATACGATTTTCTAAAAGTAGAGGTTATTTTTTTGGAAAAATTACCGTGAATAATACAACCTTTTGTTAATTTCCCTACATAATACGAACTTTTGATTAACCATGAATAATACCAACTTTGGGGTGTTTTTTCCTAGAATAATACCAACTATAGTTTATTAACTAATTTACTAATTTTTTTGGTCATATAATCACCTATAGTTTGATTTTTAACATGTTAGGTATATTCTAGGGAAACAACCCCCATAAGTTGGTATTATTCATGGTTAATCAAAAGTTGGTATTATTGTAGGGAAATAAGCAAAAGGTTGTATTATTCCTGGTAATTTTTCCTATTTTTTTAGTGAAAGTAATGTCTCATTAAGTCCTCCAAACATTGTTTTGTGATGGCCAAAAGCACTTTTTAATGTATAGTCTTGTGTAAGTTTTTTTAATCGACCACCAAATGAGCTGAGGGAATCATCAATTAATTTTTTGTAGTGTCAATGATCTTGCAGTTTCTTGCTTATTTTTTTCGTTTGGTGATTATTTGAAAAAATCAATTTGGTTTCCATTTTTCTTTTGATGAGGTTTAAAAGGAACATGTGCATCTTTGTTTTTGTAATTTAAGATTTTAGTGGTCAAATTTTACCAGGTTGATATGAAAACCAATCAGTGGTATAAACATTTTTAATGAAAGCTAAAATTGACTAGTATCTTGTAAAGTGTAACTTACAACAATGCCAAAGCCTTAATCCCAAAAGAGTAACTTATAAGAAGAGAAAAAGCTTTAGCATAACACCAAATGCGCCTCCCCTGCCAAGCCTCAGTATTCTTGTCCTGGGACGACAATTGGTTCCTTGAACCGGGAAGCCTTCTCCGATGAAATGCAGGTAACAGTCGTAACACACATCATTTTCTGACATTTGTTATCAAGCACAAACTTGACTTGGCTGATCATTGGGAACCCTATATCCCTTCATTTTGGTATTGGTATGAAATTTAAAATTAGTATTAAAATTATGAGAACGAAAGCTGGAAATAATTACAGCAGTGCCAAAACAATAATCTCATGGATTCAAGGTCTCTTGTGGTCTTCCACAAAGATTTTGCTCCTCCATTCATTTGTATTGTATTTATGACTACCCCCTGACAAATGTTAACTTTTTACTTTCCTTACCGTAGCAACTTAGGAAAATGCTAAACATGAATTAACAAACATAGGTGGTTATCTAATTCACATCATATGCTAAAGAAGAAAGCTTTTAAATAACTTTCGAAATTTTATCCTTTAGTGTTCACGCACATAGCATATCCATCTCAACATACACATCAATGCCACACCCATCTTTTCACATTCGAACCCAATTAGTAGCTTAGGTCTAATAAATGATGCCCTAAAAAAATTCTCTATTAGGTATTAAACTTCAAGGTATGTTGTGTTCATATTGAATCCAAATGGCTACTCGTCAAGAGCGATAAAGGATTGATAAGATGAGAGTTTAGTTTGGAAAATATTATTTGATAAATAAAGTGAAGCTATTTGTTTTTGTGGGACAGTGTAGTGTAAAGGAAGTATAGACCTGGAGGATTGTTTGTTTTTCCTGGCTTGTGGTCCATTACTACAGTTTATCATTTTTGTCAGCTGCCACATTTCTAATAGTTTTTTTCGGAATTGCTCTATTTGAAAATTAGTTTTCACCTTCGTAAAGATTTTATTTTTCTTGAGGGGAAGTTTAGCAGACGTAGGTCATTTAACCCTTGAAGCCGGGAGTGGTGTTTCACCGTGACTCTGTTAGAACCGTGAATTTTGAGAAACAAAAACACAATTTTGTTTGAAGTGGTTTCCTTAAAAATTATTCTAGATTTTTCTATGAAATAATAATAAGTTTTGTTCACTAATTTCAAAGCATAGCTGCTTTGATCTCAAAATTAATCAGTACCTGGTGAAGTGGAACATCGAGAAGAGAACCCTTGAATTCCACAACTCCATATGGTGCTTCTTCGTCAACTATGTCTCAAGCCATTCTCATCATCAGTGGCACTTCCCCCATTCCCATATTCTCACTGTTCTTATTTTTATCTGCGGCATTTTCTGATACTAGATTTCATGCTATTGGTGCGATCTGGATGTGTACAGATGGTTTCTGTTGAAGATGATGACTTGGCTGGTTTACAAGATGTTAGTTCTGATGGTGAAGATGACAACTATGAGGCTGAGTTGACTGATGGTGAGACAACTTTATCTGGAGCACCTTCTGGCAAAAGGCCGTACAGAAAGAGAGCTCGAGGTATGTGATTCCCACCTCTAGTTTCCGTGTTGAAAGAATGTGAATGTGTCTTATTTGTTAACTGGAACTTTTTGAAATAACTACTACAGTTGATGGTATGTTGGCTTTTCCACTGATGGAAGGTGAAGGCAAGTCATTCAGAGTGCTGGGTTTTAATCAGAGCCAGAGAGCTCTATTTGTGCAAGTTTTGATGAGGTTTGCGTTGACTCATACGTCTTCTTGTATTAAATTAAAATTTACATCTTCCTCTTCATTGGCTTTAATTCAAATTTGTATATTTAGATTTGGGGTTGGTGAGTTCGACTGGGCAGAGTTTGTGCCGCGGTTGAAGCAGAAGACTTACGAGGAGATAAAAGAGTATGTACATTGTTTTTTTGTGTGTCTGAATTGTGAAAACTATCTTACAAAAACATAAAAAGAAGGATCAGAATATATCTTCTTCTATGTGCGAAAGTGTTTTTATTTTATTTTATTTAATCTTCATTTTTTATTTTTATCTATAAATTTACCTAATTTCTTCTGATGACCATGCCACAAGGAAAAAATTGTTTCTTTACTAATTTTATGGGATACATGTGTGATCTAAATTAGAACTTATTTTAGACACAAGGGAAGACTTGTGTGACTCAAAGTAACTCTATGTATTGATGCATGTCACATGTGAAATCTGCGATTGGAAATCTGGAAGGCTGGACCTAGCACGCATTTTATTATTTAGCTGCCTTGGAAAATATGTGCTTTGAGCCTATTGAAATATCTTTGCTTTATTAGTTTCCAAATTATTTGGGTCCCTTGAGAAGAACTCAAGCTATTATTAGCTTTGTAAATCTATTTGTATGCTTATTTATAAATTCAACATCTTTACTATCATAATTACTACCTATATTTTCTTTTAGTTGGATTCCATATTGTGCATATACATGAATTTTTGTGGCTCCTAAATGTTTTTGCAAGTATTTATTGTGCATGTACATGAATTTGGAAACATTTTAATTTTGCAAGAGCGATGTGGATTAATTTTTTTAATATCATTGGTGAGTCTTGGATTGAGCTGGTAAGTATCAATGATTTACTTCAGATTAAATATTATGGCTTTGGAAAAGAGGCAACAAGATTATATCCTGTTGTCATTTGTAATTTGTATAAACTTTCAATTTTTGTTCTGTTTGAATAAATAAGTAATCACCAGTTGAAGTTTCAGTTTATTGACTTTGTATACAGATATGGACTTCTATTTTTGTCTCATCTCGCAGAGGAAATTAGTGATTCACCAAACTTTTCTGGTAATTTGCTTTGCTTCCATGAATCATGAATTTGGATGATATTCAAACAAAGATTTTTTCCTTGTTGGGAAACATACACATTTGTTGGTAAACATACACATCTGTGATATGACCTTGGACAAGATCTTTTGTGTATTAGTGGAGGGGGTTGGTCAGTTTCATTTCTCTAAGCCCTAAGGTCTTGTTCATGTTGATCACAGATGGTGTTCCAAAGGACGGACTTCGAGTTCAAGATGTTCTTGTGAGAATTGCAGTTTTGCTCTTGATTCGGGAGAAGGTAATTTAATAGCACATATCTTTTCTGCTGTCTAACTTTTGATATGGTTGTGTTATTTATGTCATGTGTGCTGCTTGTCTCTCCTCTCACAAACATGCCAGTTTATGGGGAAGTAAATGTAATATTCTTTGAAATTATTTTTATAACATACCATTCTGTCTTCGAAATGAGACCATGATTAATATCTTGAAAAGTGAATTATAGCCTGCCCTGAACTAGGTTAGTATCTTGAAAAGATAATCCTATGAACTTGTTTGTTTGAATGATGTGGAGGAAAGAGAAATGAAAAAAAGATGAGATTGTGTAACACCCACGGTCCCGAGGGTTTTTAAAACCTATCAAAGAAGAAAAAAGAAAGAGGGACCGGGGGCTTAAGAAGGGTTTTATTATAATTAGATTTTGTATTCTGTTTTTAGTCTTTTATATTGTTGCTTAGGTGTCTTTTATTTTAAAGTGTAAAGCTTAGGTGGCATTAGAAAATAAACTATATAAGGCCATCATGTATTAGACTTGGAATCATCTATCATTTTGGAAATAGTTAATAAGAAAGGAGTTTCCCCAACACTCAAAGTTGGGTAGGAGTTTGGACAGCACTCGAAGCTGTCCCTCAATCGTGTTTCTCTTGTGTTTCTTTAGTTTCTTAAGCATTCTGTTTTGAAGAGACAAGGGCTGTCTCAGATTGATATTTTTTTTGAGGTGCATTTATAAGAATGCTCTAAGGAGCCAGTTAGTTGTGTAGCTTGAACCTTATTCAGTTGAGTACGTGCATGTTACCACCTAGTTATCTTGTCAGTATGAACATTTTGGGTTCACGATTGATGGCTTTAATTTAGTTAATATGTGTGCTTGACAAAACTTCCTGGCGCTATTAGTCTCCTATCTCTTGTTCAGTGCTTGGTCATTTGGTCGTCCTTGTTCTCATTCTGATCTCTTACATTCTGATTTTGTTGTTTTACCTTTTAATAATGATCAAACATGAAATGTTCTAATATGAGATATTCAATTATTGGCCTTCCTTGGCAATGCAGCTCTTTTGGACAAGGCTTGAAAGCTTTGCTTTGGTTAATATACTTGCAAAACTTTAAAAGTTCATCCAACTTTCTTTTAAAGCTGTCCACTTCTTTTAGGATCCAATAAATTCCGATACTATCAGAAGGCTTATGTAACGTTTGACATGGTGTGCTGGTTATGTAATAATTAACAAGGTCATGGGTATTTTGGGGAAACTGTTCGAAGGATTAAAACAATGGAAATTTTTTTCTTCGGTAAATGAGAAAAAGAAAAGGGGGAGTGACAAAAGTCGGTGTACTTTATCCAGATTTAGCTTTCCCCTTAATTTTTACATACATGTATTCGAAGCAGGTCTCACAGGTTATGTCAGCTGATATTGTTGCCATCTTTTTTCTCAGTTATAAGTTGATCTTGCTCTGTGGGACTGCTATTTATTGAAACATCGTCAGTGTAATAAACTTGGCATCAGTATCGATGATCTATATAAGTTTCAAGGATTTTAAATAAAATTCTTTGTTCTGATCATTGGGCACTATTTTCTGATCCATCAAACTCACATTACTTATGCAGCTTCATTTTGGTGCTCTCACTTGTCAGACATCGTTTCACTAATCATATTGCCCTACCAAATAGGTGAAATCTGCAACAGAAAGGTCTGATGAATCCTTGTTTGAAGATGATGTACTTTTGCGTTATCCAACACTGAGAGGCGGAAGGGTCTGGAAGAGAGAGCACGACCTGATGTTACTACGAGCAGTGTTGAAGTATGTTCTAAACTTATACTTTAACACATTAGATTTCAGCTTTTTGTGCGGATACAAAAAGTCAAAATTTCATAGTCCTAATATGTAGAGTGATCAAGCTATAGTAATTGTTGTCTTAGAAAACAGCACAACTAACCTGCTTAATGTTGCTTGGCTGATTCTTTCATAGAGGCCTGGAGCAACTAAAAAAAATCTATTTCTGGTGATCAATTTATTTGTTGGTGCCATGTTTGGATCTCTTTGTGGCTTGTTTGTTTTCTTAAACCATGCTTATTTGTACTTTTGACAGTTACTGTAATATAGAGTAACATTTATGGTGACCGATGGAAACCAAGCTCAATTCACATGATGACTTGAGTGAACAAAATCCAGAACACTATGCAACCCGATATGAGTTGTTATTAAGATGATCCAATATAAACCTGAAACCCAGCATTTATTAACTTGTCATTGACTTGATATGAGAGTTGAGATTTAGAAAGGCATGAAAGTATCAGGTAGATCATTGACAGACATGAAGATTTTACTAATTAATGAAGTTCTTGAATTTTGAAGATTTTACATGGTTTCTGAAATAAATTCGAAAGATGAGGAATCGAATAAGCTAAAAGAAAGACGAGTCTCGAACAAGAATTACTGGACACCTGAATGCAAACCGAAAATGCCCAAATCCGACCCGCCCGGTAAAGTGTGTTCAATAAAATTATGATTTGACACTTAAAAATAATGATCTTACCCCAACTGACTTTAAAAACTAAGACGAACATGAATGATATCTCTAATGACAAGATTTTCAACGTAAATAATTTCTGTATTGACCTACACCTAAACGATGAACCCGAAATAACAATCTAATTCAAATCCAGCCATGTAAATGTCTTAATCGACACAAAATGAAGCATATTTAGTGGATTAATTGACCCTACCCAAATAGCAGAATATACAATTCTTGTCACATTAATTAGCAAATGAGGGATTTTGGTCGGAGTGTTGAAGTATATATCTGTGAAGTTGGAACTTGGAAATACGGTTGTCATTGGTTGAGGATTTTGTATTTAATGCTTTCGAAGGCCTTTTGATTCTTTCATGCTCCAAATTTACTACTAGCAATCCAGCACTGTACTAATGTTTTGTAATGCTTTTTTTTTATTTTTTTTATTAGATGCTCACATGATTTCCAAAAAAAAAAAAAAAAAGATGCTCACATCAACTTTCTTTTTATCATCCTGAAGGCATGGGTATGGAAGATGGCAAGCTATTCTTGATGACAAGGAGTTGCAGATTCAGGATGTCATCTGTCAGGAATTGAATCTTCAAGTGATAAGTCTTGCAAATCTTCCAATTGGGAGTAGTCAGGCTCAAAATGGATCACAAGTGGTTAATGAACCTTCTGGTGACTTGACAAAGGGTACTGTAAGTCAAAATGGTTCAGCTGCTGAGCCAGCATCAGGGGGTACAGATGCCTTTGCTTTATTATATCAGTTCAGGGAAATGCAGAGAAGACAAGTCGAGTTCATTAAAAAAAGGGTGCTGCTTTTAGAGAAGGGCTTAAATTCTGAATTCCAAAACGAGTACTTAGTAAGTTCATCTGTGTAATGCATTGATCTTCTGTTATCTTTCAAATCTGTCTTGTATGCCAAAAACTAAATGACTGACGTACATGGTTCTCTGCAATTTTGTTGATTCATCTACTTTTGGACGTTAGTAAAAAGAATTAATAATGACTATTACTGCTCTTCCTTGTTAAAGCTGTTTGAGTGTTGGCGCTCTGTCTTATGTTACACTTGTACATTTGTTTTTTGATGAAAAGGAGCCCCCCTCCTGATTACCAAAAGTATTTGGGTGTAAGATCTGGGAGGTGCAGGTTGACCACATACCAGTTATACCACTGATTGGCATTTGGTAATTATTTAAAATTTGAATGGTTGCACTTCGTAAAATTTGTAGCTTGTTAATTCTTTCACCTTGACCACCTTGCTGCTAACAGGGTCAATGGTGGTTTTTGTTTAAATAAGAAAAGCTGACACAAAAATACTTTAGGTACTTATTACATAATATTAATAAGGATGTCTGATGAGGCCTTAGTGCTATAGACTTCGGTAAAAAGACCATCTATATGCTTTCCGATTCATCATTTTCCAGTTAGGCCTTAGTTTTTAAAAAGCGCGAGGCGCACCGAGGCGCTAAAGTCCCTTAGAGCCTAGGTGCAAAGTATGTGAGGCGCACTTTTTCGCTAAAGCTTTAAAATTCAACTTTAATACATGTAATACTTCAAATAACATGACATTCATATTTTTGTATCAACAAACTTGAAAACATTTATTATTTTTGGGTCAAACACCACTTTAGCACAACTATTTTAATGAGAATATAGAGAATATTTTCTTGTTTGCATGCTTTTTTTTTCTTAAAGAAAGAACAATTTTTTGAACTTTTCAAGTAAATTTGAGTTTTGAGTTTTACTTCATTTCCGAACAAGCAAGGATAAGTTAATTACCCAACCCAACAAGGAGGCGCACCGGGCGCATGAGGCGTGAAGCGCATCGAGGCGCCCAAGGCGCACGCCTTTTGTAGTGGGCTTTGCCTCACCCAACCGAGGTGTTCTCAGCCGAGCCTGAGCTCGAGACGCACAAGGCTCAAAGCGAGGCACGCTTTTTAAAACTAAGAGTTAGGCTCACTCTAAACTCTGATTATTTTTCTACGGCAATGATTGTGATGTAGGGTGATGAGAAATCACAAGGCTCAAAGCGAGGCACGCTTTTTAAAACTAAGAGTTAGGCTCACTCTAAACTCTGATTATTTTTCTACGGCAATGATTGTGATGTAGGGTGATGAGAAATCTCATGGTGCTTGTGATGAAGGTCCTGAAAATGCCAACAAAACAGCAGGCATGACTACCAATGCTGACCTTGTTGCTAAACTTTTGAACAAGCCTCCACATGTAGAAGTGCTTGGTATGGGACTCCCCTTATTTATTATTGTTTTCCAAAGTTGGAAGAAATATATGTTATTCCCTGTGTTGCATTACATTACTGCTTTTGCAAAATGCGTTCAGCTAGTCTTTTAGAATGTGTTTTATATTTCTATATTTTGCTAGCTGTAATGTTTAAACATAATTTGTTTGAAGAAGTTTGTAAGCTTTATCTAAGATGAATGTTAGCTGGAGCTCAGTGCATTTATTCATCCATTCTGACTTTTTGCTGCATCCAGTGTTTTCTAGTATTTGACAGTTAAGGCTCATTGACATTTGTCTCACATACACCACATTCATCTGCTAGATCTTGTGATCTATTCATCTACATGTTACGCAAGAGCTTAGTTTCTTTATTCATCCATTCTGAACTTTTGTAGCCGCCAATATTTTCCAGTATTCAACTTTTCAGGCTCCTTGGCTGTTTGTTACATATCAACTTTTCAGGCTCCTTGGCTGTTTGTTACATATCATGAACACCACACATCTGCCAGATCTCGTGATCTATTCATCTACCAATAATAGTTTATAGTTGTATTTCTAAAGGTGGTTTAAAACAAACGGTTTGAAATCGTGTCTCAGGATCCAACATAGAATCATACTTTGGTAATTGCGGACCATAGACAAACAAATATAAAGAACATAATTTGAGAAGCATAAAATAAATATGACACAAGATTTATGTGGTTTAGTCATATGGCGTACATCCACTTGGAGAGGGGTATATTTCTTATTAGATTTTATGGAGGAACAACGAGAAATAAAACAAAAGTCAGAAGAGAAACTAAGAACTCTCTGAGCTCATCAATGGAGCACTCCTTCCGAAAAGTCTTTTCACCAATAGAAATACATAATGGCTTGAGCTTGACTTAACTGAATAATAACCCTCGAGGGTCTAGTTGTAATTAACCATAAAACCTAGTTGGCCTTTACACCCTAGATTATTTCGCAAGACAACTCGTATAGAAACCATTGCGAAAATTTGAGCAATGCCAAAAATAAACGGGGCAGATCGCAATGCCTAATTATCTGCTGGCACGGCAGCAGGCGCTGTTCGATCACATATGTATGCGGGCATGTTGATCTTCTGCTCCTTTGACGGTCTTGCTTCTCTTCAGAAATTCAGGGTACTTTCACAATACTTGGTATGCATGAAAGTGAAATTT
The DNA here is from genome assembly GCA_019425755.1 of Amaranthus cruentus. Taxonomy (NCBI): domain Eukaryota; kingdom Viridiplantae; phylum Streptophyta; class Magnoliopsida; order Caryophyllales; family Amaranthaceae; genus Amaranthus; species Amaranthus cruentus. Next base: position 9,699,849 of record CM033466.1, read on the forward strand.
ACAGTGTTTGCATTTTGTGAACTAGCCTGTACCTTCGAAGTAAAGACTTTGTAAATAATAGGTTTTCTGTGTACAGCCTGTAGAGACTAGACTAATGTAATATGATAGAGTTTTTACATGTTCAATCCCTCCATTGCTGTGCAATTTCTTCACGTTTCATTAACAGATTTGCATGATCATCATTCTCATGTGTGATTGGACTTTGGAGTAGCATTTTAGTTTGGCATACCTGTTGTATTTGATTTAATCTCTTCATACCCATCGTAAGTGTTGGCTGTAAATCATGGTGACGACATTTCATGAACTGCTAGTACTTAAGTGTGGTTGGCGATTTTTTGTTCTCTATATTGGTAAATTGAAATCCGTTCCTCTTCCCTGTAATTATGTAAATTTAGAAATTAGTGCTTTGTACAGTGCATCTGTCATATGTTGCTGCTTGTGAATGTCCACGTCTAGATCTCTGGTAGGCTGCAAGCCTGCAACACACTATTACTTCCGACAACTTCAAGACAGGATGATGACATTTATTACATTTTTTGCAGCTACAGAAGAAATAACTTCTGCTACTTGTGGTACCGATCCTAGACGCCAGCGACTGGCTGAGCATTATAATCAGGTAAACATATATCCTAAGATCGTTAGTTCCTTTCCTAGTTAGTCTGTTAGATGAGTACTTTTTAATGCAATATGGACCAAAAAAGGCACTATTCTTCCTGTGTGAAAGTCCCGACTTATGAAAATCATGGGATATCTAGTGGTTGAAGGTTTTCCTTTCACCCTTAAGACAATGGTTCGATCCTCATCACTTATAGGAAGGGTTAATTTCCCCTTCCTCCTTGTATGTAAGAGATTTTCTAGTCTTATCCCAATCAAAAAGAAAGTAATGATATGTGCAAAATATAGACTGAATGAAAATGAAAATGTGGCTGTTGAAACCTGTATAACTAACGGTCAATCAAATATTTACGGAACCTCAGAATCATCCGACCCATCATGGACCTGAATCGAAGGATCGTCAGCAGGGTGATGAAGCTCTGAGATCTAATTCTAATACTCATTCTAAGGCGGAGAACGTGGAGGTTCAAGTACGGCAGGCTAACGTCCAAGATGTTAAAATGGTTGATGCAGTGGATGCAAACTCAGGTCAATAGATACCCTGCGACGCATTGATCCACACAGAAAGGAGAAGGAAAACCGAGTGAAGTTAGATGACTCGTTTGTGTATCCCATTTCGTTCTCAATGCAGTTTATTGACTGATCTACAGCTGCTAGCCTGCTGTACCATCAATATTGTAAAATGCAGGATCGTTCTAACTTGAATGGTGGATGTAAATGCAGTTTATTAACGTGTGTAGTAGCAATAGGATGGGTCTAGGTCTGTATTTGACCCATCATAAATTTACTAATTATTTATCTAAAAAAATAACAGTGCAATTTTTGTATATGGTGAGATTATTAGTAGTTCTATGTTGAATATGGTGATTATTTATCACATAAAATTGATAGATTCATGAAGACAAGATTTTACTCGAGTTAGTTTTAATTACATCGAGTTAGAAAAAATTGCTCAATCTGTTTTTGATTTTTCTATAATAAATTAACTTTTGATTAACTATTAATGCCTTAACTTTAGGGTTACTTATCTAAAATATTATTATTTAATTGGCGATTGGTTTATTGTAGGTAAATTGTTAACATAGGAAAGTAAAATAAAAATGCCAAAATATTAATGATTAGAAGGTAAAATAAAAAATAGAGAATAAAATCAGTAAACACAATTAAAGTTGCAGATATTCATATTTATAAACTTGAGATTATTATAAAAAAATAAGTTAAATATTAAATTATGTTGGGCAATTTTGCATTGAGGATGGCAAATTGGATGGCAGGTGCGATATGCAAGCTCGGCCTCAACCTCATACCCTTCATTCATGACGAGTAAAGTTTTCATATTTAACGCCCGCCTACCTAGATGTATTCGAACCTATTTTCGCCCACTATGCCTAACAACCTAATTATGTACACACATTATGGTATACTCAGGTTATACCCGTCTCACATTCACTTTAAGTCAGCTTATATACTCCATACGGAATTCACTTCATGTCTAACTCTCAAATATAAAGAAACTTTAAATGTAAAATAATTAAAAAAGAAACAAGAAGACTTTTAACATTAATAAACAAATTGCTATAATAGTTGGCATTTGGCATTGAAACTTTCTTTCTAGTTTGTGCACATTCCATCACAAACACAGCCAAAAAGAGCAAGCAAACTAAACTATATAGTCGGTACATTAACTCATTTCATGGTTGATTCCATGAACTACTCTATAAAAGTAAGAAATAAAAGGTAAAAAGTTGTAAAAGGAAAGACTAGGAGGAAAGGATGGCAAGAAAAAGGGCAAGTTGTTGGAAAAAGTGGAAACCAAAGCAAGACAAGTTGGGCTTCAAATGCACGCATTGCTATTTGCAATTTGTAATTTTGCATGTACATACATTAAACATTACTATTCCGTCTTCTTTAGATTGCCGTCTTCTTTAGATTGCATCAAAGAGAAATTATTGTATTTTTAAGAAAGTGGTAATTGTGTGGATGAAATTAAAATAGAATTAAAATAAATAAATGAGATTAAAAGAAAATAATGGACCGTTGTCTAAAAATAAAAATGATGCAAATTAAGTGGGACAAACCAAAATGAAAAATGATGCAAATTCAATGTGACCGACGGAGTAAACATTAAACACACCTTTTCTTCATAACAACTAACTTCATCTTATTCTCACTCTTGTTTGCCAACCTGTTTTTACAACTAACCATTTACATCACTTTGCTACTTCAATTTCCAACCTTTCTTTTCCCTATTAACAAACATGCCTCAAGTTATGGCAAAAAGATTCTATTTGGACACGTTCAGATCCGACCTTAACTATGAGAAATTTTGAAAACAAAACCCAAAATAAGCTTTGGAAAATTTTAATTTTTAAAATAAGCGTCTTCATGTCAAAGCTGAGGTCAGTTATTTGTTCGATGTTACCGTTACTAACAACGAAGAAAGAAACTGGTTAAAAAAAATCAAAAATCATTACAATGTTTTAATGTTTGAAAGCAGAAAAAAAAACCAACAAATGATAGTTTGATGTATCAACAACGAACAAAGATGTGATTTTTTTTTGTCCTTCAAAAATTATGATATAGTCTTCCTTTTGTTTCTTGTTAGAACACCGGATAATTTTTTTCCTTCAAAAATGATTGTTTTTCCAACAAATGATTTTTTTTTGTCCTTCAAAAATTATGATAATTTTTTTTGTCCTTCAAAAAATTATGATATAGTCTGCTAGGACTCTAGATGCAAACATGGCTGAACTTTTGGCTATTATTACCAAGTTTATGTTTGCTGATCTCCTATCTTGGACTGATTTTTCTATTGTTTCAGATTTCAAAGTAGCTGTAGATAGTTTTCTTGGACTTACTTCTATTAGGGATATATATGCTTCACTTTGTACCTATTGCAGGGAGCTTTCAAGATGGAACCTCAAGAAGGAAGAACGTCATGTCCCTAGACAAGAAGTCCAATATGTTGATTGTCACTCCCACCAAGCTTTAATGAAAATCCCCCAACAACTTAGGCTTTTTAGACTCACCACGTCGTCGTCCTGTGTAGGCGAGGCTATTATCTTTGACTTTGGCCACCTTATGCCTTGTTAATTGTTATGATATACCTTTAAACTCTTAATTTGCTACTGTTGTGATCCCCCTCTTGTGGTTGAAGAGTAGGAGACCTGTGTTTTTCCTTTTGATGTACCCTAACTTTTGATTTTTATAACATATTGCCTTATTTCCAAAAAAAAACTTATATGTGACCTAAATTTGCTCTAAACCTACCCCAAACCCATCTTAGGCCCGCTCCATTACCTGCCTGATGAATTGTTTACTAAATTTAATATTTATTTGGACCTATTTTAAACTTATATACCACATATAAATTCATTTTAGATCTAATCAAAATATAAAAACGTAAAAAATATAAAACATTAATAATTAGATTAAGATCCATTAAGAATCCAAGACCCATCAAATCCAACAAATGCAAATTTAATCCACAAAAAAGTAACAAGTATCAGTCTAATTGGACAGACCATCCCTCAGTTAACCAGTATTTCTTTTTGGAAGTACATAATATTGTGTTATTATCTTTCGGTACAAGGTGTGTACAAAAACCAAACAAGACAAATTCCCTCATGTTACTTCAATGTCCTCTTGTGATTGCTCTTTAGGGTGATCATCGATGACACAAAAATAAAAAAAAAATAAAACACTACAACAAATTTAGTTTTTTGCGACATTGGATTTAGTGACATTAAAAAAAAATGTGACTAATTCATATTTTTAGTGTAATAATTATTGTTTTTTATTTTAAATTCCACCATAAAGTGATTTAACAACACTTAATTTGGTCTTTAGTGACATATGTAATTGTCACTATAGTCTATAGTGGCATTTGTGAGAAATGTCACTAATCCTATGTCGCTAAAAGCTTTAGTGTGACTTTTCAATATGCTGCTAAAGGGTCCAATAAATGTCATTAAAACCTCTACATACACTATAAGAAATTTAAAATAGTGACATTTAAATTAAATGTCGCTAAATATATGGCACTAAAAACAAATTATGTTATAGTGAAATAACGGATATTTTAGTAGGGTATTCCAAGTGATATGCTATATTTTTCAATAATTTATTTAATTATAAGTTTTAGTGTAAAAAAGAAAATTATTGTAGGTTTTAGTGACATGTTATAGATAGATCACGTCAAAATAGCAATTGAGCAAATTTACTAGGGCGTGCTAAAATAACTTTGAACGTACATGAATAGATATATCTTCTTATCTCATTTAGAAACTCAATATTTTTTTACTTTCTAATGGTATTTTTTATTTATTACTCACCATACTTAATAAATTGAGCAATTTTAGTTGTAGCCAATTAATTGTACTTCATCTGTTTCAATTTTCTTACAACGTTTGCTTTTTCATGCAGACCAATGCACTAATTCAATTCTTAATATATCTAATTATGTATAATAAAAAATTATAAAAATTTGATATTAATGATATTTGCAATGAGACGAATCAAACAAGATTTCACTTGACTATGTTTCAACTTATAGATTAAAAATAAATTATAAATTAAAAGTGATAAATGAATAGTGTCATTTTTTGATGTTGTAACTAATATGAAACGGAGAAAGTATAAAAAGAATAATAAAGTAACACAACTCCTTCAAGAGAGCTAGTATGAAAAGGATCCTATAGTATCCTTAATTGAATCTTGTTTATTACAATCTTATCATCATGAAACCTAGACATTCTAAAACTTTATATTCCTATGTGATAAGGCACTATCTACTTGTAATGATGCAATTTTGGATTGAAAAAATAGAGGGTTGTTTTTTACTTGTAGTATTTGCTTTTTTTATTAATGTACGAATTTAATTGTTAATATCTCTAGTTATGCATATTAAAAAATTATGGAATCTAAAAGTTAATAAACGATGAATTGAGACGATTCGAACAAGATTTTATGTGACTATATTTTAACTTATTGATTACCTAAATATAAAAGTCATTTTGCTTGATAAATAGTGTCGATCTTAACTATAATGCAAGTAAAAAATACGAAAAATGTATGAAGGTTTTAGGTTTCACCAATTGCTTGATGAATAGTGTCGATCTGATCTAATCGACAAACAATTCTAATTTGTCCAACTAATTTAACCAAAACATTCACTATCAAATTTCATGAAATCAAAATTTAATATATTGTGTACCTATAAGTTAATCTATAAGTTTTAGAATGTCGGATAGCCTGAAAACTATAAATTAATAAATGTTAATTTAATACGAGTCAAATAAAATTTCATATCACTAATAAGTTTTAAAAAACTATATATTTTACATAGCTAACTTTGCCTAAGTATAAAAAGAAGGAGCCGGACACCTCAAGGAAGAGGGTGGCTCCCCCTATTCGGCCAGTCTAGTACTCGGCCATATGAAAGTATTCGACCCCTCCCTGGGATGGACTCCTTAGGGGTCCGAATACATTCTCACACTTAGCTAACTTTGCCTAAGTATAAGAAGAAGGAGCCGGACACCTCAATGAAGAGGGTGACTCCTTCTATTCGGCCAGTCTAGTACTTGGCCATATGAAAGTATTCGGCTCCTCCCTGGGATGGTCTCCTTAGGGGTCCGAATACATTCTCACACTTGATCTATGTATTCTCGGGGCTCATTAGCCCTCGTAGGGAGCCGGACACCTCAGGAAGAGGCTGGCTCCCCCTATTCGGCTATGTAAGTAATCGGACACCCCTAGAGCAAGGGTGTTCCTATTCGGCCACTGTTTGTATCCGGCCGTTGCTTGTATTCGGCTCCATCTATGGATGAACCCCCTAAGAAATTCAAGTCGTCACCTAGCTATTTCGTTTAATTTCGTAAGGCTCGTTAGCCTCATGAGAGCCGGACATCTCGGGAGAGCCTCGCTCCCTTCCTCGCTCAGTCTGGCATTCGGATACCGACCAACAGAGCAACTTCTCTAAGATGAGATTGATGTGATTGATGTGACAAGGAACAGTAAAGTTTAGGCTATAAAAAGACCTATTGCTTGGGTCATTTTCATCAACCCCACCACCAAAACCTCAAAGATTCCTCTCTGGGGAAGAGGCGAATTTACTGTGGGGTCTTAGAAGGGATCTTAAACGTACCTTTTAAGAGTCCGGGTACATTCACTCCCAGAAGGACGCTCCATGGCCGGATTACCCCCTCGTTCCACCTCCTCTGGAATGGAGGAAGCTCACTGTTATAAAGACGCGAGCTTCCTCCACTCAGAGGATGCGGAACTTGGGGGGAAACGCCACATCTCAGACATGAGAATATCCCCAAGATGTTTCATACCTCGGAGTCATCCTGATTCCCACCCTCTTTGAGTTGCGGAAGGCTGCCGGCGATGAGAACCGTAGCCTTCCCAAGTCAAGGAGGGTTGGCCTTGGGATGAAAGGCCATCAGTTACATCCGTACCCAGTCTTCTCACTAGTACACGGCTTGGCATACCAACTTGGTCCTTGCCTTCGTTGATCGGGGGGGACTGATGTTCGCCCAAGAACAATAGCTCCCCTTCCATCAACGAATGTATCGGCTAAGTTGAAGACGACTTATCATCGTCAGTACTCGGCCTATGCGCCAGTACTCGGCCTACAAGGTGAATAGCTCTGCCCATGGTAAGCTCCCGGTCATACAACTGACCCCTAACTTCCATACATGTTTTCGGCCTCTTACTAGTATTCGGACACCTCACTGTCCTCTGCTGATACTCAGCATTCTGACGTTATTCGGACCTCTTAGAGTCCCTCATCGATACATAACCTCAGGACAGTTGTCTCTTACTCGGCCTTTCGCCCGCACTCGGCCCTCCAAGGCCCCGGGCAGGCCTCAGCTTGACTTCCGTTCAGGTACCCGGACACCTGAAGCGAGGGAAGTCAGAAACTCTTTTTTATTTAAGTTTCCGCTCAAAGCTCGTTTAACGCTTAAGATCAAACGACCTTAGTGCGTGGGGCTAATGTTATTGGGTCAATCACCCACTATCTGCTTGGGCCATAATCTAAAGCCCAAAACTACTAATACATACGAAATTACTAAAAAGCCCTTGGGGCTATCTGCTCCACTCGTTTCTCTTTTATAAATACTCCACTATTCACCCTTAAAAAGGTATGCTTTTTCTCTCCCCTTTGAACTGATTATCTCTAATTACAAATTTCTCGAATATATTAACTGACTTGAGCGTCGGAGAGGCTTTCCGGAAAACGCCCCCGGACAAGCTAACCCCGTTCGTTTTACAGATATTCCAACCAAAAGTATTCGGACTACTCAAGATCCAACCTTCCGGTCAGGGAGACGTTGACCCGATTTCTACGCAGAAACAGGTTGTTTTTTACTTGTAGTATTTGCTTTTTTTATTACATCTCTTAATGTACGAATTTAATCGTTAATATCTCTAGTTATGCATATTAAAAAATTATGGAATCTAAAAATTAATAAACGATGAATTGAGACGATTCGAACAAGATTTTATGTGACTATATTTTAACTTATTGATTACCTAAATATAAAAGTCATTTTGCTTGATGAATAGTGTCAATCTTAACTATAATGCAAGTAAAAAAAAGGAAAAATGTATGAAGGTTTTAGGTTTCACCAATTGCTTGATGAATAGTGTCGATCTGATCTAATCGACAAACAATTCTAATTTGTCCAACTAATTTAACCAAAACATTCACTATCAAATTTCATGAAATCAAAATTTAATATATTGTGTACCTATAAATTAATCTATAAGTTTTAGAATGTCGGATAGCCTGAAAACTATAAATTAATAAATATTAATTTAATACGACTCAAATAAGATTTCATATCACTAATAAGTTTTAAAAATCTATTTTAACTAATTTAGCTAGGAATTCTTGGAGATAGATATAAGTAAATGTAAAAGACACTCTTATCTTAATATATGGCACAAGACAAGATTCCGATATTTCAAAACAATACAAATAAAGCCACCTATTAGAATCATCACTCTTTACATGAACATTGTCTCTCAAATTTAGGTTCTTTTATGCCTTAGCTCCTGCACTTGTTTCCCATTTACTTAATTAGCTTATCAATTCATAAATAAAGCATTATGTATTTATGTTAGATTTTTAAGTGGTTTACCTATTTAGAAAAACTCTTTGAACAAATTTATGTTAATAAATTAATTTCATTAGTCTCTGATATTATTATTATTATTATTATTATTATTATTATTATTATTATTATTATTATAGTAAGAGATATTTGTTTTCAATGAGGTGTATAATAAATACTGAAATACTTAATTTTTGCACAAGGATAGAGGTGTTCGCTTAGGTCATTAGGTCGATTTTGAATCCGGTCTTATAAGTCCGATCCGTTTAAAATTGAATCTTGTGTTCTTCGTTTACATTATAATCGTAAATTTATTTTAAAGTCGGGTTAAAGTCGAGTTCAATTTCAAGTCTAGTAAATATTGAATCTTCGGAATTATTTTGGACAGTCGTTAAGGTATGTCTTATATGGGTTATTAACAAAAAAAAGGTTCAAATACAGATTTTTTTAAAAAAAGTTGAGTACAAACTAACAATAGGTTAGATAAGTGCCTATTAAAAGTCTTACTCTTATATTTTAGTTATTTTAAAAAAAATCATTTCATATAAGACAGAGATAGTAATTAGTCTAATAAATTGAAAAAAAAACTAATAAACCATACATAATGTTGAGCTCAACTTTAGACATTGTTTTCCTTTATTTTTTATCAGGTCCTATCTTGATAGACCGTCTTTTGTAAAGAGTAAAGACGACTCTCAAAAGTCCAGCCCAAATCTATATTTATAGTTGTAACAATATAAATTTAGAATTGAACTGAGCTTTTGAGAGCCGTCTTTACAAAAGACGATCTCAAGTAAAAATTTGTGTTTTTTTTTTATAATTAAAACTGTAAGTATGCAACATTAGACAATTAAACTTATATCAAGAGAAAAAATGGGTTTTGTTTTAATTATTTAGAGTATAAATATTTTTTTTATAAATTTCAAATTTAACTTTTACGTTTTTTTTTTCTATTTCTCGACCTACTTTTTAATAAAATAATTTATATTAAGATGATAAAATGATGTAAACAAGTTAGCATATGGACAAACCGGCCGGTCACCTATTAAGCATACATATCTTTGTCTCTTAATATATTAAATAAAGTTGCATATGGAAGCCAGACAATATATGGTTGATGTCTTGCTTTAATAAAGCCAAATAAACATTAATTAATTTCATTTATTAATCATTAATCTAATAAGTATGTAAACAGTACCATGCAAATACAATGCATTTTCTTAGTTTAGTTAAGAATAATCATAAAGTTAGTTTGCTACTAATTCTATTTTTAATGTTTTATTTGGTTGTATTTTCCTAGGAAATTTTTTACCATCATCACTTTTTTATTCTCATTAAATATATATTTTTTTAATATGTACACTTTGAATATTTATCTTATTTTTCTAGAAATTAAATCACTTTTAGTATCAGTCGATTCTCCAAGTAACAAACTCAAGTTTAAAAAACTATAAGTTAAAACTTTTGGTTAAACTGATTTATTGATATAATATTAAAAGCTAATGTGACGAAAAATCACAAGTTTGAATCTCATTCATGATTCACCCTTCATTTCTGATTGAATATTTAGCGCCAGATACGAAGAAAATATGTATCTCTTTGAATAGAGGAGTATTATTAAATTAATTATCTACACTCTGTTCACTTTGATTTTCCTGTATATTTACAATTAAATATATATTCGTGAGGATTTGTTAGATTCTTCTCGATATATAGAATTTTATTATGTATTTTAAATACTATTTTTTATGAAATACATATATATTTACACTACAAGAAAAAGCGCTTTGGGCGACACCTTATTATGTCGCCCATGCTCAAAAATATGACGCCCAAAGTTGGGGCAACAAATGTCAAAAGTGACACGATAAGTGTCGCCCTATCACCGCCGCACATATTAGGGCGACATACAGTTATTAGTGACGCCCATGCTTGAGTTTGGGCGACACTTATGTGCACGTGGCCCATAGTTATTAACTTTGGGCGACACATTTAATTGCAGCCCATGTTTGAATGTTGGGCGACAATATCTTCTATGCAGCCCATAAATACTATTTTTGGTTATATCTTCTATGCAGCCCATAGTTATATGTTTTGGGCGACAAAAATTGTATTTGTAGCCCATAGTTATATGTTTTGGGCGACACAAGTGTATGTGTAGCCCATAGTTATATGTTTTCATGAAGCCCATAATTATTAATTGCACAATAATAATAATAATAATAATAATAATAATAATAATAATAATAATAATAATAATAATAATATATTGCTAAACAACAGAGCAAGTATTTTGCTAGTATATGTACTTCTTTACAAAAATATTACAAAAAATTAATGGATATGTACTTGCTCAAGATAATCATCATATATAAAAAGGAGATTATCAAATTACTTCTTTACTAAAGCAAAATGTTATCATATTCAGCATTGCACCATTGACCTGAAAATATTTAAAAACGTAAATTAGCATATCAATAAAATCTAGTCTTATAACTAAATTATACAATGAGAATAGCCATATACCTTAAAACTTAACTTCGGCAGGCAAAATATTAATCCAAAAGCACCTTCACAAAGCCAATGCATAAATTATACACACAATAAACTATACACACAAATTAGTTCTCCAAGAGAAATAATAAAACTCAATGATATATCCATAACAAATTAAGTTGAACCACGTATCATTCTTATCATCTCTGCCATCATAATGACCTACTTGGCCCATGTTTATAATGACCTAAAAGTTATGATGTATTAAGAACAACAAAGATTATGATTTATTAAAATTACCAAAAACATATGTTTGAGACAAGGCTTTTTATATTAACCATAAGATAACCCATAAGAACAACAAATATTATGATGTATGAAGTACCAAATACAACAACAAATAAGCAGAAAAACAAAATTTCTATAGATAATACGATTGCCACATCCTCAAATCCAATCACAGCCAATAAATAAAACACAATAATCATAGTTACAAAGAAAAGCTCCACAAATTGAGAAAACCCGAAGAGTTGCAGGAACACTGGGTCATACGACTCAATTCACATAATGAACAGGTTCCATAGGTTTGGAAGTATAGCTAAAACATGAAATAGTTGGATACAAACACATATCACCACTATTATAGTACGTAGTCTTACTGTTCCATCACAAGTAGGACAATCCTTTGATGGCAATGGTGAATGCAAATCAAGGGCAGAAGGAACATGAAACAGCTCAGCTTGATTATTGACAATTGCATCTGCAACAGACTCAGCTGTGGTTTTTTCTCCACTGCCAAAATCCCCAAAAATTTTCAGAAACACATGTAATACTTGAACAAGTGCCAATGTTTCCTTTTAGATTTTTTGTTATATGAAAATACTACTCGGAAACAACCACAAAAATGAAGCTTGACAACAAAAGAAAACTAGACGCACCTCTTCAAGGTGTAATTTTTCACTTGATAGCGTACCTCCCCGGTGCCTTTGCACATAGTACACTGTAATGCCTGTCATCCATTACAAGTTCGGCAATCTCTACAATAAAAAAGAAGTTACAATAACAAGATGTGTCCGAGTACCCAACAAGCAAGGAAAAAACTTACAAAAATCATAATATTAGAAAATTAGTATTCTCTCTTTTAGGGATTAACAGGAGCTGAAAGCAAGGAAAAAACTTACAAAAATCATAATATACAACCAAGTACCCAACAAGCAAAATAAACACTCAATTCTTAAAGAAATGGCACTCAATTCTTAATTATTTGACGTTTTTTTCTGGACTCAAATTTATATGTCCATTGCTAAACAGTTCAGTAAACAACTCATCAAACAAATGTTGGATTAATTTCAATATGATAAACAAAAGGCTCAATTTTTGCATAAAATTAAAAAGTGCAAGTAAAAAAAACTTACAAAAATTTAACCCAAGTATCCAACAAGCAAAATAAACCCTCAATTCTTAAAGAAATTGCACAAAATCTTAATTATTTGACTTTTTTTCTAGACCCAAGTTTATATTTCCATTGCTAAATAGTTCCATAGACAACCCATCAAACAAATGTTGGATTAAATTCATTATGCTAAACAAAAGGCTCAATTTTTGCATTAAATTGAAAAGGGTAAGTAAAAAACACTTACAAAAATGGCAGAATAAGAAACTTGAGAGATGAATTTGGGAATTTCGAAGCCACGAGGGGCAAAACCAGCAATGTCATAAGCAAGAGTGAAAGGAGAAAGAACAAAATAAAGTGAACAAAAAGAGAAGAATGAAAATCCAGTATGATATTTGTGAAAGAAATCAAGCAACTATCTCCTAAGTATATAATCTTACCTAACAAACTTTCATATTAAATCAAAACCTTAAATCATTTAAAGATTAAAAAACAAAAAAAAATCACTAATAAACAACAAAAATCAAATAAACAAAAACCAACATTAACCATGGAAGAGAAGAGGAGTAGCCATAAAAAATTAAAGATAAAAAAACAAAAATGCAAAGAAACCATGAAAATGGAAACAAACCTTGAGAATGGAGATGGAGATGGAGCTCTCACATTTAGAGATGGTGAATGGCGGTAGAGATGAAAAAAATATTGATTTCTTTTTGGTTTTAGGGTTAGGGAAAGAAAGTGAAGGGTTTTTCTTTAGGTCAATGGCGGGCTACATACACAGAGGCGGAATTTTTCAATTTGGGATTTAGGTTTTTAGGAGGGACTGAAATTTTAGATTTTTAGGTATGGTTTTGGGCGACATTGACAAATATGCGTCGCCTAAAACAGTATTTTGGGCGACAGTATTTCAAGCGCGTGGCCCATAATTTTATTTTGGCCGACATAATTTGAATTTGTCGCCTAAAACTACCTTTGGGCTTCGCTTATGTTTGAGTGACGCCCTAAGTTTAACTTGGGCCACACCTTGTTATGTGACGCCCATAAATTAACTATTTTGACGCCCAAAACTATTTTTCTTGTAGTGTTATGGATATTGAGTCTCAAACATATAATTTGACAACTGTGCAAAAATTAAGTGAGAATATTACCTAGAAACAAAGCAAAAATATATGAGGTACTCTTATGACAGACCGTCTCTCGGTAAAAAAGAACTTTGGTACAAGAAGTTTATATACTAATAATTTGTATTATTGAGCTATTTAGTCTATATATGACTGCAGGGGCGAAGCCAAGATTTTCAATTAGGGGGGGCCGAATTGTCGATATGTAACACCCGAATTTCCTCTCGTTCTTAACGATTTTTGATTTGAAAAAATTTGGGTACTAAAAAACTTTTTAACATAAAAAATAGAGTATTTTAAGACAGATCACTTGAAATTCATACAATTTAAACCAATTAAATTTGATTCATATTTAAAAATTTACAATTATATAAAAACAATGTGGACACGAAATCCGATATCAAGCCCACCCGAAACACTTAATTCGAATTCAACGATGACCCAAATGAATATCATTAGACACTAGTTAAGCTATAAAAAATAAATAGAAATGACATTATAATATAAATCTATTCGTCTATAAAAAATAATTGTTTTAATAAGGATTTGATCTCTTAACCTTAGATCATAAATTTATAACCCCAACCATTAAGCTATAGTTTTTTTTTGTTATATTTACTCTGATTAAACTATATATATCATATTAATAAGGGGGGCCAAAACCAAAATTACAAAGGCTCACATTTTCGGCAAGGGGGGCCGGGCCTCCGCCGGCCCCCCATGTGGCTTCGCCCCTGTATATGAGGCATGTCTTAGAGTGAGACCATCTCATCTCATTAGGGTTGGCAAAAGTTGAGCCGACGTGCTAACCCGACCTGTACCTAATCCAAAATAAGTGGGTTTGGCTTGAGACTTTTGACCCAATAGTTAAATGGGTTGACCCGACCTGATCTGTTTATTAAATGGGTTAGGTTCAGGTCAAAATTTTAACCATGAAAAAACCTGTATAACCCATTTAATTAAATGTGTTAATTTCGAGTTAAATCATTAAGTATAAGCTAAATTTAGTTCATTTAATATTTTCTTATTTTTCATTAAAAATACAAAATAAATAGCAAAAAAACATAAAATAAATAAAAGCCTAAAAAATTATATTTAATCAACGTTAATAACCTTAAAACGAAAAATTATACTTCCTCCATCCATATTAGTTTCAACATTAGGTAAAGTGACATTATTCATTTATCATTCTTAATTTACGATTAGTTTTTAATCTATAAGTGAAAATATAGTCAAGTGAGATCTTGTTTGATTCGTCTCATTGCAAAGATTATTTATATCAAATTTTTATATTATTTTAATTATACATTATTAGAGATATTAAGAATTGAATTAATGCATTAGACCGCATGAAAAAACAAATGTTGCAAGTAAATTGAAACGGAGGCACTAAATGGGTTAAGTGGGTCGAAATTAGGTCAACCTAATATGACCCGAACCCAAACCCGACCCAACCTGATCTGTTTGACAGACGTATATGATCTCATACAAGAATTTGTAAATAAATATATTAAACAATTAGCCCACTAAAAGAGCCAGAGATCCGCTCAAGGAATCTACTCCCTTATCTACTGATCTCTTTATATATGTTCTCAAAGACTCAAAACCATTGCTCATTTTTCTCATAACCCAAATCACTTTCCATAATTACTACACTAATTAACCCAAAAAAAAATCACAAACAAAACCAAAAAACAAAAACCTCATCAAAAAAATAAAAAAAATAAAAAAAAAATAATGGCTAGTGTTTTTGTAACAAAAAGGGTAAATGTATACCCAAAAACCATACAACCTTCCAAAATTCTAAAACTTACCAATTTAGATAGGCAATGTCCTACACTTATGTATATGGTATTTTTCTATAAACCCTCTTATAATCATAAATTAATTAGTGATAATTATGTGTTTAATACCTTGAAATTATCATTAGAGGTGACATTATCAGAATGGTATCCAGCAGCAGGAAGATTATGGAAAAACCCTAATAATGGGAATAAGCTTGATCTTTGTTGCAATAATGGTGGTGCTTTTATGGTTCAAGCTTTTACACATGCTAAATTTTCAGACTTTGGTAATCTTTCTCAATATAATCATTTCTTTGAGAATTTGGTTTATAAACCTATTTACAATGGAGATAATTATAATAATATTTCTCAAATGCCAATCCTTGTTGCTCAGGTATTTATTTATGTTAATTTATTACTAATTTTTGTTACAGTATATAATATATCCTGTGGCATTAACTATTAGCTTAAGCTTTTGGTTGAGTTGGTTCTTTGACATGGTATCAAGCCAACGTGACAAGAGGTCACGGGTTCGAATCTCAACCACCCCTCATTTAATAAAGTGGAATATCCAGCGTCTATGTGCATCCACGCTTCTAGCCCAATGGGCTCTCGTGTGAGGGGTTGTGTTAGAGTATCCGGAAGAGTATCAAAGAACCAATTCAACCAAAAGTTTAAGCTAATGGTTAAGGCTCTAGGATATCTTATATACTCTAACAATTTTAGCTCTTTATATGTTAATTTAATGTTATATTATATATATATATTATCTTATTAAGGTCCGTTTGGTGTAGAAGTTTTAAGTATGTATCTGTAAGTTATATTATAAGTAGTGTTTAGTGGTGCATGTAGAGGTTTTTCAGATCGTTATAACTTTTACGGTTTGTTTGGTAATCGGCACTAAATAGTGAGAATGATAAGGGAAAGTTAGTGTAATTTTGGTAAAATAATTTTTTCACAAACTAATAACCATGCTTAGTTTTTTTCAACAATCTCATTTTCTTCAAAAAATTCATTCCAATCCATTACGATTGGAACACGTGGTATTAGGTGATAATGGTAAATTGTGAAAAATTTTATTCCCATTACCAAGAAAATTTAAGATTTTCTCTATGATTTTCTCAACAGCTATTATGCATATTATGAATATTATGCAAAATTTACATCACAAATCATTCTCATTACCACCAATTAGTACTGCTAACCAAACGGACTGTTAGCGTTCTAAAATATTAATTTTTTAAAATTTTCTCTATGATTTTCTCAACAGCTACCATAATAACTACTTTTATCGAACAATAATACCTAGAGATTTAGTTAAATCAATTATAATATCTAAAAGGGACAATTGTACATGCTACAATTACTCCTAGCTAATAACTACTTAATTAGAGATCTATTAATATCGTCACAACTATCTCCCGAACTGATTAGCCCTAGTAAGTAATTACCTCTAAAAAAAGTCATATTTTCTATACATGTATAGCTAAACTAGATTAAATACGTAGTTTTGAGTTTTTACAAATTATTTTTACTTTAGTTCAGTTTAAGAACTTTTTTTTAAAGTTTAATTATGAAAATATTTGAATAAATAAGAGCTCCTCAAACTGTTTAGAAAGATAAGCTTATGGCCTGTTCGCAATTAGTAACTGCGAACAAACATCTTAATAGGCTGAAGGCTGGGTTTTGGGCAGGGTGGAGTGTTTTAGCTCTGTTCGCTGTTAGTAACAGCGAAAAGACCTTTTTTATGTTTTTGGTCTGTTCGCTGTTACTAACTGCGAACAGAGTGAAATCTTATTTTTTGAGTTGTTCGGTATTATTATCAGCGAACAGAACTGAAGAGGCTTTATTGCTACTACTTATTAACGAAAAAGACAAAAAGCTAGTAAAGGTTTAAGGCGCATTCGTCATATGAGTGAAGAGGCTTTTGAATACATAAAACCTTCTCTTTCAATTCAACTCAAATTTAATAGTGATACGAAAAACAGGTTGTCTTATATGAGATCGTCTCACCATAAGACAAGTCAATATAATTAGTCCATTTCTCTAATTAATTACTTTAAAATTATAAATAATCATTTTGACATATTAAATATACATGTATCAGCTCAATAGAGATGGTTTCACTATAATATCATCTCATTTAAAAGTTAATATAAGAATAAATAAAACCTTCCAATATAATGGGCCAAGCTGATAAATGGGCAATGGGGAACAAATGTATCATTATGGATTGATTCTTACCAAGTATAGTCTATTTCTTCTTCCTTCATGCCATGAAGTTATGTTGTCCATTATGAATTGCATATTTGACTATAGTCCAAGGGTAATAATGTACACAATCATGTCCGGTGCCGTTCTTGATAATTTCTACGCACTAGGCGAAATATAAGAAAAGCACTTGTGTAAGTAAGGTTTCAATTCTTTTTTCTCCGATCCAACTATGTATCATAGAATTTTTTTTCTATCACATTAATATCAAAGAAATATACAAATTTAAGATTATATAATGTTAAGATACTTATACACGAACTAATTTTTAATAATAAGGATTAACTAAATTCAAACCTTTTATAAACTGCACTCTAAGCAGTTTACACCTCAAAACTACCCTAAAAACGACCATGATCACGTCATTTGCTCATTGTTACCGTAAAAATAGGATACAATTTTGAAAGTGTGTATATATAGTGAGACTTTAGGGTTTAACAGTTAATTTTCATGTTGTTTACTTGAACATTTCTATCTGTCCTACTCAATTTGCTTCAATTTACATTTTAATTTGTTCATAAAATTGTATTATTTATATTTTGAATATAACATCACTAATTTTACTCAGTATATTCAATCTAATTTCTAAATATTCAATCTAATTTCTAAATGTCACACTACTTTAGCTTATTATATCCAATTTTCTAGTTTCTGTACTAAAACAAATGAGACTAAATGGCTAGAAAATAAGACTATTTAAATAATTAATCTTAATTTGGGAGTAGAATCAAACTATAATCAAATTTAGAGTTTTAGTTAGTTGACATACTTATGCTGTCCATTTGAATCAGCATTATAGACTATAGAGAACATAGAGTCTTTTAAGAAAATGTAGATATTTTGGTAATTATATGACGCGAGAAATTGAACTATATGGATGAAATTAGTATAGAGGTAAATTATATGAATGTGATTAAAAAAAAGTAGTAGAATTTTATTAAATATAAAAATGTTGCAAAATGAGTAGAACAGATGGGAGTAAATAATTAAAATGGGTTGTTATGTACTCCATATGTTTTTTTTTCTTTTCATTCACTTTTACACAGATCTTAATACAAACTTAAAAATCAAATAAATTCAATTGCGGGTTTCTAAAAATTATAAAATAATGATATTTAAAATTATATACATTGACACAAATTTATAAAGATCTCACTTGAGTCTGTTTTTTATATAAATTAATGAGGATTTGTAGTCAAAGTTTGACTATGCATGTAACTCAAATGAAATTATTATTACAAAATTCTTATTACAAATTAATCATTTATGTATAGAAATTTATGTAATGCAGTTTATCATTTATGTAATTTATATCATTTAGGCAATCACATATTCTTAAATGAAACAATTTTATAGTGAGAATATTTCTATTAGGCTGATCAATGAACATTTACTGTGTTAAAATGAATATTTACAATTTTAAAGTGATCAATTAGAGAAATACAAGATGAGCTGGTATGTAATTTATGTATTATAATTAATCATTTTGATCCAAAGTTTTCATTATAAATATGATGACCTATTATCAATAAAATTATTCATATAATTTTCTCTCAAAAACATTGATGTATAATTTGATATTGACATAGGTGACCAAATTTGGTTGTGGTGGGTACTCAATTGGGATAGGAACAAGTCATGCACTCTTTGATGGGCAAGCAACCTTCAATTTTGTATCAACTTGGGCTTCCAAAACCCATTTCAACAAGCACCAAGGAATCATCATTAATGGGCTTGAATGCCCTAAACCTATCCATGATAGACAAATCTTACTAAATATAGCTAAAAATCAAACACCCATCAAGAATAATGCACTATCAAAAGTTGATGCCATACAACATTTGTATCAATTGATTATCCAAACAAGTCCTTATGATCATATGGTTAAGAATCCTCAGGTGTTTGTTCCCTCTATTGAGGAAGATTGTGTTCTAAGTACCTTTCATTTTAGCGCCGCCATGATCGAGAGCTTGAAGAGGAGAGTTCATGGTGTTCATAGCTATTGTGCATCAGGGTGTTCTTCTTTTGAGATTGTTACTGCACATCTATGGAAGGTATGTGAAAATATGCTAGATATCACTATGACAATGTTATAATTCCAAAGGGTTCGGGCGATTACATGAACCAACAAATCAGTCTCAGTATTGTTGGTTCACTAAATGTGTGTCCAAGTGAATCTTCGTTGATCTCTATTTATTTGATTATCTATGGTGGAATGATTAATCCCATATCGATGAATTAAAGTTGGTGCGCATGCTTCATAAGTCATTAGAGCCTTCCTCCTGTTGCCATATGGTTTCGAGATGGTTTCTCCTTCGCTTATGGAGTATGCACCTCGTGTTTTCCCGATAATATGCAAGCATTGAAAATAAGTCCAACCTAATTCAACAATCTAGAATCTTTATATCTTATTTCACTTTTGACCTTTGGGTCATTTTCGATATTCATTGCACATTGCACTTGCCCAAACTACCTCAAACGGTTCATAATAAGGATGTGAAAGCCTTAGTTTCAAAAGATTTGATCGATTTAAGTCAATCTCAGTAATTGTGGTCCAAATGAATGCTATGTCATCTCAATCTGTAAATCTAGAATCTTCATATCCTTTTCACTCTTTTTTAGTCTTCCTCACCAGTTTGTCAACACTACGTCATCCATGTCCAAATCACCTTATCCACTCCACAATAACAACGTCAAAGCCTTAGTGCCTAAAAATTGGTTAACTACATGAACCAATAAATCAGTCTTACATATTAGTTGTCCAAATGAACTCTCCTTCCCCATTCATATAATCATCTACCATCTCAACCTGCAAATCTAAAATCTTCGTATCCTTTTGAACTCACGCAATCGCCTTAAACAATTTTCTCTGGTCTTATCAACTCTTTAGACGCCTAAACCTTTTCTTATGTCTTCGTTTTGATTCTAGAATTCAATATATTACATAATCTTAAGTTATTATGTTCCTATAATAAAGCTTATTATGCTTAATTTCCTTGAAAATACAGGCAAGAACAAAAGCCCTAAGGCTAAGAAAAGAAAGGATGGTATGCCTTCAATTTGCAATTGACACAAGGACTAGACTTACACCCCAACTATCACAAGCTTTCAGTGGCAATGCCTATGTTTTAGCCTCTGTTGCTCTCACAGCAGGCGAACTCGAGCAAGCGAGCTACGAAACCATTGTGAGCAAGATCAAAATGGCTAAGAATCGTGTCGATAACGAGTACGTTAGCACGTATATCGAGGCACTCGAGGGGTCGGGAGACGCTCTTCCACCCCTTAGAGAGCTCACCATAGTCTCAGATTGGACAAGAATGCCATTTCATAAGGTTAATTTCATGTACCCTTATGTAAATGGTGCTGTTTCTGTCAGTCCTTTAACTCCTCCTGTTCCACAAGTTGCATATTTCATGCAAAGTCTTGATCATGATAAGGGTATTGATGTTAGAATTGGATTGAACCCACAATTTCTTACTGATTTTTCTCACTATTTCCTTGCTATTTCATAGTACATAGATTCTTGTGTGAGACGGTCTCGGGTTAAATAGCCCAATAATAGAAACTTTGAGCTTATGGGCTTTTGTTTTAAGGTTGTTTTACGGTGAAACGGTCTCATACAAGAAGGGTTGTTCATAGTATCAAACATTTTTTTTCTTGATGCCAAAACAAAATTTTAAATGAGACGGACTCATGGTGATATCATTTCTATTGGGCTAATTTATGTACGTATAGTGTGTTAAGTAATCAATTTTCGATTGTAAATGAACTAATAGGCTAATTATATGGGTATGTTTCTTAGTGAAAATGTCCACAAGTAGAAAAATTTTAGAGGGCTTTTTAGTTACTTATATGTCTTTATTTAAATTGGGTTTTATTCGTTGAAAAAGTACTTTGTGTCGTTTAATTTGCTTTTCTACATTATTCGGCGATAATTTATAATTTGTGTTCATTGTAGCTAATGTACTATATGTAAAAAATATAGTCACGGCGATAATTTAATCTTTATAATTTGTGTTCATTGTAGCTAATGTACTATATGTAAAAAATATAGTCACGGCGATAATTTGATCTTTATAATTTGTGTTCATTGTAGCTAATGTATTATAATTTATAATTTGTGTTCATTGTAGCTAATGTACTATATGTAAAAGCGCTTGTGGCTCAATGGATAGAGCATCTGCATGTGGAGCGAAAGGTCTGGGGTTCGACCCCTACTAGGCGTAGGTATCAATTGGGTTCTTGACTGCGCGCATCTCTCTTTACATTAGCTACAATAAAAAATACTAAAATTTATCGACCAATAGTGCCAAATATTCTACTGTCGCAAGTATTTGAGAATAAAGATAGTAATTCGTTTTTTTTTATTTTGAAAACCACATAATACACCTCAATTCACAAATTTAATATCCACCAAGGCTTGATTACCTTGGGAAAAAGGACTTATATAAAGTTTTTTTCGAGGCAACACGGTATCACCTATGGTAGTAAGTCCTTAATTTCATTATATTTGAAAACTTCAGCTTATACGCATTTTATAGGTTATTTCGATTATTTATATATCAAAAGTGACTTGAGATGGTTTAGGCATGTATAGAGAAAAACTATTAACGCTCCTATAAGAAGGACGAAAGCAATATAGTGGAGGGTAAGGAAGTCATAAAAACTTAATAAAACGTGGGGCAAAAAAATCAAAAGCAACTTGCACGAGTTACAACATTCTGAGGACATGTTAAAGATAAGTGTAGTTGAAGGCTCATATTTGGTGTTTTAGACTTCTGATAATTATCTCATTTACATGTTTCTATTCTTGTTCTTTGCCTATTTACATAATTACTCATTTACTGATTTATTTATATATTTGTTTATTTATTATTATCATTTTTATGATAATATCCAATTTGCATTGTAAGATGCAAGTTTGCAGGTTTAGCTTCACTCATTCTCTCTCATTGCAGAAATCTCTCGATATGGGCGTCTTTCTCGAGTTGAGAAACTTTAGTCACATCCTCTTTTATAAGTATGAATTGTCATTTTTCATCCCTCCTAAGAGCGTGATCATAATTTATATAAGCGGGATACACTTTGTATGGTGACGACAATTTATAAAACATAACAAAAAAATTCTTGTCTTTTTATCATCTTTGTTGCCATGTCAATTGTCATAATTTTGTATTAATGTTCAAGATAGGATAGCATTTGCATTTTCATATCAAAGGAGCAATAAGTGGATATTATTCTCTTTATTTTTTTGGTGTTGAGTGCCATCCTTAAAGGTAACTAGATAGGACTACTTCATTACATGGGAGACTTTAAATTAGACAAAATTGAAAATACACATCATTTCTTTGCCAAAATATTATGTTGTCTTTTAAGTTGCCAAATATTAAGGGGATGATTAATGGGTCCCTTAGTGGTTCTTGAGTTGGCCATTGGAGAGAGACCATTAGTAGTGTTGTTTTTGGCTTAGTGAATGATTATTTATTATTGTGAACTTCCTTTTGGGGACACTAAGAAATCATGTACTTCATCTCTCATTAAAATTGAATCAAACAGAAAAGAAAGTAAATTTTTTATAAGAAAGTGAATTATGGTTATAAATAAAGACTGAGAATGAATTATTTGGATGAAATTAAAAGAGAGTTAAAATATATAGATAACAATAAAAAAAAAGTAATGGGTCATTGTCTAAAAACAGAAATGATACGAATTAAGTTGGCTGGACCAAAATGACAAACGATGCAAATTGAGTGGGACAATGAGAGTATTTACTTCTTTTAATATTACACAAACTAAAGTAAGATCTTTTTAGATTAATATAGCAAATTAAATGGAACATAAAATGTATTTTGTTTTTAATGATGCTTTTTCATCATTGTCTAGAGATATGATCTTAAATGGATACCTCGAAGTATTAGGTAAATTCAGGAAAAAAAAGGGGGGGAATCAAGCAAAAAGAATAAATATGTTAAATTTTGGGCAAGTTCGTTACGTTATATGTTTGTTCTTTATAAGTTCCGAAAAAGGAGAATCAAACAAGAACGTTAAGAAACTGGAGAATCGGTATGGTAACAAACCATATACTCTTTTTATCCCTTTGAGTTTGCACCATATGACTCAAAAATCTCATATTTAAGTTTTAGGGTACAAACTCAAAGGTACAAAGCGAGTAACATTTATTAATAACAGAAACCAACTAGCCAAATCAAAGAAAACATTAGAAGTTAAAATTACATAAATAGAGTCCCCAAAGAGGGTTGTGCTCTCTTGTGTACCTTCGACGAACTCACACTGCTCGGCTGACTAACACAAATCAAATTCAAAATCGCGGTTCTTCAATGTTATCCCATCTCGTTCCTGGATAAGATGCACGAATTAGTACCACAACCATAAACCGTTACACACAAGAGACGAAATTAAGTTTATATAGCTTAGAATTTAGTACTCGGTTTGTCGATTTTATTTGATGCATAGATTTGTAGTACATCAACATGGTAAGTAAAATAGTAGAGCATGATTCAACTACAATATGAATCCTCTAAAATTCAGAGGCAGTAAAAACCTAGCTTAAGGAAGCAAATACCTGCACAAAAAACCGAACAATCATACATGCTTATACATCGCGGTCACAACATCTTCCAAAGAACCAGCACCATTACCGTTATAACTTCCCAAAGGCCTCGCTCCTTGTTCCATGAACGGTCCTTGCTTCATTTTTAGTCCCATGTCTACTCCTGAATTATTGTGGAGGATTTGATCATATTGCAAGGATAAAGAATCAAATCTCGGCTGACTCATTGACTCGAAACCCCTATCTCTATGCAAAACTTCACTCGGGTTTGTTGAATCATATACACATTGAGTGTTTCCCACTGAAGGATTTACCGAACTATCGAGAAAATCTGAATCCCAAACTTGCTTGGTAGGGTAATTCATGTTCTGCATCATATTCTCGGTCATCAAGCTCGAGGATTGAATGGGAATATTCTCCACAGGATTCGTAAGATTTGGCTGGGATTGGACAGCAGCAGGCCAATTGCTATTACATCTATTATGATCCGGTAAGTTAGGCGGAGATTCTGAGGTTATCCCGAAACCTTGTAGACTTTGTCGGTCTTGAGTTGAACGCCCTTGCATTGTCAATGAACTGTTCGGAAGGTTGAGAATCGAATTGCTCGAGCCACTTAAGATGGTATTGCTTTTGTGGGGTTGCTCAAATTCTAATGACGGTGTCCCTTGAAGCACGGTTCTGGGATGATTGCCTTGCAACATGTTGGGCTGGAATTTGGAGTCGGCGAGGGAAGATGTTGCGATTTGGGCCTGGTTCAACTGAACAAGCCCAGAAGGTGAAAGCCCGTGAAGGCCCAGCCCAGCCGGAGTGTTCAATCTTCCTAAGACTCCAGGTGGTGGAATGGATCTTAGCGGGTTGTTCTGAAACTGTGGACTACCGGTGAAACCATGGAAATTAACAGAGTTCATGCAGAGATACTCTGGCCCTCCTAACGCGGCAACCATGTTAGCTTGCTGGTTAGCCACTGAGCTGATTCGTTTCAAATACAACCGATATTTCTGACATCAAGAGAATTCAAATCTAAGCTTGTGCATCGCGATCATTTTATAAAAAAAAAAACATGAAACCGAGTTTCGAGAATTTCACCTGGAGATGACTGGCCACATTTTCCCTCGTAAGCTTGTCAACGTTCATCAACTCCAAGATTTTCTTAGGTACAGCTTCTGCATTATAAGTGATAAACATAGTAAGTGTAGATCATCATCGTATCTAGTATATCCCGCTCATAGAAGCTATGATCAAGGTCTGAAGAGGGTTGGAAGACGGCAAACCATATCCTTATCAAAAGAGATAAGGAGGTTGCGGCAAGTAAGACCCTTGGCTGGAGAAAGACATGAATATAAATATGATTCAAATTTAAACCTCGTCTTCTTATAACCCCAATTCAAGAATTTGCTTTCCCGAAGGAGTAAATTGTTTAATCGGAAGGAAGTCGATATACAAATTAACATAATAAAGTTCGATTCAAAAGGCCACAACAAAATCATTACAACTTCGTAAAATAGGATAATGGGTAAACACATACTATCAAGACCGAGCTGATTAACAGCGGCAACAAACTTGCGGTGGAGCTCCACAGACCAAACGACACGAGGCTTCTTTTGAGAAGAAGGGTCTTCATTTTCATGTTCATTTTCATCTTGGTCTTCATCGTCATCCATATTTTGGTCCTTCCTTTTCCTAGATAGCTTTGCATCTTGATCAGAGTTTGCACCTCTATTTCCATTTTCGTCATTAGAATTCTTGTCTCGGTTGTTAGATCCATTTCGATCCCGAGAATCAAACTTTTTTCTCCTGATAACATGTTGCCATATATTCTTTAGCTCCTCCAACCTCACGGGCTTAAGCAAGTAATCACAAGCTCCATGTGAAATTCCCTTCATTACTAGCTTGGTATCGTCATTAGCAGACAACACTGCATCACGCAAGTAAAGCCTCGTTTTTTAGCATGTAAACTTAGCGGAGAACCATCACCCAAGAAAATTTTACAAAATTACCGACAACAGAGGACATTCGCCAATATTTAACCTTTAAAAGCCAACCACCCAAAACACACACACACACACCCACCGAACCCACCCCAAAAAGACAAAGCTCAAAACAAACATTTCCGACACTGAAAAACCAAAATAAACTAACAACTAGTACCCTTCAAAAATCAATACCTAAATGTGATCGAAAGTAGAGGGGTCTCAATAGGGGTGCACAATAAGCGTTCGTTTAGGACCCTGATTTTAACCACCCCACGAAATTGTTTTTACGCCAAAAATATCATAACCTCATAATACGAATTCTTGAGCTTGCGACTAGCTAATATATTAAGGAATCTCTTCTCTTTCAAATCTTGCCTGTATTTTTATCTTCTTCGATTGTGATTGTCATATAACTCTCATTAGGCGAGTTGTTTTCCAATTTAAGTATTACTTATAATTAGTCTTTTCTGATTAGATTATATAAAAGGCAAAATAAATTTGATATCAACTTATAAATAAATTATATACTCGTAGATAAGACGCAATGTAAAATTTTTAAACTGAACCCTGAAAATGTTCAAGACGGCTCTGATATAAAGCAACTCGTCTCCAAACACAGACAACTTCTCAAACATTCATTTGACAAAAAATTCCCGGTTAATGAAATAACATTTAATTCACCAATATTTTTAAAATCAAGACCAAATCAATTTCCACAAACAATATTAATTCCAAAAATCAACAATCTGATTGATCTTAAATGCATTATAAATCATGGGATGCCCTTCATTGATGCTAAATTATGAATACTAATGACCAAAAAGATTTTGTTTTGCAAACCAAGGACAATTTTTTTTTTTTGAAAGTTGAGAATATTATTAAAAACCACTGTAACAGTGAAGGCAGAGACCACCGACATAAAAAATTCCGAAAAGGGGAAAACGTCATTGGGACAAAGCCACACTGAGACAGACCGCTCAAAAACAAAACATAGGAGTGGGGAGTGGACTATGTATACAAAGTTCATATACGAACGTTACATACAATACGCCAAAATACAATTGCAAATATTATGCCAATTATGAACCAACATCATCATCATCATCATCATCATACCCAATATATCCTGCTCATAGACAATTATAAACCAGCAACAATAATACATATTTTTATAAGTAGAAGATTCAGTATATGTGATTTAGTTAAGGAAATGAAATCAAAAAGATGCTTTTAATAACTCACTTATGACAGGAAGATCCATCTCAAGACCCACAAGCTCAAGCAACTTAAAACCATCCATGTCTGGCATGTGAACATCACTTATAACAAGATCGAATTTGTCCTTGTTTTCTCTTAGCATCTTCAAGGCCGTAATGGCTTGACTCGTTGTCGTAACTACAATGTTCAAAACCCGCATACATAAGGAAAAATTTCAACCAAAACATAAAAAATTATGAGTCTTCTAAAAGTTAGATGAATAAACTAAAAGACATGGCATCAACAACCAGCATTATACTTCATTTGTTCCCCTTTTTTCTTTTTATTTACTTTAAAGCAATTTTCAAAGCGACTTTTGAGCCTAGATATCTCTAAATATGCGTCATAAAAAGGTACAAAGTTTATAATCATATAATGTGGTAAAAACGTTCGAAAATTCCGATTTCATCCTTAGAGAGTCCCTCCAAATGAAACAACTTTATTGGCTGATGTTGGCTTACGTGCAAACGAAATTTACTAGCCTATCATTTTTTGACTGATTTATCATTTCTTTTAAAAACAAAAACAGGCTGATTGCGGATAATTTAGTGATTGGAAATTATTTCAATACCAAAAATTTACCATCTTTAAAATCTAAATAATTTGAATATATCTTAAAAGACCTATCAGCCAGAAATTTCAGCTGCATATAATGATCTAAATAAGCATATATAATATGATGAGAATTAATTACATATATTAGAATTTATCTTAAAAAGAAATCAATTGATTTATTTGATTTGAGATGAGCCTTTAATAGTCAATTATTTCAATTTAAAGGGGTCACTAATTAAATAAATATAATTTTATTACATATCTTTATGGGATTAAATTGGTTGATTTGATTCCATTATAATTTTAATTAATTTCACAAAATGTTTTAATAACGAAAATACTAAAGGTAACACACCATCTTCAAGTATGAATCAAACATGTTAGCTACTTCAATTCTACGACATATTCTCTCCTTAAAATTCATATTCTTATATCTATTAAGATTTTAAGATTAAGATTTAAAACATTGACCATTTTTATACTAGTAGAACTACAATTTTATTTATACAATAAGACGAATCTAATAAAACATCACATGGATATATTTTATTTCTATATCCTCGACCAATTAAATTTTCAACGTCTTTTCTTCAATGTGCAAGCTTTTTATAGCAAATATGTATCAAACTCAATGGGACAGAAGTAGATGTAGATCTCAATGGTCAAAGTTGGTTGTTCTAGGATACAATTGGGTGTAAGATCATGATTTTCTCAACAAAACAAAAGTAATTTAGTTACTCAAACATTTCTATCAAATTCAAAATAGTTAAACAAGTGGTAATAACTAAAACATAATCACTTAGTCGCTCTGAAATAGCACCATTTGACTCAAAAAGTTCTCATATATTTGTGTTCAAACACAAAATTCACATATTTGAGTTAATCATGAAATTCTAGAGGGATGGACTATGGAGGGAGTATAATCATCTAAAATATTCCTAAATAATAAAAATAAAATCACTTAAAAGAAAAATGAAGAACAAGCACAATAAAACAAGATGAAATTGAAAAAACCCATATCAAACACCACATACAAAGAGTAAAAAGCAATAAATTTCTATCATTTTAGTTAAATAAAAGCTCTAAACCAACTAAAAAAACGAGGAAAAACAACAAATCAATTATGGGATGATAACATATAAGAATAAAATCACCAAGAAATTTCATAAACAACCATAAATATTAACAAAAATAATAAAATTTATCAAATAAAAAATGCCCAATTTATTAAAAAAAAAAAAATCATACCATGATATTGGCATTTCCTCAAAAGAGTCTCCAACAATCTAAGACAAATGGGGTCATCATCAACAGCCAAAACTCTCATTCCCACAGGAAATTGATCATTGGCTTCATTTCTTCTTTGTTCAACAGTCATTTTTTCACCAAATAAACCCACAAATAATTAAAAAGTTTAAATCCTTTTAATTTCTAAACCCAAATAAAATTAAAAAGTTCAAATCTTTTTAATTTCTAAACCCAAAAGAAATTAAAAAGTTCAAATCTTTTTAATTTCTAAACCCAAAATTTCCCTGTTTAAGAACACAACAACCCAAAAATATAAATAAAATTGAGTAAAATTGAATTTAATTGAATTTTTTTTTTTTTTGGAGAATTTAATTGAAGGAAGAAAGAGAATAATAATGGATGGATGAAGTAAAAAAAGGGTTAGAAAAGAAGAGTTTGAAAGAGCAATGAATTGAGAGATTGTGGAAAAAGATGTAATAGTAAAGTACAAAATTTTATAATGTGAATTAATTAAATAAATCAAGTAAATTAAATGTTAGAAAATTATTTGGAATCTTTTAACCATATATAGCTCTGTCAAAGCTGTGTGAAGCATGCAAGCAGTCAGACTAGCTGAAAGTGCAACTCCTTTTTTTTATAAAAAAAAAAAAGAAAAATCAGTAAGTGTTTAAGGATATTCTGTGTTTATGTTCTTTCCTTAATAAGTGAATAATGAAGGTAATAAATTAAAAAAAAAAAAAAATTAGGCGCAAAAGTTTACAATTTTTTTCATTTCAAAGAAAATTTACTAGAAATACACCTTTTTGTTCCACTGATTTTCCTAAATTCAAGAAAAATTAAAACAAAAATAAAATTGTAGGGTAGTTGAAGAATTATGAGGATAAATAAAGGTAAATTATCAATGGTATCTCTGAGTTCTATCACTTTATTAGTTGTATCCTTAAATTTTTTTATTATTAATGGTACCCTCGTATTATTGAGCAACTTACAACCGTATTTTTAACTTTTTCTGTTCGAAGAAAAGGTTAACTTTTTATGTTTTAAACTGAAAAACATAAAAAAAAAGTTAACGATTTTGAATGTAAAAAATTAAAAAAGGTTACGATTGTAAGACATTCAATATCACGAGGGTACCATATTAATATTAATAATAAAAAAAAACTTAACGTATTATTGATAATTTCCCATAAATAAAAGATAAGTTGAAGAAAAACGTAGTAAATTTGGTCAAACAAACTAAAAAGAAATTAATTAAATAGGAAGAGAATTTGTATCTTGAAAAATTTACAAATGAGACTATTTTACGATAAGACTATTTTTATTGGACTGGTCCAATAATATATGCTTACGGTTATATAGTTATATATATACTTCATTCTCATTTTCGTACTATTTTGTGTCAATTACCAATTAATCTGCGTTAATTTTATTTTGTCAAATAAAAAAAATTAGATGATTAAACTTATAAATTTAAGGAGCGTAAGTTAAAAAGTGTGATTAAGTAGACTCGAGAGTGAAAAGTGTGGACTATGAACGAAATATTAAGAAAGATTGCACAATAAAAATAGTGCGGACTAAACTTATTTTAGACTTACATTATCAATTTTACACTTAATAAAACTTGAGCTACTAAATTTTAGGATACAGTATATATATTAAAATTTGTATTGTGACGTACAAATTTTGAAAAATCCTAACAATATTTTATGATACACGCACTATGAATGTGCACGTATATGGACTAGCATTTTTTTGATTAATTCATTCCGGATAATTTTAAGTTGGAAATTAATTCTCCTTCAATTCTGATATTGTTGGATATATTTGAAATATTTTATATATGTAGAGAAAAATTTAAAATATAATTTTTTAGAAATAGAGAAGTTAAAATATATTTATGTGTGATTTTGTTAAATTTTGTCTTAATGTATAGACTTTAAATATATTTCATAAAGTATATTTATGATTATTACTTTATTAGAACTAAAATTAAACTTTAAAAATATTTTAAAAAATTAAATGAAACCAAAAATATGAAATGCAAAGAGTATAATAACGGACAAATATGGGAGAGTATGAGTATTAGAATTACGAGCAAGTCTTGTATGAGACTGTTTCACAGTGAGACTAGCTTATACAAGCATCCTATTAGTAAAAAAACATAAAAAATAATATCTAAATTCACACTTCTATAAAAAGCAATTTTTTAAGAGTTTGAGCTGACTCAATCGAAATCATATAATGATAAATTGAACTCAATAAAAAATTAGTGTACACATTGAAGAATAATGTGAAAATGTAAAGTACTTCCTCCGTTTCATAATACTTGCTACATATCACTTTTTTACGCAATTCAATGTACAATTTTGAGCATTAATACCTTAAACTACACTTAGCTAAAAATTGTAAAAATTTTAATATTACGAAAGTATGCAATTAGACGATTCAAACAAGATCCCACTTGACTATATTATTGGTTACCAAAATAGAAAGATTCTTAATGGGAAGAACTTTTAAAAAATTCCAAATGAGAAAAGTGAGAAGAACATATGAAAACGGAGGGAGTATATAGTAAAGCAATAAAAGACTTGGATACGTGTCATTGCAACAATAAAAGTTTTTCCTCCCAATCCTACTACTCAAATTTTATTTTAGGTAATTTTTTATTTTTAATTTTATTAATTCATCATTTATCTTATCAATACATGTCAACACATCAAAAAAAAAGTTTTCTCCCCAAATAATATTACTTTGATTATTTTAATTAATTTTAATTTTAGATTGGATATTCATATGCTAATAGCCATAGAAACATTTGATTCTAATGTTTTTTTATTTTTTATATTACTGAGAGTTGTAATAACTTGTTATAAACAATAATTTAAGATTCATACTATATTTAAGATCATTTATTTTTTTTATTTTTTATATTATCGGGAATTGTACCATTGCTATAAAACAATCATTTAAAAGTTATATAATAACTTAAATTATTAATAATTTTTTATTGAAATAATTAATAAACCGTGCTTGGCATGGAACCTATCTAGTTTAATTTAAAATACACATGTGACGTATAATTATATAAAGAAAATCAAAAAATGAATCCTCTAAACATGGAAAAAAAATAAATTGGTAGTTGTAGCCCACATTAGTAGCTGCAGTACTTTCAACCATTATATGATACACGACACTAAGAACTGTTTTTTTTGTTTTTATGTCAATATGCAATGCATTTTAATATACCTAAAACTTGATAAAGATTCTATTTTTAGTCCCTATTTTGTTTAGCTTATGCTTATTTTGATAGATTTGAGTTATAATGTTTTTTTAATCAATTTTTCTAACCTAGTATGTAGGTTTAAAAATAAAATTATTAATTATTAGGTTGATTTTAATAGAAAATATCTTTTTAAATAGGTAATATTTTAAAGAATATTCTATAAGAAATTTCGAATAGTTATCAATTTTATTGTCTAAAACAATGTATCTAATGTACACCCCGGCCCCTCGGACCATCGATAGTTAATCATTGAGACTATAGAGTGCCCCACCAAATCAATACAAGTCTTTTCTGCGCACTTTGGCCTCACTCGTGCGCACCTAAGAACTTCCCAGGAGGTCACCCATCGTAAGAATGCTCCCCATCAAACACGCTTAACTGTGGAGTTCTTAGCAAATGGGCTGTCATGAAAAGAAGATGCACCTTATTGATATGAGTAGTCTATCAATCTCTTTTCAAACTAAATTTGGGGTATCACACCTAATGCATATGATAGAAAAATTGTTTTTTAATCGGGAGTTGTTTGTTTGATTTGAAAGGGAATAAGAATTATAAGATCATTTAGGTGATTTTTTTATTATTATAAGGTAGACTGAGAAGAGAAAAGAGTTACGTCAAATTAAATTCAAAATCTTAGCTAGAAAAAGTGATACTTGATGCCAAATTAAAACAAAATATAATTCTCTACCAAGGTAAGAGATGAGAATTTTATGAGAATTGGTTGAAAAAAGTATAGAATTATAAAGTTAATCATATTCATTCTCTTCTACATTATTTTCATAGATTAATGGTTAATTAACATATCATTTTACATAACCCATTCTTATTTTCTCATAGATACATCTTTATGGCTACTCTTGTGAGATATCGTCTCTCAAAGAGACTACCTTAAAATACGAAGTCCACATTCTTATTTTCTCTTCAATTTGTGTTAATTAAGCTATTTAGCCCACATATCTATTGCGTCTCTAGGAGAGAATGTCTCTCGTAACCCTTAAGTCTCAACCTTAATACCTTCTCTCATCCAATATTTTTTTTATGAGACTTTAGCCTTTTGAATTATTTCCAAAATACTTCACTTTAATTAAGTTTAATTACAACTAAAAATCCATAACTATGTTAATCAAAACAATCAATAGTTATGAAGATGCGAAAATATAGTTGTTTTTCAAACGATTTAAAATTTGTGTTTCTTACTGTATAGCCACTTCTTTACTAAACATTATTATTAGCGTATGCAAATAGTGAAACAACTAAATATCCAACAATTATACTTTGACTTTGACTTTGGAAATAATTTGACTTTTTTTTGAAACATTACCGTGAATAATACAATTTTTTGTTAATTTTCCTACAATAATACCAATTATTGATTAACCTTCGATAATACCAACTTAGAGGGTTTTTTTCCTAGAATAATAACAACTTTAGTTTATTAACTAATTTACAAAAATTTTTTGTCTTATAATCTCCTATAGTTTGATTTTTAACATGTTGGGTATACTCTAGGAAAACACCCCTCCAAATTGGTATTATTCATGGTTAATCAAAAGTTGGTATTATTATAGGGAAATAAGCAAAAGATTGTATTATTCATGGTAATTTTTTTTTTTGAAAAGAATAATTTGATTAACATATACTGCGTTTTGATATTATTTTGATTAACCAAATGTATCTACTTTTAGAATTCCATTATGTATCCTTTTTTGGAGCCGAGATTTTTTTTTTTTTTTTTTTTTTGCAAACAAATGATTTTTAAAAACTTATACTTTATTATGTTCTTTACTTAGTCTGCTAAAATCATTTAGAAATTGATAAAATGCTTTTATTGCAAACAAAAATGATTTTAACTAACGTGAAACAACTAATGCTCCTTTTATTTTCATATATATTATTTAAAATATTAACTTTAAATTTTAGTGTTAAACTTTAATTATGAACTTTTATTAATCTATATCAAAAAAACATAAATATATGAGAACTTAGAAATTTATTTCAATATATATTTTCTGAATGATAATTTAATAATTTTTAGAAACCATAATTTAACTTATTTGAGTGTTGAGTCTATTAAGCCTACCTAGTCTTCAAGTCTAAACGAGAAGCTGTCCAATGACTACTAAAGAGCCTATGCAAGCTAGAAGAGATGAAGGACTTCAGACAAGGAACTAAACACTCTGTCAAAACTATTGTGTTCAAGCTTCTGACTATCCTTAGTCTTCTGTTTAGGAGTTTGTATATATAGTTTAGTTATAGTATAGTCTCCTTGTAACAAATGTTAGTTATAACTGTTAACTCTTGTTTAGCCTTAGTTACTTAGCTCTAGTTAGTCTTAGGATCTTGATTCTTGTTTTGTATATATATGAGACATATCACTCATGTACATATAATTTTCTGATTGTTCAAATCAATAATACAATCCTTTATCCAGATTGTTTCATGGTATCAGAGCCTTCATTAATCTTAGGCTCAAAGAACTTCATCAAGTTCTAATTTTCTGTTCTCTGTCTTCCCATCAATCTTCCCGTTCTTTCTCACCCCATCTCCTCCAATGGTGAGACCTATCCATACCAAGAGTGTTGACCCTACAACTAATCAATCTAGTGTATACTTCTTGCACCCCACAGATTCAGGGCAAAAGATCATCACCAAGATATTCAATGGAGTTGGATTTAAAGACTGGAAAAGAGCAATGGTCATTGCCCTATCCGAAAAGAACAAGCTAGGTTTTGTTGATGGCACAATCAAAAGATCCACATCAAGCACCATTCATGCCAAGGCTTGGGATCGTGTGAATAATGTAGTCATGGGTTGGCTCTTATGTGTGATAGATGAGAAAATAGCCAATACCCTACAATGGCTAAAGACCGCAAGGGACATTTGGGATGAATTAGAAGAGAGGTATGGGCCAACCTCATGTGCCCAATTGTTTGCTGTTCAAGAAAAGATTGGTAAAGCAATTCAGTCCCAAGATGAATCCGTTGAGAGTTTCTTTACTAAGATGAAGGATTATGGGATGAACTGGACAACTTGAATCCAGTTCCCACATGCACATGTTCTGAATGTTCTTGTGAGTTAACAAAAAAGGTAACCAAAATTCAGCAGGCTTGCAGGCTCATGGAGTTTCTGATGAAATTAAATCCTAAGTATCAACATATAAGGAGTAATATCTTGATGATGAAGGAACCACCATCAGTAGCTGAGGCATATAGGATATTAATGCACGAACAAACTCACCAAGAACTCAGCAAGACTACCATGTATGAAGATCAAGAAACCACACCTTTGGCCTGTAGAGTTGATAAAAGGAAGTTTAGTGAAAAAGGGAAGAATGCACCAAGCAAGAAAGGTAGCTATTATTGTGATCATTGCAAGGTTTATGGCCACAGCCTTGAAAGGTGTTGGAAGGTTAATGGGCATCCTCCATCTTACAAACCAAATACTTGGAAAAGAGAAGGGACCGGCAAAGCAAATGCAGCACAGAAGGGGTCACCACATGAAAGTAATGTCATTGAACCAAAGCTCACTCAAGAGCAATACAACAAGTTAATGTGCCTGCTTAGTTCACAGCCTAGCAAGACAGAGGAGAAAGAACAATCCATTGCTGCTTCTGCCCACTATGAAGGTTAGTCCTGCTTGAACATTACTAAATCTTCATTGTGGATTCTTGATAGTGGAGCTTCTGATCACATATGTTGTGATCTTTCCTTGTTTCAACACTATAATCACACAAATAATAAGCACAATACTATAATCATACCTGATGGATCTCATGCTAAAATCAAATGCATAGGGTCAGTTAGGTTAAATAATGGCTTAACATTGAATAAGGTACTGTATGTACCAGGTTTCCAATACAACCTTGTATCCATACATAAATTATGCCTGGATAATAATGCTAAGGTTACTTTCGTTGATAATATCTGTGTTATGCAGGGGCTTTTGAAGAAGCCTTTGCTTCTTGGTAGAGTAAAAAATAACCTCTATTTTGTTGAAGAACAATTGAAGGTTGTCAGTGAACAAAACTCCACACCAGCTGTATGTTTGCAAACAGGAAGCACCAACAATATTCAAAAGAGTCAAGCTATGGCATTTAAGATTATGACACATTCTTTTTAATAGATTGAACATTGTTTTTCCTGATTTGCATTGTAATAAAATAGCACAGGATTTTATATGTACTGTGTGCTCAATGGGCAAACAAACTAGAAGAATTTTCCCTAAAAGTTCTATTAAAACCACTGATATTTTCCAACTTGTTCATATTGATTTGTGGGGACCTATAAGGTTTCCTAACAGGCTCAAGTGCAACATGTTCCGCACTATGGTTGATGATTTCTCCAGGTTTACCTGGGTGGTATTCCTCAAGAATAAAAGTGACTTCTTGGGTATTTTTAGACAGTTTTACACTCTTGCACAAATTCAATTTGGCAAGAAAATAAAAATTGTAAGAACTGATAATGCCCAAGAATTGAGTAAAGGGGAAACCCTAAAATTTTTCAAGAATAATGGCATTTTGCATCAATCTAGTTGTACTGAAACTCCACAACAGAATGGAGTAGTAGAATGAAAACACAGGCACCTACTTGAGGTTGCTAGAACTCTATATCACCAGTCCAGAGTACCCCTCATGTTTTGGGCAGACTGTGTGTTGAGTGCAACACACATCATCAACAAAATGCCCCTTGTGCCATCAAAGGATAAAACTCCTTATGAAAAATTGCATGGCACAAAGCCTACATATGAGTCCTTAAAAGTGTTTGGATGTCTTTGCTTTGCCTTAACCTTAAAAAGAGATAGGCACAAACTTGCAGCAAGGGCAGATCCTTGGATCTTCATAGGATATTCTTAACATAAGAAAGGCTATAGACTATAATTTGAACACTAAGACTGTTCTAGTCTCTAGGGATGTTGTCTTTCATGAAAAATGTTTTCCATATAAACTGGATGATGGCACTAACACACCTATAAATGATCTGTTTATGCCAAGAGACACAAGCAATAATGACTCAATTAACCCTATCAACCATGAGTCACCAGCAACTCATAAAGATGCTGATACTTCAGAAAACGCACAACCAGAAGGTGATCATATTAAGACAACCTTACAAAAGACTGATGAATCAAATATAAGGATGTGCAGACCTGTTAGAGTGAAAACTCATCCCACTTATTTGAAAGACTACAAATGTAATGTCAGCACTTCTTCAAAATGGTGTAATATGATACAGTACCATTCCCTATCAAGTATACACAAGCAGATTGCACAAAAACATAATGAATATGATGAGCCAAGGTCCTATAATGAGGCTTCTTTAAACCCCCAATGGTAGAAGCCATGAATAAAGAATTGAAAGCCCTTAATGATAATGACACTTGGAAAATAGTTTCATTACCTCAAGGAAAAAAGCCTATAGGAAATAGATGGGTCTACAAAGTTAAACTCAAGGCTGATGGATCCTTGGAAAGATTCAAGGCTAGATTAGTGGCTAAGGGATATAGTCAGAGACATGGTATTGATTACCAAGAGACCTTTTCACCAGTAGTTAAGATGACTACTGTCAGATGCATGCTTGTTGTGGCAGCCAGTCACAATTGGTTAGTGCACCAACTTGATGTTAACAATGCATTCCTGCATGAAGATTTGAATGAAGAGGTCTATATGACTATGCCTCAAGGATTACCAAATCCAGACAATAAAGTATGTCTTCTTAAAAAATCTTTATATGGATTAAAACAAGCATCGAGGCAATGGCATGCTAAGCTTGTGGATAAATTGCATGTGTTAGGTTTTACTCAATCAAAAAATGACTACTCCTTGTTTGTTAAAAGACAAGCAGGCTTCATTACAATCATTGGAGTGTATGTTGATGATATCCTGATCACAGGGAACCATACCAATGAAATCAACAACATTAAAAGGCATTTACATGATACCTTTACCATTAAAGATCTAGGGCAACTACATTTCTTCTTGGGTATAGAAATTAGTTATAAACCTGAAAGAATGATTCTGACTTA
Organism: Amaranthus cruentus; assembly: GCA_019425755.1. Taxonomy (NCBI): domain Eukaryota; kingdom Viridiplantae; phylum Streptophyta; class Magnoliopsida; order Caryophyllales; family Amaranthaceae; genus Amaranthus; species Amaranthus cruentus. The sequence goes on from CM033466.1 coordinate 9,738,557, forward strand.
AGAAAAATACACTAAAGAATTGTTGCATACTAGTGGCATCACTGCTTTCAAAAGAGCAGTCACTCCTCTACCCCTCAACTTGAAGTTCTGAGGATGGGGAAGCTTTATTAGATGTAGAGCCTTATAGGAGCATAGTGGGAAAATTAAATTTTCTCACCAACACTAGACCAGACATTTTCTTCACTTTGCAAACACTAAGTCAATTCATGCAGTCTCCCAGGACTCCACATTGGCAAGCCTTGTTGCATACATTAACCTACATACACTCAACATGTGGCCAAGGCATTGTGCTTAAAGGGTCTGCCAAACTTGTGCTCCAGGCTTTTTCAGATTCAGATTGGGGAGCATGCCCTATGACTAGGAGATTTGTGTCTGAGTACCTAGTTCTCCTTGGTAATTCACCAATAAGTTGGAAATAAAAAAAAACAACCAATTGTTTCTAGGTCTAGTGTAGAAGCTGAATATAGGGCCATGGCAAATGCAGCCTCTGAGATCACATGGCTAGTAAGGTTGCTTAAGGAAATTGGTGTTGCTGAACTGGAACCTATTACTCTCCATTGTGATAGTCAATCTGCTATATACATTGCTAGAAACCCAGTTTTTCATGATAGAACCAAGCATATTGAAATTGACTGTCATTTTACTAGGGATAAAGTTTTGGAAGGGTTAATCCAGCTCTCTTACTTACCTACCCAACACCAATTAGCAGATATCCTTACAAAGACCCTGCCTTCACCTCAATTCAATCAGCTACTGAGCAAACTAGGAGTTAGTAAACCACCTCCTAGTTTGAGGGGGGATATTAAGCCTACCTAGTCTTCAAGTCTAAACGAGAAGTTGTCCAATGACTACTAAAGAGCCTATGCAAGCTAGAAGAGATGAAGGACTTCAAACAAGGAACTAAACACTCTGTCAAGACTACTGTGTTCAAGCTTCTGACTATCCTTAGTCTTCTGTTTAGGAGTTTGTATATATAGTTAGTTATAGTATAGTCTCCTTGTAACAAATGTTAGTTATAACTGTTAACTCTTGTTTAGCCTTAGTTACTTAGCTCTAGTTAGTCTTAGGATCTTGATTCTTGTTTTGTATATATATGAGACATATCACTCATGTACATATAATTTTCTGATTGTTCAAATCAATAATACAATCCTTTATTCAGATTGTTTCAGAGTCACTTGAGTTTGCATTACGATTTGTGAATATAGTGAAGATGAAGAACAAAAGGAAACATTGCGAGTATGCTATAATAATTTCATTATACGATTTATGATACAGAAATTAAAACTTTCCAATTAATAATAAAGTAAGGGAACTTTTAATTAAGTAAAAAATATTCAAATTTTTTTTTACAATTTGTCCATTTTTCTTTTTAGACAGCCTTTAAAGATTATTTCCTCCCTCAATATATCAAATAAATGTTTCATAATTCATTATTAAGAATTGTTCTATTGGTATCTTTCGCAGTATAAATAAAATTAATAATCTATAAACAAAAATAATGTGTAGTTCAATTCATTTATTTTAAATAGCTTGTTGAATATATGCCCATATGTTCTTGTTTTAAACTACATCCTCGGTTCTATAATACTTGCTACATTTTGTTTTTGGGCACTATTCATTATTTAAGCTTATTTTATATATTGCGACTAATATGCAAGTAATAATATAGTCAAGTGGGGTCGTGTTTGAATCGTCTAAATCGCATATTTTCATACTATAAACTTTTTATAATTTTTAAATGTGTATAATTCAACATATAAATGAACAAAATAGTACATTGAATTCCGTAAAAAAGTTAAATATAGCAAGTATTATGGAACGGAGAAAGTAATTTATTACTCAAATAATTAATTTTTTCAATAGTTATCTCACAATAATTAAAATATATTGCTCATCATAATTGGTTGTATTTGGAGAAAATTACGTAAATATAGTAAAATTTCAATATCTTATGTATATCAATCAAATCAGTGAAATCATATCGAAAGATATCAGACTATGAAACTCTTTGATTGTGTGTAATTTTTTAATTTTTTATTCTTTTAATGTTTATTAATCTATCTTTACCTATAAAAATAGAATTTAAACTATATAAAACTAAATACAAAAATTAAATCATTTATATTAAATTAACTTTAAACTTCTATATCAAAACATAAAGGACCTGAAAATGATTTTTCTAACCTATGTAATATGCACCAAGTGCTTAATTGAGACAGTAAATTAGGTAATTATTTTGAATGTAATAGAAAATATTTTTCAAAATAGGTAAATTAATGTAATAAGTGTTTAGAAAATATTTTAAATCAAATTTAAAATAGTTACTAATTTTAATGTCTAATTCTATGCACTTGATGCATAAGTTAGAAAAACCGTAATGAAATTAAATATTGTGCATTATTAGAATGATTTTAAATTTTAACACTAGTATTGCATAATTAGAAAATAAAAGTAGTATTTGATGTATGATAAAATCAATTTAATATGTTTTTCGTTTTTTTACTTGCACCCAAACTTTGTTTTCTACTTCATTCGTTTTTTAAAGTTGTTCTAATTTACCATTTTAGGTCGTTTAATTTGTGGTTCTCATAAAATATCTTTCTTTTAATATCACAAATTTTGGACACTATTTACTTTATTCGTCCTCATTTTAATATTTTATTAATACTTATGGTCTCCATACATCACTAACACTATTTTAACATTTCATATTTCTTATAATCAAAACATGTTTCCCACTAATTTTGTTTCAATATTATTTTAAAAATCATGTTTCGTAATTATTTCCACTAACTTTATTTTTATATTATTTACATGCTTATTATGATCCTAACTTCTCGCAATTATATTTAGGAAAAATTACCTTGAACAGTACGAGCTTTCACTGATTTCCCTACAATAATACGAACTTTCGATTAACCCTAAACAATACCAACTTTGATGTGGATTTCCCTATAGCATTCTTAACTTGTTGGTAACCTACAATTATTGTAGGTCAACTTGGCAAAAAAAAGAAGGAAAATACAAAAAAACAAAAATTAAAAATGCAATAAAAAACTAAGAAAAATAAAAATGCACTAAAAAAATAAGAGAATGTGAGGAATTAATTTTCTTACTTTTTTTTCTTTTTTTTATTGCATTTTTAATTTTTTTCTTTTGTATTTTCATTTTTTTGGCATGTTGAACTACAATTGTAGGTTACCAACAAGTTAAGGATGCTAGAGAGAAATTCTCATTAAAATTTGTATTATTCAGGGTTAATCGAAAGTTTGTATTATTATAGAGAAATCAGTGAAAGTTCGTATTATTCATGATAATTTTTCCTTATATTTATTATTAAATAACATAATATATTCACCATCTAAAATAGAACGGACATCCCTCGTTGGAATAACTTTTAAGTAACAGAGGAGGGATTATATTATTAATTTGATATATTTACTTTTCTAATGGAGTATATATTATTAATATTACTAATCAGGATGTAATTGATGATTGCGTTTGACTTTTTAACTTTAACTAGTGCAGTAGTACTCCATTTTTCAATTTGGTTTAATAATAAAGTAAATTTAGAATTTATAAATTTTAGTGTTAAATTTAGACTATGATTTCTTATCGATTATTATGAAAGAAATATATTTATGTGAAATCTTGTTAGATTCGTCTCAACGTATACTTTATAAATTTCGGCTTTTTAAATTTTAAAAAACTCAATTAAAATTATTTGATCTTAAAGTTTGCATTAAGAACTGTGTAAAAAGTAATTGAGAAGAATATTTGAAAACAGAGGAAGTAAAACAGTAATTGTCTCATAAAATAAGAATAAATTAATGGAGTAGTTCAGTACTGAGCAATGTGAAGTGGGTTAAGACTTGGGACAGTCGTATGTTGTTAGTGTTAAAAAAAACATTTACGCTGATAAATTAATAAAATAAAAAATAAAATACAAAAATAGAGGGTTGGCTTTTTAGGGTATTTAACCTTTTTAGGGTTTGGGAACTTTAATTATCTGCTTTATGAATAAAGCTCTTTAAGGACTCTCCCATTTTTATGAATCCACATTCCACGCATGCCTATTTGTTTAAGGATTAGGATTACTTTACTTTTGCACAATAATAAAAAGGTACACATTTTCTTTTCGAATAGAGTTGTTCATTCAGATTATCTGGCCCTGTTTTTGAATATTTTGTGGCCTAAGAGCGAGATTAGAAATAGGTGTCCTTATCGTTAAAAGATTTTCATTACTATTCTCATAAAGTATTTTATTGGATCCATGAAAAGTTAAATTATTTGGTGATTCTACTTCCTCCGTTCCTCAAAGAAGTTCCCACTTTTCATTTTGGGGTGTTTCAATTGTTGTTCTCATAAGTAATCTTTTCATTTATATCACAAAATTTTGGACAAATATAACCTCACCCATCCTCATTTTAATATTTTAATAATGATTATGGGTCCACATATCTTCCACTAACTATATTTTAACATTTTTATATTCCATATGGTCCCCACATGTTTCCCACTAACTTCATAAAAATATTTTTTAATTAGTTGTGGTCCCCATATTTTTTCCACTAATTTTCTTTAAATACTTTTTTAATATTTGTGGTCCCCACTTTTCCATCATTAAATTTATTATTCAATAAAATAATATCTCCACTTTATAAAAGATTTCACTTTTCTTAATTTCCGTAAACATTCTCTATGGGAACATCAATAGGGAACGGAGAGAGTATTATTTATTGAATCTTGAACATTACATGCCAATATTATTCCACTATCATTCTTAATTCTTAATTTTTTTAACATTTTAATTTAAATTTAAATCTTCCTAATTTTTGAAATATTGGCCCTGGGTCAAATACGGGTCTGCGGATCATTTGATAAATCGGATATTTTTTAGTAATTTACAAGCTAATTCTCATCTTGAGTTAGCTAACTAATTTTTATTAATTACATAGTAGACTGAGGAGAAGACAATTTTTATTTGTTCAACCTAAATTATTTTTGTTAGAAGTGATAGTAGAACTACTAGTGGATTGGGATAATAGAGAAATAATTAGGATTTCCTACTTCCTAATAAATTATATTATGTTCTCACTTGGAAGATTAATATTAAATGACAATCGAAGAAAATGAAAATAAAAATTGATATTAATAATTCAACCGTATCTTATACTCGTCTACTATGAATAGTCAATAGTCCCATCTTTAAATTATTTTTTAATAATTTACGTTCGCCCTTAGTTCGTTATGAATAATATAACATTTGTCTTAGTTTATTAATATTATACTCTATTATTACTTATTATTAGCAATATGGTATATATGTTGCGGGTATATGTATGACAAATAATAGATTATTGAAAAATAATTGTATTTGAGATTATCCACAGTGGATATATCAAATGTTTGATTAGTTATGCCAATCTTTCGACAGAAAAATCATTTTTCAATTATTTTAATGTTTAGTCATTTCTATATATAAACAAAGGTTGAATTGTTGATCTTATTCCTAATAGCATGTTTAATGTTTAGTGATTTTCTTTGCTTTGACTTTTTTACTCCCTTAAATATTTACACTTAATATAAGCATGCCCTTAGTCGAAACATCAAGCATTGGTAAACCAAATCAAATTAAACTTTAAATATATGGGAGTAATTACTTTAAAATTTTTTATTGCTATTATAATTCTTGAAATATTAATAACAATATGCATGTAATTCCAATATTGTGTGTTTGATAAATTATACTTCCCAATTCAATTTACTTGTCCTGTTTTTTTATTGGGTAAAGTCACCTTAATTAGTTGTCCTGTTTTATTTTTTGGCATGAATTTTTTACCTAAATATCCTATGTTTAACCAAAATACCCCAACAACCACCTTAACAATTAATATAATCACTTAAAATATTCCAACTATTTACTTTTAGGTGATTCTCCATTACTTTTAATTTGCGTGCCCAACCCAAACAAGAGAAGTAAAATGAATTGGAGGGAGTAATTGATCAATGACACTCGTTATGATGATTTGAACATTGTATATATTAGATTCATCCGATGAGCCTTTAGCTGTTGGTAATCTGGCATTACCTATTGTTGACTTAAATAGTTTCTTCGTTCTCAAATACTCGCTACATAATAATTTTTGACATTATCCATCGTTTACAGTTATTTTGTATATTGCAGCTAATGTGTTAGAAAAATATAGTCACATAGAATCTTATTTGATTCGTCTAATCACATACTTTTATAATACTAAGTTTTTATAATTTTTTAGATGTGTATAATTCAATATATAAATAATCAAATTACATTGGATCGCGTAAAAAGATAAAATGTAGCGAGTACAGCAAACCGGAGAAAGTATATGGCTTACATGGCTAGTCATGGAGCTCATTGCTCTGGCGTAGCATATGTATACTTGGTCCGTTGGTCGTACATGTAACATGTGACATATTTTTTAAAATTTATTTTTTTATATTAGATATCTGAAGTAATTAATAAATTTATTTGATTTGTTTTTTATTTATTTAATCTAAATTTTTAATTATTTTTTAAAATAATTATTTATTATATTTTATTGTAAAATTAGTTTTAAATTCATTTGTCATCATACTTTATTTAAATTTTCCGGTCCATTCTAGTCCCCTGTGATGAGTATTGGATGTAGGGTTGACCAGAGACTGACGTGGCCAGAGTAGATTGGCCGAAATTGCAGGGGATGGTGGGGTTAGGCTTGGTTAGGTATTGCGGGAGAGGAGAGAGGAAGGATTTGGGAAGGAAATTAATTTTTTAGTTTTACATGTTTATTAACACGATGTTCGACAAATAACTAATACCTGATAGTTGATATCTGATTATAGTGGTTGATTTGATTAGTTGATGTCTGATCAATTGATTTTGAACTTGCTGCTATGAACAACTTGTTCAAAAAGAGTTTACTATTAACAATAAGATGTCTCAACCAGCTAATTTACCAAATATTGACATTAGCTGGTTTGACCAATCATTTCTCTGTTTGTAATAAAATAAGTTTAAATTGCCCAATAAGCTATTTTACCAAAAATTCCCTAAAAAAGGGTAAAAAAAACTATTGTGTGAGACTAATAAAAGTTTGTGCCAATAAATATAATTGATAAATTTCAACCTAATAAACTTGAAAGGTCTTGGCAATGAATATTCGCTAAATTTAAAAATAAAATAAAAAATAGATTTCTTGAGATCATCTTTTTTTTTCTTTCCCACACACTAAATAGCTCTTTAACTTTTAAGAACTCATTTAGATAAGCCAATTCCATAAGTAATTCTAAAAAATAATTTTATCCTCATAATTTTGTCATAATTTTTTATTTATTGCTAATGATTTTTTTTATAATTTCATCAGTTTTTATAGTGAACTAGTATAAAAACTCGTGCAATGCACGAATTTATTAGTATGATATATATAAAAATAAAACTTTAGAAAATAATGCAAGTATATATTATCATGATTAAATTTATTGAATAATGACTTTTTAAAGCTTAAATTAAATACTAATTTTTACTAATTTATTTATTGAATACATGACTTTTTTTTATCTAATTAAATATGATTATACAAATACTTTACCTAATTTAGCTCAAATTTTTTAAAAAAATTTAAATTCTAAATTAGGTAAATATTATCATGGAATCAACTATCATCCACTAAAATAATTACATTTATGAAGGCTCTTCTGAAGATGATAATTGTTATTTTGCAAAATTTTTATTAGTATATGTATATGATTTATTAATTTATTTATTGAATACATCACTTTTTCATTTTATTCAAATTCTAAATTAGGTATAAAGAAGTGCAATAACAAGTATACAAATACTTCACCCAATTCAGCTTAAATTCTAAAAAAAATCAAATTCTAAATTAGGTAAATATTATCATGTAATCAACTATCATCCACTAAAATAATTATATTTGTCAAGGCTCTTCTAAAGATGACACTTGTTATTTTCCAACATTTTTATTAGTATGTATGATATGATGTATATGATTTATTATTTTATTTATTGAATACATCACTTTTTCATTTAATTAAATATATGAAATTCTAAATTAGGTATAAAGAAGTGCAATAATAATTATACAAATACTTCACCCAATTTAGCTTAAATTCTAAAAAAAATCTAATTCTAAATTAGGTAAATATTATCATGTAATCAATTATCATCCACTAGAATAATTACATTTGTAAAGACTCTTCTAAAGATAATACTTATTATTTTCCAACATTTTTATTAGTATGTATGATGCTACACTTGTATCTGGTTCTACTGCCCAAATAAACCAATTACCACAATTATTTGGAAACTACGTCAAATCAAAAATTCGTCTTATATCAACCAACAATACAAAGAGGATATGCAAAGTTTTGAGATATCATTTGCAATTAATTCGTTAAAAAAAAAAGATATACTCCCTTCGTTTCTTTTTTATTGTTCACTTTTCTTATTTGGTTAGTTCACTCTAATTGACCACTTTCTATTTTTGGCAAAGATTTTTTACCTAAATACCACCAACTTATATTATTTAAAATACCCCACCTACCACCTTTTCAACTATTATAATCACTTAAATACCCCAACTACCACCTTTATAATTATTATAATCACTTAAAATACTCCACTATCATTTTTCTTAATTTGCGTGCCCACTAGAAAGTGCTCAATAAGAAAGGGGTGGAGGGAGTATTATTTACAATGCATATGGATTATCAATTTTGATCATTATTTGATCTCAATTATTATGTATTTACTTGTTAATTTTACTATTGATGTTTGTCATTTTTTTATCAATAAAATTAATATTAAATTCAAGAGAATAAATCAAACAAAACGTTCAACATCATCATTATACTCAGTATATCCCGCTCATAAAAAAATTATGATCAGGCTCTGGGGAGGGAAGAATGACGGCAACTCGTACCCATAAAAGAGAGTGCGATAATCTTTTTCGACTTATCATAGAAAACAAAACATTCAACATAGTTTCTAAATTACAAAGGAAAAAAAAAAGAAAATTCAAGTGTTGTATTTGACTCATCTTAGAAGGAATAATATACAAAAAAGTTAAGTAAAGGGAGTAATTCATGCAGGAATCATTTGCCACCTAGGTACACTTGGATATGAAGTTTGAGTTACCTAGTGCCAACTTACATAAGTATCTCATATATAGATGATTAATTTTCAATGATAGCTTTAAAAATTTGACCATTATTCTATGATAGGGATAGATCAATATGATATAATTATATAATAATAACCAATCTACAACTCAACATTAATTTAATTAAAGAATACCAACAAGATAAAGATGGTCTACATACTTTAAGAGAAATTAAGTGGGATGAAGATAAGAAAATTAAAAAAAAAATTAGTGTTAATTAATATTGGTTCTTATTTGTTAGTAGAGGGAAACAAAAGAGCTTTAAAAACAGCTATTCTTGTGAGAGACGGGTTCGACCTCTATTGAATGCAGCTGTAGGTATCAATTAAGGGGTTTCTTAACTGCGCGCATCTCTTTGTACTTCCTCCTCGGGAGAACGGGTATAATTTGTCCGCATCTTTCAAGAAAACAAAAATCCCCACCCGGACCCTGCCTTGTACGGAATGATTTATCCTTATAAATAAAAAGCGCATATTCTTATTTTCTCTTTAATTTGTATTAGTTGGACTATTTAACCCGTATATCTAATGCGTCTCTTAAAGAGACCGTCTCACACAATAGTGTTTAAAAGTGATCAAGTGTGATTTATAATTAAATGATGGGTTCAAAAGAGACTTTCTTTGTATATTTGAAAAGGGGATAGTCAAAGGAATCTTCATATGAGTTGAGCTACTTAGTGTTTTTAACATTGAAGCATTTATTAGGATTTTGTCAAGACTAATTTGATGACATGAATTTTGGAAAAGCAAAAAAATAAAGGATGTGTACCTATTGACTTAAAACTTAGCTACTTGAGTTGATTAGTATATAAGTCATCTCTTGCTACTTTAGTTTCTTTTTTATTCCCCGATCATAAGCATTTTTTTTCTTGTTTTATGTCCCTAGGGCTATTCTTAGTAATCTATAGTATCAACTCAAAAGAATGTAATGTTTTAGTTTTCAATCCTTTATCTAAAACTTTACTGGTATTCGCTCCGGTTGAAGCAAGTATGAATATAAATTAATGGATAATAAGTAAATATGTAGAAACGTCATACAAATAGTGGATAGGTGGTGGGTATAAAACCTTATCGTCCCCATATCCACTCGTCCTACGCCCCTACCCATAGCCACTTGACCCACTTTATACTCACCCATCCACACCTCATACACAACACCCATTTCAAATCCACAATATGCTACCTTATAATAATTTTATATATGCTTATAAAAAACTATTTCACAAAATTAAGGATGTTGTTTTTCTAAAATTCTCTAGTTGAAAGTACTAGGTATCGATAAAATCTTATCTGAAGTATCGATTTTAAATTAGTTTATTGATAAAATTTAAAAGTTTTGCAATTATATCTTACTACATTGCATGATATAAATAAAATCACACATACGATTACTTTATTATGAATAATACTGATTTTATAGGGTTCATATGATGCGTACATAAAGTATTGAATATGAGGTGATACAACCGTGATGAGTATACAAAGTTGGCCATTATGATTTGTGGGTGTACAGTGGGGATAAATAAATTTGAATACATATTCAAATAAATACATAAATATAAAATTTTATCCGCCACGACTGATAGAAAGACTGAGGAGAAAATATGGAGGGAAATTTCCTTATAATCTCATATAGACCAAAATTGATTAGCCTTCCTGGAATAGTGCAGCATCCACAATGTGAAGGAGAGAAGATCCCATTGTCCATTACTAATCTCATTGGTTGCATAACAAAATTAATGACCATTAACAATAATTAAAGTTTAAACCATGTAATTAAGCAAAAAATTAGCAAAAGCACTAACAATTAAAATATAATTAAAATTAATATTAAATTGGTTATACAAGATTCACCTTTGTTGTAAAATCTTTGAGATTCCTTGCTTTTTAAAGTCACGTGCATGACGTGTACTTACCACTAAAGTTAAATCATGCCAGAATTAGGGTGCCCATTTAGTTTCACCATTCTAATTTTTATCTTTATTTTGGCTCAATGGATAGAGCATTTGCATATGGAGCAGAAATTTTGGGGTTCAATCTCTATTGAACGCAGGTATCAATTTAGGGATTTCTCGACGACGTGCATCTCTCTAACTCCCTTCTTAGGAGAACAAGTATGATTTGTCTGCATCTTTCAAGAAAATAAAAACTACAACCGGACCCTGCCTTGTGCGGGATATTGGGAGTGTTTTTTTATTTTAGGTATTGAATGTGATGTATGGTAGGGAATGGGGATTGGGAAAGTAAGATCAACATGACAACATGAATTAAAATCATTACCATTCAAGGATGCTAACTTTGTTTGTTCTCATGAATTTCTCATGTTTGCTATTCCTACATGTAAACCAATTTAGGTTAAGGTAGGTGGAGCTATCATCATTCGTAGAGGTGTATTCGGGTCATTGGGTTGATTTCAAATTATGTGTTTTGGATTGCTTAAAATGTGGCTTTGTATTCATATTATTTTTTGCATATTTGTAAATCAATTTTGAAGTTCGGTCAAATCAAATTTAGTTACAAGGTCAGGTAAATTTTTAATTATCGGTCTTGTTCTGAACACTTCTAATTCATTCTTATCCATAAAAAGAAATTTAAAAGTCGACTTTTTATGTTTTATGTGATTTTCCTCAAGTACAAATCTTGTAAAAATCAAGGGAAGAGATAAATTTAGGTTGGTTTTATAAAAGAAATTAATGTAAGTGGAGCCCTCATCATTCTAATTTTAATTTATGTAACGGTTTGCATGAAAATAAACCGCTATCTAACAGAGTGGTTCAATAGATGAATCGCTATGTATGTCTAATAGCGATTTACTTTAAAAAAAGTAAAAAATAAAAACAAATCGGGCATTTAGGGAAATAAGTTTCCTTCTATTTCAAGGTGGGAATTAAGTTTTTAAAAAAATTACTTTGGAAAAAGATTAAAAAAAATATTAACATAAGACAAAATAAGATAAGATATGACAAAAAAATCTACAATAAAAATTCTTAATCATGACGGTTTCAATATGAGAAAGTTCAATTGAACAAATTGTCCAACTAAATGAATCAAAACATCTATTTAATATTTTCACTTTCGTTATTAATGTTTAACATGTTATTTTAGAAAAATTTGATGTTCAGGATATTAAAAGACTAATTTTTAAAATTTGGACTTCTTCTATAAATTTATCTGACCGTAAAATGATCTTATATAAGAACTGCTCTAACAATCTATCTAATTGCTATTTATAAAATCACTTATAGAGACCAGAGACTAATAGACGAAGAGGACCTTCAACAAAAATAAGGACTACAATTCGTTTATATTCGATATTAAATGGGTAGAATGATAATGAAAAGTTAGTGTAATTTAGGAATAACTTTTTGACAACCTTAATGGTGATGCTTGTTTACTTCAACAATCTCATTTTCTTCACAGAATTTATTCCAATGTATTACAATTTGAAAATGTGATATTAGATGAGGATGGGAAATAATATGGTATATATCATGAAAATCTATACTACAAATCATTCTCAGTAACATCGTTTAATACCAATAACTAAACAAGCCATAAATAGTGAAAAATTTAAATCAATAACCCAAAGTACAGCCTAGACAGTACCTCATGTATAAGACCGTCTTACCATGAGATGAGCTCATATTATTAGCCTATTTCTATAATTGATAACTTTAAGATTGTAATTGATCACTTTAAGGTTATAAGTGACCACTCTAAGACAATAAAAGTTATGACTTTAAAATTATAACAGATCACTTTAAGGTAATAAATATTCACTTTAAGACAAGAATTATAACGTTGATCAGCAGATCTTGGGTAAGACTGTCTTAGAATAAGACGCGGCCCAATATGGAGCCCATCAGCTTTTTTCCTTAATCTGGGCATTTTTCAATTTTACTCTTAGAGGTATCAATTTTGACCTTAAATATATCAATTTCAACATAAAGTGATACTTAAATATATCAATTAAAGTAAAAATTTCAATTTGAACCTATAAGTGATCAATTTTAACGTTAAAGTGATCAATTTCTACCTAATATAATTGACAGTGATAAGTATTGAATTGTATGTTATGTAGTTCATTTATTTTGTTTATAATTGATATAGTTAACATCGTAACAAAAACAAGATAATGTCATAATTGATGCTTGTTTGGTAATAATTGACAGTGATAAGTAATGAATTGTATGTTATGTAGTTTATTTATTTTGTTTATGATATAGTTAACATCATAACAAAAACAAGATAAAGTCATAATTGATGCATGTTTGGTGATAATTGACAGTGATAAGTAATGAATTATATGTTGTTATTGAAATTTTTACATTAATTGATATGTTTAAGTACTACTTTACGTTGAAATTGATATCTTTAATGTCAAAATTGATACCTTTAAGGTGCATATTGAAAAATGCCCAGAAAATGAAAAAAACCAAAAAAAAATAAAAAATTTCGAGCGCATGTAATGCACGCGCCTGAGAATGGGCCGGCCCAATTGTAGTCTTATTCTAAGACGGTCTTACGCAAGTTTTCGTGAACATTGATTAGCCCAGGTAACCTCATTGGACTTTCACTAAGAAGCCCAACACTTGAAAACAAGAATTAAAGACCTTGTGTATCCATTCCAAAAAAAAAGCCCAATTTCACATTAGTCCCATTGTGAAGCTTATTACCAAGGTTTTTAGATCAAAATTTTACGTAGGATCGTTGAAGTGGTAGGATTAAAATCGGTAGGATCAGATTATAGGTTCGTATGATCCTACAAATATACATTAATATGCTTTGGGTAACTAATTATCAATCTGTTTGATTTTTTTTTTTAAGTTTTAAGGTGTAAATTAAAATTTATTTGACTTCAACTATTAAGTTTTTGAAAAAGAATACTTATAATAATCATTTTTAAACTGCGAATTAAGAAAAACTTGAATTTTATACTCGAAGTAGCTTGAGCCTTACGGTCAAGAGCATTCACTAACTAGTTGTCTAGAGCGCATTTCTTTATTTATAGGAAAATTATTTACTTAAATCAACCTTTGGATTTTTTTTTATATTTTATAAAATCCAAACATGTCTGTCTTTTTTTTTTTTTTTTTTTCATTTGAAACAAGCTTCACGGTCTTGCTATCATTGATTTGCTACTAATATGCTTTCTACTTGGGTTGTTAGTAGTAAGAGCGATCCTTTTCTATTTATTTATCATAGAATTTGAAATTATTTTTTTGTGTCGATAATATTATTTTTAGAGCTCATATGGTTGGCCGATAATTAAATTTCAATTGAAATTTCTATTTCATTGGAAGTTATTTTGTTTTTTGTTAAATTTCAAGAAATTATTTTTTGTTGTTTGGTTGAACACATGAATTTACAAATGATATGAAAATTCCAATTTATCAAACCTCCTCTTTGGTAAATAAAATACTACACTTTGCCGGACTTTGCACTTCTAAGGAAATTTCCTTTTCCTATGCTTGCTAAAAAAATATTAACAAAAAATTACTGATAAGAAACAATTCCTAAGAAATTGAAGTTCTACTAGGCAACCAAACAACATTTTATCAGGGTCGTCTCGTCTATTTTTGGGCCCCAGAACAAAAGGTAAAAAAAGGCCCTTAAAAACTTAGCGTAATGAATAATATAATACATCTTTTATTGTTTTTATTGTTGATATTTAAACTACTTTATAAAAAAAGCACAAATCACTCATTATAACTTAACAAAAAAATATAAGTTATATCTAAATTTAATTCAAATTAATAACAATCATATGCATAAAATAAGTTTTTTAGGTCTTAAAAAATTTGAGATCCTGGACGGTAGCCCGTTTTGCCCTTTGCTAATCGAAGGCCCTCCATCTTACACTTCTAAGTTGTATATTTGTCTACATACGTATGATTCTCTAGCGCAAAATTTGTAGGCCCTAAAATGGATAAATTGTTACCTTAAAGGTACCTTGAGCTATATGATATTCATTTAATTAAATTTTGGCTCTAAATTGGTTGTATAATCAGATCCTGATTAGGGTAGTTGTCCTGATACACGTTATTCTATGTATATTCATTGTGTGTGACTATGTTCCTAGGTGCTGTTGATATCCACCGTTCTTGTAAGAAGTGAACAGTGGTTATTCCTTTGTATAGGTCATCCCTTTGTATTGCATATTGTACTTGTATATAATGAGGTACGGTGTTAGCTCCTCATTTTGTAATAACGATGAATATCAAATAATATCCTTCTTTCTTCTCATTTGCTTCTGTTTTCTTCAATCTACTTTCTTTAATGAAGAAATTGTTATTTCATCATTTGTAACAGGTGCTATTCTTATTTAATGGTCTTTTAAGCTTCATGCAACTATCTATAGTTTTAGTGCAAAATATGCATATCGGGAAGTTGTCAATGTCGTTGTAGATGATGCGTTCATTCAAAACACACCCAACGACTTACTAGCTATTTAACCGAACTTATAACTGAATCCAATTTGACAGGACTTCGAAATGATTTACAATTATGTAGAATCAATATGGACACAAGACAGACTCGATATTAAACCGAACCAAAATATTTAACTCAAAATCAACTCGATAACCCGAATGAACACTTCAAGATAACAACATATTTTGTTTCTCTTTAACTTGGCTATGATAGACAACTTACGTCTTTTGTTTGTTCAAGTGAAATAGCTTTTTGATTGAAGGAAAGCAACAGCTAAGAAACATGTGAAGTTATTACCTTATCTTAAGTTGAAGGGGTATCCCTATTTTTAAAGGGATCTTCCCTTTACTTTGGGATACTTGCTAAGTCATTGGAAGTCTGTGGTCCTTCATAGCAACATTTTGTGTACATGCTCTTTGTATCTTTTCTTTTTTTATTTCACAAATTCTTGTGAGATACGTCACTTTGAGAGACCATCTCTAATTGGACCGCGCCATAAAAAAAATGTAGAGTAAGTTATGGTGGGCCTTAATGATATTGTAAGTAAGCATTTAAGATATTATAAGTATTGCACACTAATCGATGGGCATTAACGATATTGTAAGTAGGCACTAAGAATACGGTAAGTAGGCATTAAGGAATATGTAAGTAGGCATTAAGGATACTGTAAGTAGGCATAAAGGATATTGTAAGCATACATTAAGAATATTGTAAGTAGGCATTAAAAATATAGGATAAGTAGGCGTTAAAATTTATTGGGTTGGACCTTAGAGATGTCTCTCAGCTGAAAGACGGTCTCTCAGGAGACCGACTATTTTTATTTTGATTCACAATGACTTTATTGTCAATCGAAAATTAGTTTACTCTCGGTCGAAAACAAACTCTATTATTACAATTTACAAGAATGGATACATATGATTTTATTTCAATTTTGTCTAGACATAAATCACTAAATAACATTTAGATAATGTACTGACTGTTGTTAAGTGATGAAAAAAGTAAATAAATTTATTTGTACATTCAATGAAAAATTCAGAAACAATTCGAACCCAAATTCTTAATGACATAATCTAAGGGCTCTAAATAAACAAACACAAAAGGAAACTTAAGAGAAATAGTGGTCAGAATACTAATGTCTGAAGTTTTAAGCCCATAATAGAAGTACAAACTTAGCAAGGGAATCTTGATATGAAATATGCCCATTATGCTTCTTTAGTCATGAGCTACTCTCGTGAGAGATCGCTTCTCAGTGAAACGATCTCAAAATAAAAAGTCTATATACTAATAATTTATATTATTAGGCTATTTAGCCCATGTATGGCGCATCTCACAGTGAAACTGTCTTATACAAGAATTTGTGTTTCAAGATTTGATTCTCACGTAACCCCTTTCTTCTCTTATTATATCCTATAGTCCAAGAAAATAGAGTTACTTTTGTGAGAAGTTGTCTCTCGATGAGACGATTGCATAACAAGGAGCTCATATACTAATAATTGTATTGGTGAGACTATTCAGCCTATATATAGAACAACTAGTCTCTTGAGAGACCATCTATTTGAGAGACGCATCTCAAGCCCAGCCCATTAAAAATTAACGCCTACTTAGTGTATTCTTAATGCCTACTTATTATCTTTAATTCTTGCTAACCGTATCTTTAATGCCTTCTTTAATATCTTAAATGTCTACTTACATCATTGTTAATGCCTACTTACAAATTTTAAAAATATATAATAGGCCGGTCTAATTAGAAATGATATCTCAAAAAGACCTTCTTTCACGAGAATTTGTGTATATAAAAAGCGTCTCACCAGACATTCACAAAAGAATTTGCGGAAAAAATAAGGGCTCTTCTTTCCACTCATTTCAATTTACATCAGTTAGAATTTAGAAATTAGAATTAATAACGAAAAGTGAGCTTCTAGGCATGTCCCAAACTAAATGAAGTTGAGTTATATGCGCTGAAATAAGCATGAAGGGTGTTTCGTAAATGTTTGTTAGGTTAGTATTTTAGTTGGTTTTTGATTGGCCAAAATAAAAAAAAATTCAACAAATAACTATTCAATCAGATAAAAAGCTAGTTATTAAGCCAAAAAGAAATATTTAATTTAGTTGATTTTTTTCATTAGCTCTGTTGTTGGCTCATTTTTTCTCACATAAAAAGTAAATACTTGATTTTATTAAACATATCCTTAAACAATAGGCTTATCCAACTAGCTTAAAAGTAAATAAAAAACCAGTAGTTCTAACTAGTTAAACAAACCAACTAAAAAAAACCAATCTCAACAGCCAACAACGATTTTTACCGAATACATTAAACTAAAAGAGGAAAAAAATAAGATGATTAACTAAACGAAAATAAAACGAAATTGAATAGATCTATAAATATTACAAATTGAAAGAGAAAGTCTAGGACCCAACAATGGTAGAGAAACGATGTAAAAGATGAGTAAAAACAAAGTAATAATCAAGAGACACAACAAACAACAACTGTCACTAGATTCATATTTTTAGTGTAATAATTATTAGTTTTTATTTTAAGTTCCACCATAAAGTGATTTAGCGACACTTAATTTAGTCTTTAGTGGTATATGTAATTGTCACTATAGTCTATAGTGGCATTTGTGAGAAATGTCACTAGATCCTATGCTCCTAAAAGCTTTAGTGTGACTTTTTGACATGCCGCTAAAGGCTATAACAAATGTCACTAAATCCTCTATATACACTATAAGAAATTTGAAATAGCGACATTTAGATTAAATGTCGCTAAATATATCCCACTAAAAACAAATTATGTTGTAGTGAACAAACAAGTGTTTATGAGGTATCTAATGATACCTCCCCTCAAAAGATGATTTCTTTCATTAATATAATGAACATTACACTAATGACAAACCAAACACACTTGAGAACAAGCTCTCATATAGCCCTAAAACAACTTGGAGTAACCTAGGACATAAGACTTAAAAGCCCACAAACAAACCCGCATGAAAAAAAAACGAGCCCAAGTCTTCGCTGCAATACCGCTCGACCGAGCAGGTGCAACTCGACCATCCGAGCGAATCCACAGAGGCTTTTGCCTTGCTACTGTATTGATGCTCGACGCACTGCTCGACTGTAACCCCTAGCTCGACTGGTCGAGCCTCTCTTCAAAAGCTACTGGTCAACAACCTCCATGCTCGAATGACCTACATCACATCGAGCCTTGCCTTTGATCTTCGTCGTACCCTCATCATGGCACTCCGAAGACCCTCCACGTGGTGGAGATTTGGGTCTTGCTCTAACACAAACAAAGGATCCCAATTTTTTATTCGCTTGCATCTCATCTAAACCATAACATTGCTCTAACCATATAATTCGATTCTTGTTGATGTAATAGAAATGTTACAATTCTTTATCTCTTTAAATTTGCTACATAACATTTACTCAAATTTAAAAGAGTTTCTTTGGATGTATTTTCAAATGTGCAAAAGGAGTATATAAGTAGCTACCCTATTATTCATAACATTAAATGGCTCGAGTTGAAACCTCCCAACTGATAAAGTTTGCATCATTACTACTACGAACTTAGGTCTTGATAGCACTATCTTAAGAAAAAACAACTATTTTAGCGGTGTTTATTCGGATCATTGGGTCGATTTTAGGTCAGGTGTTTCTGGTCGGTTCAAAATCGAGTCTTGCGTCCATATTATTTTTTATATATTTTTTAATTCTTTTTAAAATCGGATCAAGTCAATTTCAATTACAAAGTCAAGAAAATATCGAGGGGTGACATTTATTTTGAATATGTCTAACCAATTTACATAGAATTGCCACTATGATTGATAGAAGTATAAGTAACGAGGACAAGAATAATAAGTAAACCATGTCTCATGTTTGCATACCACATTATTGGAAAGAGGAAATAGCTTTAAAGAGAAGCAAAAAAAGGCAAACGTACTACACGAACTCAAAGTAAAAATAAAAAGTAGCAAACTAGCAACTTTAAACAAAAATCTAACCAAATTAAAGAAAGAATCCAAGCTATAGTTCTCATATTTCCCATTCCATGGACATATCAAAAGAAGATGAGATGGAATCGGCACTAGTGGCTAACATGATTAGGGCGGTAGGAGGTGTTATACCTTTTCTGCCTTGTTCGTTTTAATTTTATCAGATGTTTTGTAAAAGGTAAAGTTTATACCAAAATAATTTAGTTTAATATGAAAATAAGAAAAGGTAAATCTTCAATTAGATGGTCACATCTTCATATTTGGTTATTTTTAAAGGATTCCTGGTTAGAAATGTGATTTAATCATACATCTTGTGAAATTAGCTAGATCTCGATAGAAGATTAATTTTAATTCTAGGATCCATTGGTAAAATGACAGAAAAATATTAGAGATGACTATGGGTTTGAATTCTAAGAATTTGGATTCAATTCGATCTTAATTTAATTCAGAATTTAAATCTATCTATTTTCAAATCCTAAGGTTACAAATTGAATCTACATCTATGATCTTAAGGTCCAAATCATTTAAGCGTCCAAATCCACCTTATTTATGAGTGCATAATCCATCTACTAAAGAGTTTTTATAAATAAACACAAAAACTTGCGTAAGACTGGCCTATTCTTAGACCACAATTGGACCGGCCCATTGCAGGCGCGTGTTGTACACGCGCGCACCTATTTCCCTCAAGAATTCCATTTTTTTTTCATTTTCTGGGCATTTTCAATTTGGACTTTAAAGGTATCAATTTTGACCTTAAAGATGTCAATTTTGACCTTAAAGATATCAATTTCAACGTAAAGTAGTACTTAAACATATCAATTAAAGTAAATTTCAATTTGAACCAATTAGTGATCAATTGTGGCGTTAAACTAATCAATTTTTACCCAAATTGAAATTGATATCTTTAAGGTCAAAATTAATACCTTTAAGAGTAAAAAATTAAAAAATGCTCAGAAAATATAAAAGAAGAGAGAAAGCATGTAAGAAGCACAAATTGGGCCGGCCTACTCTTATCTCAATTTGAGACGGTCTCACCCATGACCAACTGATAAATAAATTGAAAAGCATGTAATACTAATTCTGTTTTCATTGCGAAGCCACATAGTTATTTATGGGGATAATTTAACCCCACATGAATATGTGAAATTAAGATTTTTTACTTATTAAATTTGACAAATTTAAGGATTTACTAGTGAAAAACGAAAACTGATCTTACTTATTAACAAACAATTTTCTTTCACCTCACTTTAAAAATTCTCTAAATCTGTCAATATATGTTTCGGATATACTTGCTACACAAAAAATTTTTGTAGTGTTTATTATTAAAGTTTATTTTATTATATATTGCAGCTAATGTGTAAGAGTCAAATGAAATATTATTTGAATCACTTAATTACATATTTTCATAATTTTTTATATAATTTTAGTTAGGTATAACTCTAGATATAAATGATCAAAATAATATATTGAATTTCACATAAAGTAAAATGTAATATTTTATTTTTTTGAAGAAAAAGTAAAATGTAATGTTTTAATTATAGAAACATGTGCTTATTCACATGTTAAATCAATAATATAAATTTCTTTTTAAAATAAAAGGGATTATTCCCAGACTTTTAGACTCTTTTTTCTTTATAATAATAATAAATTTAGTGTACTTTTATTTCCATCAAGAACAATTGTGTTCGCATTTAGACCAACTACTCCCTCCGTTTTTTTTTTTTTCTTCCGTTTAGAATATTTCATTTTGGAGAGAGAATTTTGATTAAGATTTTTAAGACATTTATAGATGATAAAATATATCCATATGAGATCTCCTTAGATTCGTCTTAATGTATACTTTTTTATCATATATTTTTTATAATTTTTTATAATGTATATTTAGAGATATTTAGGTTCGAAAGTTGCTTTGAAAAGTGTGCAAAAAATAAATGGGAAGAACAAAAAAAAACGGAGGAAGTAATACAAAAAATTAACAAAGCCAAATGGAAGTTGATGAAAGTAGGCTAATTTCTCCCTAGTAGTTAAAACGATATGAATACCGCAATGTCTTCGACCAAATCGTAAATAGTAAAATTGGTGAAAACATATTAAAAATTAAAATGACACAAACCGGTTAAAACGAACTAAAATGAAAAAAAGATAAAGCGATACAGAAGTCTACTAGTTTAGGAGTGGAGGTATTGATTCAGGTAATCAGGTTGATTTCGGGTTAGATTTTTCGGGTCAATTTAACACTACAAAAAAAATGCAAACTTCCGACTACCCGAAATAGTCGGAATTTAGTCGGTATAGAGCTATACCGACTAAATTCCGACTTTCCATGGTTAGTCGGCTCAGATTGGTCGCTAAGTCATTTTAGTAGGGAAATAGTCGGGAAATTTCCGACTACCCATTTTGGTCGGAATTTCCGACTACCCATATAGTCGGAATTTAGTCGCCAAACACTATTTAAGAATTCAACCCAAAATGTAAAAAAAAAATAAAAAAAATTTACCTACCAAATTACCGACCATTTTGCGACCAACGGTCTGGTCGCTAAAAAAAAAGAAAAAAAATATTTTTTTAATGGTTGCCACGTCACTGCCACGTGGATCTCACTTGGCGCCACACGCGCATGCATCCTTCCACGCGTGCCAACTCCAATTCACTAACAATCCATGCGCGCCCAGCAGGTTTCGAACTTGAGACCTCAAGTGACAAGTAGTGATTTGTTTTGCAAGGCTATTGTATTTATTAGTTAATGACTCGTACCTTGATTCTTTAGTTGCATAATAATAGTCGTTAATCTGTATTATTATTATTAATATTATTTTATATTATTATTATTATTATTATTATTATTATTATTATTATTATTATTATTATTATTATTATTATTATTTTTATTATTGTTATTATTATTATTTTTATTATTGTTATTATTATTATAACCCGTTTTAGTATATCATTAATATAATAGTAGTTGTATAAGTATATAACTACTCGTATTAGTAGATTATTAATACTTTATTAGTTATTTAGTCGTATTAGTTATTATTAGTTATATTAGTGCATTATTAGTACTTTATTAGTTATTTAGTCTATTTATTACTATTATTAATAATATATTAATAATGCAAATTAAACTTTTCGAGTACCGACAAATTAAACTAGTAAGACAAAAAATAAATTAATAATGCAAAACTATTAGTATAAAACAAAATTTTAATAAAATAACAATATATGTTGTTAGCTTGAATTGAACAAGGGACCTTTGGTTTGCAAACCATTGTAGTAACAGTACACCACAACAACTTTGTATTCTATATCGCAAATATTTTTTTTATTTTTGAAAATTACCACCGACCAACTACCGACCAACTTTTTGGTCGGAAAGTGGTCGGAAAAATTTCCGACTAAATGTTGGTCGGTGGTTGGTCGGAGATAATTAATAATATTTTTTTTATTTTTTTTTTAATTTGAAATTACGACCAAAAACACATTTAGTCGCAATTTAGTCGGAATTTCCGACTAACATGGTTTAGTCGGAAAAGTAGTCTGAATTTAGTCGGAAATTCCGACTAAAAGTGGGTAGTCGGTGGGGTTTGGTCGCAACTTTGCAAATTTTTTGTAGTGTAAAATCGGGTCATGTGTCCATATTGAATTTTACATATTTTTAATTTAATTTATATTAATAAGTCGGATTGAGTCGGATTCGATTACAAAGTCGGTTACAGTTAGGTTTTGTTTTTAATACTTTTATTTGGGAATTGGGAGGTAATCCAAGTTCCTCAACTTTCTGGACTTTAATTCAGATGTCAAAGACAAGTTTATTTAGATAGACAAAGATCTTATTAAGAGATTTAGTTTAACTAGATTAATGATTAGACAATGCAATGGAATCATTTTAGAGGAAGTTTTAGGAGTAAACTAACAGGAGTAATAGTACTTTTATATAATAGAATAATTCGCATTTTTTAAAAAGCCAAAACTGCACTTACAAATAAAATAATCATCGTGAGTTTATATTCTTTCTGTTTTCATATGTTTTTCTTAATAAAATTATAAATTTGAGTGTCAAACTTTGTCTATGACTCATCGATCTATATGAAAAAACATATTCATTTTGGATCTTGAGAGATTCATCTCGATATATACTTTCTAAGTATCAACTATTAGAATTTTTAAAAACTCACCATTAAAATTATTTGATTTTTAAATTTACAGTGTAATATGGACAAAAAAAGATAAATAGGAAAAACAAATGAAAACAGAAAATGTACTACTAATATAGTATGTGCCGAACACTCATATTTACATGCCATGAATTAACTATTATTTGTCATTCTTATGTGTTAATATATTGAACAATTTATTATTAATATTTTTTCAATAATTTGAAATTCATAATCATAATTAATCTAAACAGTACTGGAAAATTTGAAATAAATAAGATTATTTATCAAAAAAAAACATACAATAAGGTCATAATTAAACTTATTCCAAAACTAAGCGTGTAATCCTCAAACCTTAGGTTCGGGCTATTCGCACTTAGTAAGTGCGAACAGACTGAAAAACTGAAACAGGTTGTTCGCTGTTACTAACAACGAACAACCTGTTTTAGGTTTTCAATCTAAGTGCGAACCACTCTTGTCTTAAAAGCAGCATGTTGACCCTGTTTATTCGCAGTTACTAAGTGTGAACAGACACTTGATTTTTTTTGACCAGTTTATTACTGTTCGCACTTACTAAGTGCGAACATACCCGAACCTGTGCTCTAGGGTATCAAGCGCTTATATTTGGAATAAGTTTGATTTGGATCTTGTTACATGCTTTTTTTATTAAGAGTTTTATATATTTCAAATTTTCACACTACCGAACCTAAATTTAAATTGTTTAAGGCCTAAAATAAAATAAGATTAAATAAAACCCTATAATTTAGGAGTAGTTTTAATATATATATATATATATATATATATATATTTTATACTGATAAACCAAACTGTTTTTCATATTTGATATTTCATCAGTTTTCTCTCTTCTCTTACTAATTCTTTTTCTCTCATTAACCATTCTTCTTTCTTTACACCTATTATCAATTCCTTTTCTCTTTTATAGTATTCTAAATCTTTAGATATCCTATCTACAAATTACAAACAAAAATTATAATTCAAATATTAATTAAGTTCGTAAAGGAAGTTTGATAGGAGCATACATTTATGTTCTAGGGCTCTTTTCACAAGGTAATTCTCAATGTCCATCTAATTAGGATTATCCCGTTAGTATTATGTGCTAAGTGATAATTGATATGTTTAAATGAAAACTGTGATTTTATATGATATTTTACCTTCTTATATCTTATTTTTTTAAAATTATATTTACCACTAATTTGTTGCATATTTAATTTATAATATTATTATTTTGATGGAAGTTACATTATTATTTAAATGTGATTGAATTTTAAAGAGAAATATTTACCATATTAATTCCTATTGCCACAAATTGATATTAGAATGGCATTTCAAAAAAAAATTGATATTAGAATGGTGATTTGGAAAATGAGATTTCCGCTGGATATTTCTGAGATATATATTTATTGGGAAATTAATGATCATAACATAAAATGTACAATGTAATGTTTGGCAATATGTTTATGTACTTGCGACTAATTATCAAAATATATTAAATCACGTAAAGTGAAACATGAGAGAATTGAAGCTCTTATATTTGTTGTGATCCAAGTATAAGGGTGATGAACAGGTTGCCCTGTTTGGTTAGTATAGCTGCCGACAGGTATGAATATTTCTAATACTTGATACGATGTTTGGTTTTCCTTCTATTTGTTGTGATTTAAGTAGAAGGGGTGTGCACATTAAGGTTACTTGAGACTACTCTGCTGGCCTTGATGAATTATTTCGGGTGACGACCACTTGATAAAGTAGGTATAGTGGTAAATCCTCGGTCTACTGGCGTTCTCGTTCCCTCAAATTAAAATTGGATATATGTGTTGTCATCATTAAATATCAAATTAATTAATTGGCTTATGTGTTATTATATTTATATTCATAAAATTAATCTTTAACTCAGCTTTATATTACTTTATTTTTCTACAACTAATTTCAACTCATTATATTTTGTTTTCTTAAATTATTTTCAAACTAAACTGTTTTACGGGATGGAGTTAGAATTACTCAGCTTTCCTGATTTTTGGGAGTTTTTCCCTTGTTTTTCTTGTATACTTATTTTGCAGGTTATCGATCGCGTGGGAATCGTAGAGTGAGGTTCATCTAGAAAATTAGTTTATTAGTAGTCACGTCTCAGTTATAATTTCACTTCCAGTAGTAAAAATTGTATTGCATAGAATTATTTTATATAGTTGTTTAGCCTTACATTTATTCCTTATCAGGGATAGATGTGGCGGTAACGCTTCTGTGATTAGGCTTTGATTTATGTTTTCCGTAAAAATCCTTATTAAAATTTGGCCTAATTATGAGGGTGTTACAATTATTAGGCAAAGGCCAAACGAGTTTGGTTTTTAATCATAATAAAAACAAAAGCTAAGATTATACTTATCTTTAAGGATTTTACTTTAAGGATTTGATTACGTTAAACAAATAATAAGCAAATGTTTTATATAGACTTAGTCCACACTATTTTAATATGTATTAATTTAAAAAGAGTCAATGACTGTACTTTATAATTTTACTTGTTAAGGGGAAAAACATATTATTTATATATCTTTTAAAACTAGTACACTCTAAAATAGTACTTCCGTTTTCATATGTCCTTCTCAAATAAATTTACGAATTTTAGTGTCAAATTTTGACAATAATTACTCAATGATCTATATGAAAAACCATATTTTTATATGAAATCTAAATAAATTTGTCTCAATATATATATTTTCTAAATATCAACTTTTTTGGATTTTTTAAAAACATTCAATTAAAATTATTTGACTTTTAAATTTGCATTAGGATCTACGCAAAAAGAGAATGGGAAGAACAAATGAAAATAGGAGAGTATTAGATTAAGTTCAGATAAGACTTTCACCATAATCATAAAGGTAAAGGGACCTTCCAAGTATCCCACACAAGGCAGGATCCGAGTAGGGGTTGACTTTTTCTTGAAAGATGCGGACAAATCATACCTGTACCCCTAAGGAGGGAGTAAAGAGAGATGCGCGCAGTCATGAAACCCCCCAATTGATACCTGCACCCAGTATAGGTTGAACCCCGAAACCTTATGCACCACATGCAGATGCTCTATCCATTGAGCCACAAGAACTTTTGGTACGTTGACCATAATCATACAACATTAAATACCATAATTAACAATTAAGAGTAATTAATAATTTTTTAATTAAGAACGGTTCACCCATCAACTTCCCAATCAAGTTGTCGGCCACTTGTCACTTCGCCACTGTGTTCCAAACATAGGACAAAGCCACATTGTCTTTCGACACGTGGTTTTGTCTCATTGGGCCGCGTTTTCAGTTCATTGTTTAATCGCTGACTGTACTTAATCTTCAATCCCACCTGTATTATTGTGCATACTGTTATTCGTAATTCGTGAATTCAATTATACTGTACATGTTCTATAATAATTACCCTTATTACTCCTATTAAATTATTAAATTAGGAGAGACTTACAGTAAATATCAACATATGCTTCAGAAATTAAAATATTGGGTGCACAAACTTTGTAATATATTGTACAAAAATCATATAATAATGACTTATAAAATGTGCACGTTATCTTTAATTCATCAATGTAGAATAAAACATAATAAAACTCCACACATGCGAACTCCCAACCGGAAAGTAGTAGGTCATAACCCAAAATTTTGACTCGTAACCGAAAATAAACCAACCGGAAAATACAAAAAATTGGTTCAAACCTAACCGAAACCTAAACATGATCAATTTAACGCTTTTTACTTTTTTTTTTTCTGAAACGTGTTTTTAGTTTCACGTTATTGTTTTTAAGCAGAACTCACTATATTTTTAATTGATTTTTATATATTAAGTCAATATTTCTGCATTAATATGTGTTGGAAAAAAGAATTCCGCATTATGATTTTCTACAACATGTACATACATGATTGAAGTACAGAGAAGTAATACATTTTCATGAATTAAAAAAAGGAAAAGTTGTCGGAAATAATCCAAGCTATTGACAAACTGCTGTGAATAATCCGAAGTATTGATTATTAATGAATAATCTCACCTCTGTAGTTTTTTTGCTCGTGGCACCCCCAACCGAAATTTTACCTGTAGTAGCAGGTTTTATCAATCCTTAGCAGGTCATCTTCTCCAAAGGTATTTTTATAAACCCCATCTACTGATTTCAATGTCTTCTCCATTGTTCTTCTTCCATTTTATCCATTTTATTCTTCCTTCTTCACCTTTCGTCTTCCATTTTGTTCTTCTTCCTTCTTCCACTAATTCCAACTCCATAATTCCAATGTCTTATCCCAATTACAATAAAAATAGGCTTGTTTTATGGAGTTGGAATTAGTGCGAAAGAAGGAAGAAGAACAAAATGGAAGAAGGAAGGTGAAGAAGGAAGAACAAAATGGAAGAAGAACAATGGAGAAGACATTGAAATCAGTAGATGGGGTTTATAAAAACACCTTTGGAGAAGATGACCTGCTAAGGATTGATAAAACCTGCTACAACAGGTAAAATTTCGGTTGGGGGTGCCACGAGCAAAAAAACTACAAAGATGGGATTATTCATAAATAATCAATAGTTGGGATTATTCACAGCGGTTTATCAATAGGTCGGATTATTCCTGACAATTTTTCCATAAAAAAATAGTGCAATATGATGAAATTTCCACCAAAGGGGATCAAGTGTATAAGAAAATAAAATTAGGACCAGAAGAAAAGAATGCATGTATAACAAGTACAACGACTACATAAGTACATATTACAATAATATTGTGTACAACCGGCAATCTATAGAGATCATATCAAAGAAAAACAAATAAATGAACTTATTTCAATAATATGTATTGTATCACTCTTTTCTTTGTATTACTTTTAATTTGCACCTCTTTTCATTTTAGTTAATCTTTACTCGTTTTGCATTCTTTTTCTTTTTGGCAATGACTTCACTTTTTTTTTAAAATCTTATTCACAAACTTATTCATCCTAATCACTTATTGTTATCACCCACTTGTTTTTTGTCTTATTCTTTTAACCCAATTTTATTTTTTTACTAATAGGAACAAAGGGAGTAATTAATAAGTATAAACATAGTATATGCTTCCCCATAAAAATAAATATGAAATTCACATTATATTTATCAATGAAACATGACTACAATTTCTTATTTTTATAAATACATTTAATTTATCTTTTTATTTATTTTATTTTATTTTTTCATTGAATATATATTTTGACCGCTTTTATACTTTTTATTTTTATTGCTTTTGTACTTGGATTTATTCTTTTGGAGCATAGAGAGTTCACAAATCGAAATACAAAAAAAATTATGTTTTGCGAATCTTAATGATGAACAACAATCATCTTAGTAACGATAGCTAATCTAATAGAATTATTAAGAATATCACCTTCCTTTTGATCTTTTTAATGCATAGTAGACCGTAGAACGGTGGAAAATTAAATGAAAATCAAACCCAAAATCTTTTCAAAGTCACCAACTGAAATTAATTATATATTATTTAATACGATCTAAAAATATAAATGCATTCACGCAACCAAGTAATAAAAAATAAAATAAGGAAAGATAACTAAAACAATGAAATTTTCTTGATAAAGACTTTAAGATAAATTGAGAAAGTGATTAATTCCTAATGTTCTTCGCCAATTTCCTCAATTTTGAGCCTTTATGTGCTCTTACAATCATTACACTATAGACTGAATTAGTTCATGATAGTTGACCTTCTACCATATTAATTCTACCATGGTTGAATGGTAAACTAGACTTATTTAGTGGGACCCACCATCAAATTATACACTTGAAACACTAACTCACCTTAAACACTAAACCTTAAAAACTCTAAATGTTCAATCATTAGAGATGTTGATTCAATTCATCCGGTTAATTATTTTAGATGGGTTAGAACCAGAGTGTACATCTTAATTTTTACATAATTGTAAATTCATTTTTAAGTTGGGTCAAATCGGATTCGATTATAAGGTCGAATAAATATTAAATCATCGAATTTATTTTAAATACCTCAATCAATCACCATTTGTATTCATTTTTCTCACATATGAATTCTAGCAACTTGTCAATGGAAGTATAATACTCCCTCCAATTTATTTCAATTGTCCCATTTGTTTTTTCACACTTGTCGAGGTAACATTTTAACTCTAAATATCTCTAATTATGCTTAAAATAAAAATTATAAAAAGTTGATATGAATAATCCTTGCATTAAGACGAATCAAACAAGATTTCACATGAATATGTTTTAACTTATAGATTAAGAATAAAATACAAATTAAAAGAAATTAATGAATAGTGTGGAAAAGTAAATGGGACAACTGAAATAAATTGGAGGGAGTAGAAATTCTTAAAGGTACAACCAAAGCAATTGCTTAGAGCCCTTAATATTAAAGGGCTGGTTTTCGTTAATATATAAAGCTTTGTGGATGACTTTATAAATAATTCCAATCGACTTTAGTACGCTCTATTGGAATTTTACCATATTTTTAAATTGTTTCGTAGAGAATTAGGAGTAATTATAAACTTAATACTTTTATACCATCTCACGGAATTCACACCATTTTTTATTTTAGTTGTTCTCTGAATTTTGTTCCAATTATATTTTTAGCAATAATTTTCAATCATTTTTTAATTCTCATGCACAATTTAATTTGATTATCTTTTTATGTCTGGTGTCATTCAGACATTTCTTACTTTTCCATAAAATATTATCTCTTTTTCTTAATTTTTTTGATTTGATTAAAAGTTGTGTTTGATGCAAATATTCATCAAACAGAAGGAACACGTTTAGCTATTAAAAATGATGTAAGAAGACATTTAAGATATTGAAAGTAGGCATTAAAGATATGGTAAGTAAGCATTAAGAATACGGTAAGTAGACATTTATATGGACTGGGTTTGAGATCCGTCATCAAAGAGACTAGTTGGATTTTCAAAAGAGGCTATAGCTCCTAGATATAATAGGGTAGGAGTGGGAGTTATACCATCTTTTGGCAAAAGTTGAACAAATAGTTTAGGTTTAAGTGCAAAAGGAGTCCATTTGTAAGTGACAAAATAATAAAGGTAGGGAACACTCAATGGAAAGAAAAGTAGGCACTTCATGAAAACTCACAAAAGGAACAAACTCCAAGCAACATGGGACAAGCTCCTTCTAGCTTATAGTATCATTTGCAAGTACAAGGTTTGCCTTTGTCAATTGTCCCCCCATAACTAGAGCACATGTAACACTCGAATTTTCTCCCG
Source organism: Amaranthus cruentus (assembly GCA_019425755.1). Taxonomy (NCBI): domain Eukaryota; kingdom Viridiplantae; phylum Streptophyta; class Magnoliopsida; order Caryophyllales; family Amaranthaceae; genus Amaranthus; species Amaranthus cruentus. The sequence goes on from CM033466.1 coordinate 9,769,608, forward strand.
TCTTTTACGATTTTGGTTTCGTTTTAGGAATTGGAAAATTCCGACTCCTAAAACAAAACTAAAATCGTGAAGGAAGGTAGGAAATTCGGGTGTTAGAGCACCCCATAACCATCAATAGGTATAAACCCACATAAATTTAGTCCTTACCTTATGACATTATGTTTAGAAAACTTATCACCTCATACAAAAGTCTCTTCAATGTTTCAAGTTCTCATCCAACTATGTATCTTTACAATTGTTTTGGGATCCGATTCACTATTCAATGACATCCATATAATACACAAAGTTAGCTATTTGATCAATAAGAAAAATATGTAAAATTATAGATTAACTTAATGGCTGAAGCCTCACTTTCAACTTTCTAAAAATAGCGCAATTTATACCAACTACAAGAGTTATTAATTTTTTATCTCCTTAGCTTCTTAAATTCTTAATGGTAGAAATTCTTTGGCCTTAACCCGAAATTTTTTTAAAAATTATAGACGGAAATTATTCTTATATTTCATCTCTCTTAATTTGTTATATTTAAACAAAAAACTCTCTCGTTGAGTTGCACACTATAGAGAATTGATATGGACTTAATCTGACAAAAGGTATGGCATGCAGATTCGATTCAAATTATTTTTTGTTGGGTTATTTTCGAAGCGGATCATTTTCTATTTGAGTTATACTCTTAAAATAAAGGTGTTCATTTAAATTATCGAATTGATTTCAGATCAGATTTTTTTCGATTAGGTTTTCTAGGGTCAAATCAAATTTGGTGATAAGGTCGATTAAATATCTAACCATCAAGTCTACTTCGAACATCTCTGCTTAAATCATTTTAAGAGTTTAATTAATGGGAAATTATCAATGGTAACCCTGTGTTATAGCACTTTATCAATGACACCCTTGTTTTTTTATTCCAATGGCACCCCTACCTTTTTGAGCTAATTACAAACATGACATTGTTCACCTTTTTTCCGTTAAGTTGACGTTAAATGTCATTTAAAAGTGCTATAACACAGGGGTATCATTGATAAAATGCTATAACACAGGGGTACCATTCATAATTTCCCTTGCTTTTAAATGACATTTAACGTCAACTTAACGGAAAAAGGTGAACAGTGTCACGTTTGTAATTAGCTCAAAAAAATAGGGGTACCATTAAAATTAAAAAAATATTTTTAATAAAATGCTACAACACAGGGTATCATTGATAATTTTCCTTAATTTTTAAGTTAAATTAATCATTCGACTCCCTCACTCCCACATTCCACCTATTTTTAAATTGATTGAAGTCGTACGAAATGGGGCACATTAGTATTCCATAAGAATTACAATACCAATAGAGTATAGTATAAATATGATGAATAGACTAGCCATAGGCCCCTTTAGATTAGATATAGGCATAACGTGTAGTGTCAAATAAAAAGCTCTACAAACTCAATAAATAAGTCCTTCCATTTTTTAGATCAAACATTGAGACACTCAAACCCAATTCACTTAGTATTAGGGAGGGGTGTTTAAAAATATCCAATTCGTTTAGTCTTTCTCCTCACGTCAAAAACAATTGTTCTAAGTTCATCAAATTCTTCAATTCCAGAAGTTTAAACATAATATAAATATTAAATACAAATTCTATATCAAAAAATCCATTTTTTTCTAAAAATGGAACAAAAAGAATTAGAACCATGTCTTTCAAGCGCATCAAGCACCATTTCTGTAGCACAAGATGGTGCACCGGGCAGACAATTAGCAAAATCGTCGTATACCCAACAAGCACAACTCAAATATCAAGATCAAGACCAAGAGACTGTGTTGGATTCATGCCACGAATCCAACACGGAACTCAATTTGATTGATTACTTAAAAGCAGGATCGTGTCAGAGTTCATCAAACGAGCCTAGAATTTTTTCGTGCAATTATTGCCAGAGAAAATTCTATAGCTCGCAAGCTTTAGGTGGACATCAAAATGCCCACAAACGAGAGCGTACCATAGTGAAACGAAACCAAAGAATAGGAGCTACAATCGCTGCAGCAACTACTATTTTTGGGCATCCGTACATAAATCATCATATTCATCAACAACAACAAAGTTATTCAAATATTGGTTCATTACCCTTACATGGGTCCCACAATAGGTCACTTGGAATTCAGGCACACTCGATGATTCACAAACAAACACCTTCTATGATAACATCAATTTGTTCATCAGGAAATGTGTATGGACATCAAGGGTGGTTAAGGTTACCTATTGAACAACAACCTGCAATAGGGAAACTAATGTTGGAGACTAATTATCATGGTAATAGCACTATGGGATTGGGACCCACTTCAAGAGCTGGGTGGTGGAGTGGAGATAGCCTTATCAAAAGTAATCAAGATGACTCCACAAAGCTTGATCTATCCCTCAAGCTTTAAGAATGTTATTTCTTTTTTTCTTGGTTTGCTATAATGGTTATGGTCATGGCCATTTGCTTGGCGTTCCGCAAAAAAAAAGGGCTTGAGGGGAGGTAGCAGACGAATTATATCCGTACCCCTTGAGGGAGTGGTCATAGTCATATGTTCTATGTCCCGCACAAAGTAAGGGTTTGGATGGAAGAAGTAGGAGACAGATCAAATCTGTACTTTTAAGGGAGAGGGCAAGAAAAATGCACGCAATAGAGAAAAAACACCATGTAGTGAGAGGTTTGCTACAATATGAATGTAAATGTTTTAGGTTGTCCTTCCTTTGAAGGATGTGATTAATTATTTTGTAAATCAACTAATGATAGAAGTAAAATGATTTTGTTCTTGCAAGGGTTTTTCTGGCACATTTATTACGTTTTTTTGAAGAGTCTAGAGAAATAAAATATTGTGAAAAGTTACCAATTTAAAACTGAGACTTATAGCATATATATGATTGGGCTCTAATACTTAGGTTGTTGGTTAAATTGATTCTCTGCTGTCAAACATGGTATCAGAAGCCATATAACATAAGAAAATGAGTTTGAATTTTATTCACCTTTCATTTCAAGTGGAATATTTAATGTCAAATATGAGGACCACATGATCTATGAAACAATCCGCATTTACAACACTTCTAGTCCTAAGGACTTTTATATGAAAAGATGTGATAAAGTATTTAATATTTATAACGGTTTCGACTATTATAAAAGAAAGATGAATAACATGTAGAACAATAGTGCATTAGTTTATATTTTTGATACCATATTATAGTAAATTACATACAAGAGGAAAATGTAGCAGAAACTCAGCAAAGAGTAGAAACACAAAAGTCAACATAGAATAAGGAATAAATTCAAAATATTAGTATAGTGTGGATCGAATAGTTATTATATGTACATACAGAACTAACTCTACTCTCATTTTGCTCTACATGTACATAAGAAACTAACTCTGTCATTTTGCTCTATTATACATTATAGACAACATAGTTTCAATAGGCTGATTTTCAATCAAATGACTTAGACTACGGGCCTAGTAGGGCAGTGTTGTTCCTAACATTCAATGGGCCTAGGAAAACTGAAAGATATGGACCCTCTCTATGAAAGGTCGATTCTGAACGTAAACGGATGTTTGGAAAAATAACTGAAACGGACGCAATATATTATAATTATCAATATAAATGTAGATGTATCATACAATTCTTGATTCATAATTGATACAAGCACTAATCATAAAGTGCTAATTTTTAAGTGTCTACTTCATTAATTATATTAGGCTCTTTCTAACTATAAGCCCTATATAAATACCAAACCTTGCCTATAATCAGAAAAAATAACCCTTAATTAGGGTGATGTGTCCACACCAAAGCATAAAAATATGGTAATGGTGCATATTAGACTAATAGCCCAGCTTAACCCATAGTATAAAAAATTTATAATAGTCTCATGACGAGATCGTTTTAAATACATGGGGTAAATAGACTATGTAATATATTATATGAAAATAAATAAATTTTTAAATAAGACGGTCTCATGTGAAACCCTTTCTATTAAGTTTATAATCAATTAAAATTTAGAAGGTGTTCTCTTCAACTTATTTTTTTGACTTATTACTTATTCTTATTGGAATCAGATCAGATCAGACGATCGGATGTCGATTAGATCGAGAACTATTCGGTCGATCGAGAAAGTTTCGGATCGGACGGACGGATCGGACGGATCGGACTGCACGGATCGGATCGACTGATCGGACCATACCTTATTATTATTATTATATTATTTGTTTATTATTATTATTATTACTATTATTATTATTATTATTATTATTATTATTATTATTATTAGTATTACTATTATTATATTATTATTATTATTATTATTATTATATTATTATTATATATTATATTATTATTATTATTATTATTTATTATTATTATTATTATTATTATTCAACGAAAAATTGAATCCAACTAAATATAGCCAACGATATTTGGGCATCAATCCAAAGAAGCAAACATGTAGTTTTGATGTTTAATTTGTAGAATGTAATATACGTATATTATTATTAGATGGAGAAACTATGTATAATAATAATATTAATAATAATACATAATAATAATAATAATAATAATAATAATAATAATAATAATAATAATAATAATAATAATAATAATAATAATAATAATAATAATAATAATAATAATAATAATAATAATAATAATAATAATAATAATAATAATAATAATAATAATAATAATAATAATAATAATAATAATAATAATATTAATAATAAGACATAATAATAATAATAACAATAATAATAATAATAATAACAATAATAATAATAATAATAATAATAATAATAATAATAATAATAATAATAATAATAATACCTTAACTACTATTATTAATAACAAACTCAATGAAACCAAATCAAATCGATCGGACGAGATAGGATCGGATGAGGACTGGATCGAGTCGATTAGAAGATTCGATCGGATCGATGAATCGACCGGATCGAGCTTAAGTAAATTCAAACCTTATCCAATCAGATCAGACGAATCCCTATGGCCAAATAGTTTTTGTAGTTAATTTTTGTTCAAATCAATAGATTAGACTAATAGCCTAACTTAACCTCTATGGCTAAATAGTTTCGGGAGCCCAAGGAGGAGGCCAAGTGGCCCAACAAGCTTTGTAGTTGATTTTGTCATTTTTCTTAGTGTTTTTTTTTACTTGAAATCTTAAATACCTAAATTTTACTTTCGGTCTCCTAAGATAACATTTTTCTCAAGAGACGTGTCTTAAACTCAGCTCATTAAAGCTTAATGCATACTCTTTCTCTATATTTTTCTTTATGAGTCGATCCAATTAAGATGATCTTTCAAATAGACTGTATCTCTCAAGATTTATGTAAATTTAATCCATTAGTGGTTAGGTTCATAATCAATATTAATTCCCAAAATCAAACAGTTACTCTCCTGTGAGATGGCTTTAGCCGTGCAATTGGCCCAGGCCCAATAATTTTTTAAAAATATTCTGATGTAGTAATTTTAAAGACTTAAAAAGACAATTCCAAGACTTAAAAATCCAATTACAAGACTTAAACGGTCAATTTCAAAGTTTTTAATATCAACTTTAATGTTTGAATTATCCTATTTTAAAGTTAAATTGATAATTTAATGTCCTGCAATAGGTCTTTTAAATCTTAATATTGGTTTTTAGGTATTGAAATTGACCTTTTAAGTCTTAAAGTGTCAAATTCCATGAAATGTTAATTTCAAATCTTTGAAATTGATCTTTTAACTCTTAAATTAACATTTTAATTTGTGAAATTAGTAAAAAAAAATAAATACTATTGAATCGGCCCAATAAATCGCATCTCACAAGTGAAACGATCTCACCCAAGTTTTTGTGAAGATCAAAACAATTTTGATTCTCTCTCCCTACCCGTGTGGTGTCAATAGCCATAAGAAATTCTTTTATTGTTCATCGCTTTTTAAAGTTTCAATATATAAGATCGTTCAATTTTAGAATTCAAATTTTGATTTAATTATATTCTTATTCTTAATAATGTTTTATTTTAACATACAGCATGAAAATATTTTTAATCATGTTTTATTCCTATTAAAAAGCATGAAAACATACTTTAATACTAAAATGAGATGAGTAAAGTTATTTTTACCCAAACTATGTAATATAAATGGTAAGATTCTTTATGAGAACAATAAATAAAACACGCAAAACTTCTTTAAGGAACAAAGAGAATAGTTTTCTAGTACTTCCTCCATTCCAACTTACTTGCAACGTTTGTTTTTTCACGCAGTTCAATTCACTAATTCAATTTTTAATATTTCTAATTATATATAATATAAAATTATAAAAATTTGATATTAATTATATTTGCAATAAGACGAATCAAACAAGATCTCATTTGACTATATTTTAACTTATAGATTAAAAATTGATCATAAATTAAGAGTGATAAATAAATAGTGTCATTTTATCAAATGTTGTAACTAATATGAAACGGAGAAAGTATATTATTTGCCCCGAAAAAAGTACCGTCGAAATTGAAATAGTAGGTAAAGCATCATTTGACAAAAAATGTAGAAGTAAATTGAAGTTTGGTCAAAGACATTGACATTAACATTTCCTCGGTTGGTAACTTGGTTATAGACTTCGGAAATTCATTCTCCCTTACTAAATTTCGTTGGAGTCATCGAATTAATTTTTGGTCGGTATTTTAGGTTGAAATGTCAAATACTCAAATTTATTTTAAATTTCTCAACTTTCTCCTTCTATTCAATTTGATGGTGAAATTTCATTTTGCAAACTATCCATTGCACTAATTCAGTTTAAATATCTCTGATTATACAAGATTAAAAATTAAAAAAAAATTAATATCAATAGTATTTATATATTACAACTAGTTAAACAAAATTTACTTACTTATTTAACTTATAAATTAATAATACAATATAAATTAATAATAATCAATAAAAGATAAATGGTAATATGATATGTGACTATAAAGGAAAGCAAATCCTAAAGAGTGAAAACGACCAACTCTAACAAAGCCTAACCTTACCATTTGATAAACTACCCCTATTTTGAAATGAATTTTGTTATGGATGATAACATTTCTCCTTACAATATTACTGTCAATAGAAAATTTATAAAACAAAAAGAGTATGGAGACAAGAAAAGAATGATAGTCATTTATGTTGGATAATTGCATACCTCGATGACTAGTGAAGAATCCATATTACTAATATGAGATGAGTAAAACAATCATCTTTACATATATGCAGAATCAATAATTTTCATTTTCATTCATTATATATTATATAATTTAATATTAAAGTTTATTTGGGTTTGTAAAACCAAGCCTGAATTCCCCTGTAGATAACGATTTATGAAAAGTATCCAAGATTTCGGAAGAAGATTTTGGAAGAGAAGAAAACAAAGGTCACGACTTATTTCATTTGTAATGTTGCAACTAGTGAGAAACAGATAGTGAACGTAGACTAATTTTTGTTTGTTTAGTAGACTATACTTCACTTTGTCAACCATTTACCCTCTAATTTTAGGGTTGATGGGTTTGGAACTATGAGTGAAAACTACAATAACAATTGAAACTTGCACATTCAACCAAAGAAGTATGCATCACACATTTACATTACAGATCTAAACTAAAAATGATAAACCTCTATGAAACAGGTTCTGGCTGAGGGTAAGCACAAACCAAAGACGACGAAGGAGGAATACATCGTCTCTGCCTCCTACTTCTGCTTGAAGAATTTGAAGAACACCCCGACAATGTTGATGAATTAGAATTCGAGGGCACAAGCCTACTCGATTGGCTTCTCAACTTCTTTTGATCTACTTCACCACGAGTATTGTTTTTGGGTCTAAAATGGCGAACCCTTGTTTCGTCCAAGGCCGCTGGGAGAACACACTTGCACAATAGACCTTGAGAAGGATGGTAAGACAAATGACTTAGCCAAATATTCATCTTTTGGAATTTAGAAGACATTCTTATGGTTTAAATGCATTTATAGGATCAAAATCAAGTTAGCAACTTATAATACCTTATCGATAAATTTGGGCTTGTACACAAGAGAAGAGTTTATTGCACACAAACCCAAGGGAATACCATTTTAAAACCATCCCAGCACCCAATTGCAAACCCCCCCTCAAGTTCGCATGTGGGAGTAATCAATAAGCATAGAAACGCCTTTCTTTTCTTAAATTTTTTATTAAACCATCGGCTCTGATACCATGATAAATCCGAACTTAAACACAAAGACCCACATAAGAGGAGAGTTGATTGTACATAAACACAATGAGGTTCCATCCTAACACCAATTGATATTAAGAGGAGTAGCCATCAAGTATATATATTAGTCAACCTCTCTTTAATTCTTCGATGTGGATCACATGTGGTTTATTTACCATTACTTATTGCATCATTATAAGAAAAACTAACATTCTCTTTTTTGCACATCACCATTTTGAGTTCTCAACACACTTAAGAACAATAACAAATTTTATATAAGACCGTCTGACCATCAGATCAGACCCGCCCTTTTATGAATCATTAACTAGTTGAAGCATAACTCACCCATTAGTCCATTTGCATTACATAGTGATAAAAAGCAGCAAAAAATCAACACAAATCATCATGGAAATAGTAGGATCAAGGAAAACTGAAAGATGAATTAGGACTTAGGAGTATAAACTTACCTAGTCGAGCTAGTCGATTGACCCAACTTGGAATGGGCTTTCTAGTCAAGCGTATACATAAATCATTGCAAAAATGGTTACAATTTTTGCTAATGAGATGATAAGTGTTACCAAAGTACTCTTTAGAAAGCTTCTCTATCAATGTCCGAACCTCCTTCGCATCCATATCTGTTCGTCCGACCAAAATTGATTTTCGAAATGTGAAGCCCGGGCAATGCTTGGGTTCCACTTCGAATACTCCGGTTGTGGCAAGATCATGAGCTCCAAACGCGTACTCGACCCCATGCACTGATCACGATTCAACATGCCAATATTACAAAGCAATTATAACACTACGTATCAAGAATTAGGCTAACTGGTTACATAAGACGTTATGCAATGGCTTCAATTACAACTAACACGTCAACAATACTACCAGAACCTTAATCTTAACGATATGGAGTCATATGGGAAGTGGGAATGTGGGTGCACTTCAAATTACAACTAACACGTCAACAATACTACCAGAACCTTAATCTTAACGATATGGAGTCATATGGGAAGTGGGAATGTGGGTGCACTTCAAATTACAATGGTAAAGAATAAAAGCACAAAAAGCTATATGGAGTGCAAAATTTTGCATCCTAGGCTAGATTTTCAAGACCCTTTACAAATCCTATAGTACATAACTATGTTACGTGTATATGAGTATTGATGTCGAATACTGGTACGTGTCTAAGTGTCAAATACATCTAAATATTCAATTTTACGCCTAAAATGAAGTGACTAAGTGTTATACCAATGTCCGAGCATTAGAATCGGATGCTCAAACATGGATACATGAAGCAAAATGAAGAGTCCAATTATCATAGTTACATAACAATGCTAAACTAGAACACAATTCTAGCATATGATTATTTCAACTTGACCAATTTCTAGGTAATCAAATACAATTCTCAAGCACATTAAATAAAAGAGGACATGATGTTTGGCGAACCACTCATGAGTCATAACTCGTAGCTAATTAAAGTGGCTAATTTGACTCGTTAATTTTAAACACTCCACTCTTATGTTGGCACAATGTCACATAATTCGCTTATCTAATCACGAATCGAAAAAAGCCAATTTTGAGAAGACAAAACAAGATATGTAAAAATCAACATATTTTTTCCTCAATTTTCTGGGAAAAAATTCCTGATTATCTGAATTTCACTTTCAATTACAGGAAAAATTCTCTGCCAATAAAACCCATCAAAATTCGACATATATATGCAGTTAAAAACCCACTTTCTAATCAATAAAAAAAATAATGTAAAGACCCAATTTCCAGCAATCAAACAAACATAAGAAAACAAAAAAAAAAACAATTTTGGAAAAATCCCATTAGAAAATAACCCAAAACAAAACAAACCCATATTAATTTTCAAAAAAAAAAAAGCAAAAACCACTAGAAACAGATCTATAATTAATTAAAAATTACATAAATTCAGCCTTAAAAGAAAAAGAAAATACAATAAAAAGAAAAAAAAATTACCTTGAACACCAGAATGGTAAATACCAAGACCAAACCAATAAGCATATCCATTAATGGGAGTAAGATCATACACATTTAAATAAACTGGTACTACACCAATTTTCTTCTTCTTTGATATCAATTTACACAACATTTTTTAATTCCTCTTTTTTTTTCTGACCTATTTTTGTGATATATAGATAAATATAATAGTTTTAAAAAATCAATATAGCCCAGAAAAATTAATTTATAATCTCTAGAAATTAATTAAAAATTTAGGCCAAGGAAATTCCTTTAATTTGATTTTTTTGACTAGAAAGGGAAAAAATCAGGAATTACAAGGAAAATTAATGAAGAGAGAAAATTTATGGGCTTATCTTAATTTAAAGAAGGATAGATAAAGACTGTAGAGTTTTAAAATGAATGGAAGACATAATTTTGGTGGGAAATTAATTATGAGATTGCTTGTTTTCTAGTGTTGTGTTCCCTTTCTCTCCATAACTTCACGTTCAATCTTTTACCCCTTTACTCTTCCACTCATTTTATAATTCTAATTGTAATAATAACAAAACACCAAGTCCCATGAGAGACCGTCTTTTTAAGACACGCCTCTCAGGCTCAATCCATTAGTGTTTAATTCTTAATCATATTCTATATTTTTCTTTATGGGCCGACCCAATTAGAGTTGGTCTCTTAAAGAGATCGTCTCTCACAAGAATTTGTGATAACCAAATTATAAAAATTAATAGGAAAAATTAATATTAATAATTTAATTTTTTATTAATCTGCAGTGAATGATCCCACTTTCGGATTATTTTCTAATAATTCAATCTTTGTGATAAAGTTGAGAACAACATATCATATTACTAATAATAGGTAATAATAGGATATGCTACTAGCAAACCAAAATAAAGTTTGGATTATTCACAGCGAACTAAGGACAAATATTAGATTATTTGAAAATAATCTAAATGTGAGATTTATTACAGCGGATGAGCAAAAGATAGGATTACTAGTGTCAATTTTTCCAAATTAATATTAATAATCCAACCTTTTACTGATTTGTTGTGAATAATCTCATTTTTGATTATTTTTTAATAAAATAACATTTGCTCTAAGTTTACTATCAACATAAACTTTTATTTTTTAATAATTCAACATTTACCGTTAGTTAGCTATCAAGTATCAACATATCATAACAGTATGTTGACGGTAAACTCTAGGCAAGAATTTGTTTATTAAAAATCAATTTAAAGTTATAATTATTCACAGCGGATGGGTTAAAGTAAACTCTAGGCAAAAGGTTGTTTAGTAATGCAACATTTAGCGTAGTTAGCTATCAACATATCCTAACAGTATGTTGACAGTAAACTCTAGGCAAAAATTTGTTTATTAAAAAACAATCTAAAGTTGTGATTATTCACAGCAGACGAGTGAAAGATTGGATTAATAATATCAACTTTTTCTCATAATAATGATTATGTATTCACAAATTTTTGTGAGAGACGGTCTCTTTAGGAGACAATCTCTAATTGGGTCAGCCCATTATAAATTTTTTTAAATATTATAACTAGACATTAAGAGTGATGTAAGTAGACAATAAGAATACGGTAAGTAAGCATTAAAATTAATATAAGTAGACATTCAAAATACGGTAAGTAAATATTAATCTTTCATGAGTTGGACTTGAGATATGTCTCAAGAACCAGCCGGTAATGTACAAATTCTGATAAAAGATGGTCATTAGTCTCATCAAGATGGTCTTATATAAGAGTTGATCATTACTATGTTCAGTTTTGGTTTTTAGACTACCTTTGTATAAAGTAGGCATGGATCTCTTCAACATGAGAGTGATAGGGAATGTCCCACATTTGGTGTGTTTACTACATGGTTTGACATGAGATACGAACCTTTATGCATTCGGCTGAAGTATTTTCTCCGTTGCATAATATTTACAACTGAGTGTGATATGTTATGTGAGAAAATATAACTATCAGTAGCAAGTATTATGGAACAGAGACAGTATTACAGTATTATAAAAGTAATCACATCCCATATGGATCTAGGAAAGTATAACCCTTTAACACAATTTTCCAACTAAAACAGATAAATGAAAAAAAAAAAATAGAAAATACATATAAATCGTAGTAAAATACCATGTCCTACCTTGCTAATGCTGTAATAGCATAGCACGAAAGTTGTTAAAAAAAGACCGAGCCAAAACCCAAACCAAAAGTAAATCGACTCGAAATATGTGTTCCTTTTTTAGGTTTATTGAACCGACGACTCAAAGTTATATCCGAACCGGTTTGATAACCGAAAATGGGAAAACTGAACCCGAGCCGTAACCGACACATAACCGTTAACCGAGATTACTCGAACCTAATAATGACCGACCCGAGTCATATGATATCCGACCCGAATCATGTTCGAAACCGAACTCGATCCGGCTAAAACCGACTTAACCCGAATGAAGTTTAGATCGAGTTGCTGTAAACCTGAACCAATTTTTAACATAGTTTATGATCAACTCATATTCAATCATCTTATTAGTTATTCTAATAAAGTGATAAATATTTTAATAAAATAAATTTTATAATTACATGGTTTCATATGTTTAGAGTTAATAATCAATGGTAAATGTTTATTTAACTACTTTTAATCGAATTAGATGAAAATTGATAGAACTTTATAATTTAATTTTCGGTCAAACAAGTAACGTAACAATGTAATAATGATCACTAATTGATTTGCATTTTAACTATTTTACTTTAAGAAAAGAGAACCTTATCATCAATTAAAAAATGACTAACAACTTAATCTGATACTAACTTGATCGACTTGAGAAATACTTAAACCCGATTTGTACCCGGTAAAACCGAATCAATTATTAACTAATGATAACCCGAGATCGAATGAAACTCAACACGAACTTCAACCGACACCGAACTGATGCTAACTCGATAGCTCGAATAATCGATCAGATCACCAACCGAACCGTGAGTCAGTGACTAACCGACTCGACCCGAGTGTGACCCATCGCAACACGCATCCTAAAAATAACCGATCCAAAATACAATTGAACCGAATGACATCCGTCCGAAATGACCCGATCCCCCGGTAATGAATTTTATGAAGAAAATGAGATGATTAAAGTTGGACAATCATGGCTATCAAGGTACCAAAGAGATTTTTGAACCAAAACTACACTAATTTCTCATTTCTATTACCACCGTTTATTACCAAACGGGTCGTAAGTAGAATGGAAAAAGTAAATGAGACACATATACGATGACTAAGAGAGGGGATTTGTTACGATATTTCATGTAGTCATGTAATCACAAAACTCGATCCAAATCAAGATGAACTAATATGAATTTATGATGGAAGAATGACAATTGCATATGGATCGGAGTCTCCATACTGAAACGTGCAATGTCTACTGCTAGCTAGATCCTTGATCAATTCTTGTTTGGGGTGATAGATGCTACTTTTATGCGCATAATTATTATGGTAGGTAGACCCGTGAAATAGATTAAGTTGGGTCGGGTTCAGGTTCAGATAATGTATATAAACACGTTAGAAACCTCTTGATCCAAATTACTTAACCCGTTTACTTAATTGGGTCAAAAATCACAACCTTAACCTTACTTGCAACAGATCTGATTGACCTAATTGTGACCCACATAACCTATTTAGCGTTTTTTGTTTTCATTTTAAAGTTTTTAACATTGACTACGTCTTACTTTTTTATTAAGCTTTAATTTTAGGAAAAATTACCTAGAATAATTCAAACTATTCATGATTTTCCTACAATAATCCCACCTATTGATTAACCATGAATAATCCCAACTTTGAGGGGTATTTTCCTAGAGTAAACTTGGGTAACCCGATGACCTGCTATAGTAGGTAATTCACCAAAAAAAATAAATTAAATATTAATTTTAAATTAGAAAATATTTTTGAAAATTTACATAAAAAATTCTAAATAATAAAAAAAATCATAAATTTTTTATGAATATTTTTTTAATATTTTTTTCGACATTTTATTTTAATTTATCTTTTTTTTAAAAAATAAAACTTGCTATAGCAAGTCATCTGGTCACCGGGTTTACTCTTGGAAAATGCCCCTCAAAGTTGAGATTATTCATGGTTAATAATTAGGTGGGATTATTGTAGGAAAATCATGAATAGTTTGGATTATTCTAGGTAATTTTTCCTTAATTTTATTATTTAATAAAACAATATCTCTACTTAATAAAATTCTATTTTTCTTAATTTCCGTGAACATTCCTTGTGAGAACTTTATTAATAAATGAAGATTATTAATTTTTTTTAATAACCATAATTGTAATCATTTTGACCTTAAGAAAAAAATTATAACCTGAAATTAATTAATTTAGTAATCATTTATTATAAAAAAATTGAAATTCAGCCGATTGAGTTATTCTTGTATGAGTGGTCTCACCGCAAGGCAGTTTGACACAAGGCTTGATGATCGTATTGTATTTTGAGATGCATCACATATATGGACTATATAACTCAACTAACACAAATTATAAAAAATAAAATCCCAATATAAATCCATATTTTTAGGTCGTTATTTGGATGGGGTTAGTTCTTAAACTGACAATTGAAAAGCCATGGCCCATGGGCGAAACCGCAGCCTATTGGACACAATACATCAACAAAACTTAGTATTCATCATAAGTTGTTAGTGTTCTAAATTAGCATGATTAATTTATGATTAATTTAATTGATTTATTTCTAATGTTATAGCCACAATCAAATATAACCTTCTTTCTAAAATACTTATAACCGATAGTGATATGTATTATAAAACGGAGGAACTATATGTCATTAACGTACTTCTTTTAATTTCTCTTACTTTTAATGCTATTTATATAATAGCTACTCTTGTGAGAGACCCACATTTTTATTTTTTCTATAATTTGTACTAATTAGGCTATTTAGCCCATATATTTATTGTGTCTCTCGAAAAGATCGTCTCTCACAATAATTTGTGTTCATATAATTTTGTAGTTTTTACTTTTTAGTAATTTATTATTATCTTTCATTTATAAGTATTGTGTTGCAATCTCCTAAAAACATACTTTTTTGTGCTGAAATATTCGCTACATGTCGATTATACTTATCATTTAAGATTTTAAGATTATTTCATATATGCTGCTAGTGTGTAAGAAATAATATAGTTAAGTTTGATATTTTTAAATCGTTTATACAAATAATTTCATAATATTAACTTTTTTATTATTTTTTATCATACATAATGTAATATGAGTACTTCATATATATAGTCAAAATACTGCATTGAATTGAGTAAAAAATTATATATAGCAAGTATAATAATCCGATGAAGTAGTTAATTACTTGCTAATATTTCTATCATCTGCCGCTTTTAGTTAAGAAAATCTAGTCATAACATGGTCCAGAAATTTGCCAACAAATGTATTCATTAAATTCATACTATTCCTAGATTTCTTTACTATTTTGAGGGAAATTAAAGCAATGTAATAGAAGTAATAATCAAGCGTTGGCATAGTAATTAAATAATTCTTTCATTTCATTATACTCGCTCCGATCTTATTTGTTCTTTCACTTTGGGTTTTTCACAAATATTAAAGTAGATAGAATCTTTGGGTTGTAGTGGGTATTATTTTAATTAAATAGTAATGTGAAGTAATAATTGCATTGGAAGTATGAAAGAGAAAATAATTAAATAGTAGTGTGAAATAAGGAAAGTAGGGTTTTAAAGGGTAAAAGTGAGATGAAAATTTTTCAAAAATAGGAAGTATTCTAAAGTAGAAGAACTTTTGAAACTACTCGTTATAAGTAAGGTGGAAGGACTTAAAAGAACGAAGGGAGTACTTGTTACATTTCACTTTTTACGCATTCTTATGTGTTATTTTGTTTATTTATATCTTGAATTATATAAGTTTTTAAAAATTATAAAAAGTTAATATTATGAAAGTATGCGATTAGACGATTCAAACAAGATCCCACTTGATTATATTATTACTTAGACATTAACCACAATATATAAAATAAGCTTAAACGATAAATAGTACACGTAATCGAAATGTAACGAGTATTTCAGAACGGAGGAATTACAAATTCAAACCTTTCTTACATTCAACAAACTTTGCTAAAATCTCACAATTATGAATCATAGTAGATCATCAATCATTATCAATCCAAACAAAAAGAAATGTGTATGATTTTTTTTTTGCACCTATATTTTTGTATAATACTTCAATCTATCATCAAAATGTATTAGTTTCAATGATCAAAAAATAAAAAAATTAACAAAAAAATAGTAAAATATTTACTAAAAAAACCGAGGATCTCACAAGTCGCAATCTCATTATTTCTCTTTTTTATAAGAATATGTTATGTCGTGGTCTCAGTTTCTATGGACTCTAATCATAATTTTTATAACGAGAATATCAACTCCTCCAAGCATAAACAAGTAAAGAAAATCCATTTGGACATTTCAATTCATTTTCTTCAACACTTTCCCATTCCAAAATTGAACTACTTGATGAAGTTGATGAAATTGAAGAAGAACATGCACTTATTGTTTTTACCAACAATTTCTTCTTCAATTTCTTCCTTTCATAGTTTAACCCACATGCATCTTGTGACCAAATTACCCCTTTTTTATCATCATTATTACCATTTTGCCCTCCATAATTTTGATAATTTTTTTTCACTTTTTGTTCTTCATTATTTTCTTTTTCAAATCTAAGTGTAAATAAAGCATACCCTTCATCATTATATGTACCAAAATCTTCCTCAAATAACCAATTATAAACATCCCATGAAAGTTGAATTGGGTACCCATCAACTTCAATTCTTTCACTTCCTCTAAATTTCCATCTCAAATGCTTCACTTGTAAGACCCGTTTTGAATCAAAACGGATCTCTAATCTCGGATCCTCTTCATTACTTGTATTTAATTCAATCAAAATTAACCTAGATTTCCCTCCAAATTTACTTCTTGTAGAATAAAATCTATTCCCAAATACATGTTCTCTTCTAATCACCAAAGATTGCAACTTTCTCTCATTAAAATCATTAAAAATTGCAACTTTCTTCCTTTTAATCGTCAAAAAAGCTTCTTTTTCCATATCCCCAACAAAAAGCACAATCTCCCCTTCAAAAACCACCACAATGTAAAACCCAGAAATGGGTCCGGGTCCGGGTCCAAACCTTGCATTAGCAAGATCCCAAAAGATGTAAATTGGGCTTTGAGAGGGTAATAAAGGTGGAAGCTTTTTAACCCCAATTTTGTTCCAAAAAATGAAGGGTTTCAAGGTAAGATGAAAAAAAGTTGTAGAGAGAGAAAAAGGGGGTGTAGAGAGAGAAAGGGGAGGATAGAGATGAAGATTAAAAGAGTGAGAAAAAAGGGAATGTGACCAAGTTAATGAGAACATACCCAAATGAGTTTGGTATATACAAGTACTTAAATTTGGAGTAGAATAAGTTGTTTTAATGCTTGAATTTTGGTGTTCATTTTTATGATCATATTCAAGAGTAGTAGTACAAAGCCGAAAACAAAGTGGGCTCATTTTTTTCTTTTGGGTGGGTTTTGGGTTTGGGTGGGTTTTGGGCTTCATTTTTTATTGGAAAAAAATTGTTTCATGGGGATTTGAAGAGAGGGAAGGAGAATGAAATGTGGGTTTATAAGGCGTGAAGAACGATGAAAGAAGAGAGAGAAAGTGGGGTCATTTGGAAGGTTGGATTTTTGAATGGTGCTGGGGAGTGTGCAAGTTGGGGTTAGTAAAGAAGTTTAGGAGAAGGTTAGTATACTTTAAGATTTTGATTACGATTTTTCATCGATTTATAACAAAAAAAATTTATTTAAGTGAAATCTTGATAGATTCATTTCATGTATCATCATCATACTCAGTGTATTCCGCTCAAAGAAAATTATGATCAGGGTCTGGGGAGGGAGGAACGATGGCATGCTCACACCCATAAGGAGAGTACGATCAAAGAGTCCCTCGGCTCGAGAACTGTCTTCTAGCAAGAGGAACCTGCAGTTCACAAATAGAATAGAAGCACACACACAAACACAAAGATAAGATCAAAAAAACAGATAAAAAGCGACAAAAAGAAAAATGATAAAGACAAATGAGGGGGTAAAGGGACAGATTTACTAATCTGGGACTTGAACAATTATACTTTTTAAATATCAATTTTTTAGAATTTTTAATAATTCACAATGAAAATTATTTGATTTTAAGTGGAATCTTGTTAGAATTGATTTTGAGGATGTTAGAATTGCTTTGTCACGGGTGAAGAAGGGTGACTTGCACTTTTGATTTCCTAAAGAAGGGGTTTTATCATTTATGGGCCAACTAAAGATAGAGATAGTTTTTTGAATTGTGCAACTTTTTGTGGTGAATTTCCTATTTTATGTTAATGCCTAATGAGAATCGTAACACTTCGGTCCAACGGATTATTGGTGACTACTTATAAATATTGTAGACTAGCTCTACAGATCAACACACTTATTTTCAGTGAACTTTGACCTCATTCGTGTGTGCCCGAGAAAACTTCCCAGAAGATCACCCATCTTAAGATTACTCCCCACCAAGCACGCTTAACCGTGGAATGTTTAGCAAACGAGCTTCCATGAAAAAGGATACACCTTATTGATATGAGTAGTCTATCAATCATTTTCAAATCTAAATCCGAGGTATCACATTTATTTTTTCACATTCAATATAATATATTAATTTTTAATAAATTCTAATCGTATTTAATTAAAATTCATGAAAATTTGATATTGATAGTAATTACATTGAGATGAAATAAACAAAATATCATTTGACTATATTTTAACTAAAGGTGTTCAAAACAGACTCGATGACCCGATAGACACCCGACTTTATAATCGAACCCGATTTGACCCGACTTAAAAATGGATCTACAATTATGTAAAAACCAATGTGAACAAAAAACCCGATTTTGAACCGACCCGAAACACCTGACCTAAAATCAACCCGATGACCCGAATGAACACCTCTAATTTTAACTTATAGATTAAAAAAAATACAAAATAAAAGCAATAAGTGAATGTTGACTAGAAACTAAATGGGACATGTATAATTTTTATAAATGTTAATCATACACTATATTAATTTTGTTGTATAGTAAAGAAAATTAGATTGAATAAGAGAGTGTCATGTGTAATTTTTTTATTGGCCAGCATTATCAGAATATTTATGTCAGGGATATTAATTGCATGATTTTCAATTCAGTCAATTTTAATCATTTACGGAAATAAAATGTTGCATTCATATTAATGCAAGAATAATTGCAGAAATTTCAATTCAAATAAGTTTATTCTTTACAAAAATAAAAATTTGGATTTATATTATGACATAAATATTAATGGCAGGAATATTAATTGCAGGATTTTCAATTCAGTCAATTTTATTCTTTAAAATAAAACGTTGGATTCATAATAATGGCAGGAGTAATAATTGCAGGAATTTCAATTCAGACAATTTTATTCTTTTACGAAAATAAAAAATTATTATTTATATTAATGGCAGGAATATTAATTGAAAAAATTTCAATTCAGTCAATTTTATTAGTTGACAAAAATAAAAATTGTCTTTTAATACAATGGCATGAACTACAATATAAATACACCATTTGACCAAATTAATTATTTGCTCATACCATTTCTCTTTTCTCAAACTTCAGTGTCGGATTACAATATATGCATGTAAATACTTTATTACGCACCTTCACATAATATTTTCGTTCTTCTAAAATTTCATTAAGATATAAACATATTTAAAAATCCGTGCATTGCACAGGTTTTTATACTAATTTAGTGTAATTATTGATATTTTGTGCTCTCGTAGACTTATTTTTGGGTCCGCTCAATCTCCCGCAAATTTGAAAATTTCCCCAAAGCATATACTTACCAAAGCTACTGTGTACGAAATAAATTAGCGACATAATCATGCAAATTGTGTGTAAATAAAAGGGAAAAAACACTTCCAATATTCCGCATAAGGCAGTGTTTGTATGGGGTTTTTTTTCCTGAAAGATACAGACAAATCATATCCGTTCTCTAGGAGGGAGTAATTAAAGAGAAATGCGCGCAGTCAAGAAACCTCCCACTTGATATTTGCACTCAATAGGGATTGAACCGGGCAAACTTTCTGCTTCAAATACAGATGCTCTATCCATTAAGCCACAAGCGCTTTTGTTCATATTGTGTTTAAATGATTAATGATGATTTGTTTTTTGTTTTAAATTTTGTTATTATCCTTTTGGTTTGTGACAACGTTGTTAGATGTATAGCTGGATAAATGTCAGAAGATCTTGGCATCATACAATTTAATAAAAAGAATGTAAAATTTCAAGTGTCATTTTCATATTGATTTGTCATATAAAGAAAATTTTACCAAAGTTAATATCAACTTATTCCTTAATATTTGAGTTCATTACAAGATATATACTTATAAATTTTCTTGAAATATTATATTTTTGAATTTAAAAGCTACATAAATTTCAAATTAAAGTTTCTTAAAATATATTTGTTTTTTATGTGTAGTATAAGCTAATTAATAAAATTTTTTCATTAAAATTTTAATTTCTAAAATATTTCATCAAGAAACAAAGACACATGACAATCAAAAAATGTTTTGAGAATGACAAATAATTATTATGATTACGTTAAAAGATTTCTTATATTTGTCCTAAAAAGTATGAGAGCTTTAATTAATAATTATTAACAACCTTATTTTTTTTTAATAAAAGTACTATATATTCTAAAATAGTTTATCTATTTTATAAGAAATTAATATTATAGTACTTTTATACTCATAGTATGTAATTACATCTCTATTTAAAATTTATATTTATAACTTCGTGCACGAGTTTCTATACTAGTTCTATCTAATTATATCTAATTAGCTAAAATTAATTAAAATGTCGCCATGTAATTATTGTTAAAATACAAATAATCACGCATATACTCTAGGTGTTAAATTTAAAAAATAAATATTTTAAAAATGTACTATTCTCGTGTCTTGGCATTATCGTAAAGACAAAACAAAGTTTTTTTAAAAAAGCTAAAAGTTTGCTAATAAATATAAATAGCAAGAGATATAATATATTACCTCCGTTTCATTTTACTTGCAACACTTATTATTTTTGAAAGTTTCATATTACTTGCAACATTACTATTTTTGGCAAAAATAATCTACTTATTTTATCTTTACTTAATTCATACCCCTCTATCACCATCAATCATACATCATCCCATTAATTATTTAATATACCCACAAGTTACAACCACTATCTACTTATAATATTTTTTTTATTTCTACCCCACATATCACCATCAATCATACACCATCTCTACTTTTACCAAACTGATTTGACGACCCTTAAAAAACGTACTAAATCCAATGGTGCAACTAAAACGGAACGGAGGAAGTATTGTGTAGATGAAATTAAACATGAGTTAAAATGTATAAATAAAAAGTTAATTGCATCTTTTTAATTTTTACACGATTTATACATTAATTTTACTATTTTTCTTCAATAGGGGAAAAAAGTTAGGTGATATCCTTATGCGTCTTTTATAAAAAGTTAGGTAATATACAACTATTTTTTTAACGTATGTACCTGGTGGCTGGTGCATAAGTTTAGATTACAAAATAGGTAAATTTGTTAAAATTATATTTATATGTTTTCTAAAGACTTATTTGTCACTTTTAGAGAATATTATAAATTATATTTTAAAAAATGTACTTATTTTGTTAACTAAAATTATACATGAGGCGCATAAATTTGGTAAACTGTAAAAACAATAACGTGGTCATGCTGACATGTAAGAAAGTACTTGATATTGCATAATTTCTCGTTCCAGGATAGTCGTTACATTTGACTATTTGACTTTTTGCGTAAATGCATTATTTTGATTATTTATATATTGAATTATACAAGTTTAAAAATTACAATAAATTAATATTATGAAAGTATGCAATTAGACGATTCAAACAAAATTCCACTTAACTATATTTTTTCTTACACATTAACCACAATATATAAAATAAGCTTGAACGATAAATAGTGCCAAAAAACTTGATATTAATAATCCTTGTATTGAGACGAATCAAACAAGATCTCACATGACTATGTTTTAACTTATAGATTAAGAGTAAAATACAAATGAAGAGTAATGAGTAAATAGTGCCAAAAAAAATATGGGACATTTAGGCTAAATAGGAGGTAGTATTTAATATCGAATCCAATTTAATTTGACTCAAATATTCAAATTCGATATCAAAAAATATTCATAACTCTTAGGACCAAAAGCGTTTGTGGCTCAATGGATTAAGTATCTGCATGTGGAGCAGAAGGTTTGAGATTCGACCCCTACTAGACGCAGGTATCAGTTGGGGTTTTCTTAACTGTGCGCATCTCTCTTTACTCCTTCATTGGAGGAACGGGTATGATTTGTTTGAATCTTTTAAAAAAAAGAAAATCACCACCTAAAACCTGCCTTACGCAGGATACGTGTCCTATTCATAACTCTTTAGGCGTAAGAAGACTTCGCAAGCATAATTAGTAAAGCTTGTAAGCTAAGTGTGTGGAAACTCACCCACCGGCTAAGAACATTACTAATAAGATAAACCTCTTTGGACTCTTCCTATTTCCTATCACTTACCTTCTCTTTACAATAATTTATCTTTTTATGGATAAATTGAACGTGTGTATTTCTTTTTGTCCTGAACTTGAAAAGAGCACTGGTATGATCTATCTGCTATCCTCTTCTCCCCAAACCTGACTTGTATGGAATATCATATTGATGACTCTATCTCCGATTATGACTCTATAATTGAAATTCGTCTTATAATTTGCGAATTACGGCCTTAAAGTTTAGTACTTTTGCGAATTACAACCTTAATGTTTATTTTTTGCAAATTACAGCCACCTAAGTATCAAAGTTTACAAGTTCAAGCCAAAAACACATAACTCCGACCACTTAATCTAAAATACCGACCACCAAAATGGTCGGAATTCTGTGTTTTAGCTTGAACCTACAAACTTTGATACTTTGGTGGCTGTAATTCGCAAAAAATAAACCTTGAGACTGTAATTTGCAAAAGTGCTAATCTTTAAGGCTGTAATTCGTAAATTATTCTTTTTCAAATTTTTTTATTTTTGATGGTGATCAACTAATTTCTTTTAATTTTATTTTTATGTTTTTAATTTTTTTTAATTTCATTCGCACAATTCAATTCTTTTCATTTATTACACGTAATCATTTTTCTTTAATAATAACTATATTTTATCTTTAAAACTAATTTAAAGTGATAGATCTTATCCATGTTAATTAATTAATGAAGGTAAAGATCATGGATTATACCAAAAGCGCTTGTGGCTCAATAGATAGAGCATCTACATGTGAAGCAGAAGGTTTGGGGTTCGAACCCTATTAGGCGCAGGTATGGTATGTCCGTATCTTTTAAGAAAAAGAAAACCTCCTACCTAAACTCTGTCTTGTGCGAAATATTAAAATTGTCCTTTTCCTAAAGATGATTATGGAGATGCAACTAATAGTGTTTCCACTATGTATGCTTGCCCAATCTTGTTCATGTTTTGGGGTAACATTGAAGTGAAGTGAAGTGGATCATGTACGGTACTCATATTCTAAGGATCTAAACAAAAGATGGCCCTTTATATTAAATAGAGGAAATTTCATAGTTGATAACAAATGTCAATTTGTCAAGTTAATTAATTATTCGAACTATAGATCCAACAAAATTTTTTATCACTATACATGATTTGATATAATATTACATTAGCAAAATAATAAAAAAAATAAAAATAAAAATTGTGATGTTTTTAGATGGAGAAATTTTTTGATTTAAGATAAAAGTCTATGTAATTTAAAAAAAAATAGTTCATAGTGTGTATAAAAGACTTAAAACACAAACATCAAGTATCTTTTAACAAATAAAACTTTATTTATTACTTACCTAAGAAAAGATAATTCCAAAGCCAAAAAGAAATGAAAAAAACTCAAATTATCGAATAAAACATCAGCGTGAAAAAGTATTCACAACTAACTCTTTATGTGAAAAGAGAAAGAAGAGGAAACATACAAAAGACAAACATGAGGGTATAAGAATCCTTGTATTGAATTCTACTAATTTGACCATTGAATTTTACTTAATTTTGTGATAGTTAATCAACTCTATCAACTCTATAAATCAGAATCGAAATCGAAACCCAACGGTCTAAATTAGATTCCAAATTATAGAAATGAAATCGGATGGAACCAGAATCAAAATCGAAATGAGAATCAATTCAATTTGGACCGTGACCATCACTTTATGGATCTAAAGAAACATTTATTGATCCACTAAATTAAGGAGGAGGAAATTTCGTAGTTGATAAACAATGATTTTATAACAAGCTTTAAATCAAGGAGCTAGGAAATTTCGTTGCTTAAAATAATTGATGTCAACTTAATAAGTTGATATTGACAAAACTTGCAAAAAAGTTTCTTCACTAAACATGCTTTGCCCACTTATTTAATTCTTAGTAGCAATTTGGAGGAACATTTAAGTGTGATAAAATACACAGGGGTATATGATATTTGGTAAATAATTTTTTTATTTTTTATTTTGTTGTTTTTGGTTTTGACCTTTTGATTGGTCAAAAGTAAACAAAATGTTAGAAGAATTACTTTTTAGCTAGCTGGCTTTTAAGAAAAAAATGTAAATTTAATTTGATTGGCTTTTTATATTGGCTTATTGATTTGGTTCATATTTTCTCTAATAAATATTTATTATTGAGTATCTAATTTTTTCATACATCTCATAAACACCTGACCCAGCTAGTTTAAATGCCAAACAAAAAGCCAAACACTTGCAACTTGTCAAACAAGCCAACTAAAAACACACCGTCCCATTATCCGATTGTTGTCCTTTGCCTTCTGCTAATGTGAGGACACTTGATAACAAAAAAACATAATATGTTATGTATAAAATTGCCCAGAATAATTTATTTTTTGTCTAGTTTCCCTATAATAATCACAAGTATTGGTTAACTATGAATAATACAATGTATTATTGCTTTTTTTGAGTGCCATACTTGGTTTACATGTACACACTATACAAATGAAGTGTGTAGTTTCTTAACTTCATATACTAATTAGTGGAAGGCTATTACTAGGGGTGTTCAAAAGTTAGGGGTGTTCAAAAGTACCCGACCCGATTCGCTTTGTAAATGGCGGATCAAAAAAAAAATATTTGAAAACTCCGGGTCGGGTACCCGACCCACCTTAACCGGGTCGGGTCATGGACCGATTTCAAATGTATTGTTGCGAGGAGTTGATATGGGCTGTTGATGTTCAACTATTGTTTAAAACAAGCTCCATGAAGTTGTTGTTTGTTGATGTGTCCATGTGTTACCCACATGTGAGTTGTCCCACATCGGAGAAAGAGAAGAGTATGCATCAATTTATATACTCAAGGAGTAACTCCTACTGTTACGGGTCAAATATCTCGTATACCTGCAATGTCGAAAATACCCTTAGTCAAAGGTCAAAGTCAAATCATAAGTCAACGCATAGACTATCACTTCCAATAACTTCCCATCTCCTAAAGTAACTACTCGTTACCCCCACTTACACAAGCATAATCACCATGAATTACCATTAATTAGGTAACTACCTCCACAATCCTACAACTTATTGCTATAAATACTTCATTCATCTACATGAAAAAGGTACACAATCTTACTCATACTTGCACTTATCACTAGCATTTACCTATCCCGGTCTGACTTAAGCATCGGAGGGCTTCCCGGGACATCAGCCCCCAGTTTAGTCTTTCTTTGTGGTTGCAGGTACACCACTCGCGGCAGTCAAATCATCTTAAAACTAGCCACTAGTGAATCATAACCACAACTTTGAGATAACTTTGTTATTATTAAAAACAATAATTAAATATGTTAAAGTAATCAAAAAATAAAAACCGGGTACCCGATGTTTCGACCCGTCCAATTCGGATACCCGAAAATCGGATACCCGTATTAAATGGGCCGGGACACGATCCGTTAAAAAAGGTACTCGGCTTTTCGGGTACCCGATTAGCCGGGTACCCGCTAATGAACACTCCTAGCTATTACATTCTTTTCATGAATAAGAACACATATACAATCTATATTACATTCTTTGCCCCACATATACAATATTATGTCATTCTTCATTACTAATTTAACATAAATAAGAACACCACAACTAATAACGAAGAAGTTAAAAACAGAAAAACATAAATCTTTTTCACTACAACAAATTTAACTTTTGCGACATTAGATTTAGTGACATTACAAAATGCCACTAATTCATATTTTTAATGAAATAATTATTGGTTTTTATTTAAAGTTTCACCATAAAGTGATTTAGCGACATATTATTTGATTTTTAATGGCATATGTAATTGTTACTATAGTCTATAGTAGCATTTGTGAGAAAAGTCACAAGATCCCATGTCACAAATACTTTAGTATGAGTTTTTAATATGCTGCTAAAGGGTCTAATAAATGCACTAAATTTTCTATATATACTATTAATAATTTGAAATAGTGACATTTAGATTAAATGTCGCTAAATATATCTCACTAAAAGCAAATTATGTTGTAGTGTTTGTGCATTTACATAATGTTAATTTGATCATTTCAATCTTCAAGTCCTCTTTTTGCCTCTAATTGCTGAATTTTCTCAAAAGAGGATTTTCAGATTTTAATGGAGGATTTTTCGTGGGAAGAATAAGTTATAAATAGGAAGTTTTAAGTACAACTAACGGTTATAAACCATCCTGCTACAACCGGTTTCTTCAACATACAACTATGCCACTGGAAACAAGTACCATACATGAGATGATTCATGGTTAATCAATACTTAGAATTAATTTAGGACAATTTTTTTTTTGTTATATTCAAACCTTTGTATTAAGCAAAGGTAACATTGAGCTTTAAATGTATCGTATCTCATCAATTAACATTCTAAGATTTACTAAACATCTTAATATTCCTAGAAAAATCTTTATTATAGTTTTTACCTCAAAATTCATCACAACAACTTACATACATACATCTATTAAAACATGTTTTTCCTAATACATAAAACATATTTCATAAGATTTAGACGTAAAATTCATCACAATAATATACACATATCTACAAACACGACCTTCTTCATATATAAAACATATTTTATAATCTTTGTCTTGGGTCCAAAGCTCGACTTGCACACACTACTCTCGCTCCGCGCCCAGTCCAGATCCGACCCTGACGACAACTTTTCACAAAGTACGGTATCTATACCAAGAATGCCAATAACAAAGCCTTGGTCTCCGTATATTTTCCACTAGAAACATAAACGATCGATAGACTAGATAAACATAGAAAAAACCGAACACTATAGAGATGGAAATTATGGCAAAGATGAGCCGGTAAGATTTAGATAGCGTGACCGACACACCGGCGATGAATGCAGCCATCAATGCACCAAAAGAAACGGTGTTGCAAATAAGGGCCATAATTGAGAAATTCTGAATAGTCCATTTAGATTTAGCGGACACAAGCACAAAGTAAAAGAGTATGGCTAGTGTAGAGGTTGAAAAGGCTATAACATCTGATATTAGGAATACTTTGAAAGGACCCTTATTTTTAAGGACTGCTATTCCCATATTTTGGCCTATTGATTGGTCGAATCCACCCGGAAGTGTAAAACCGGCAGTGAAAGATACGGTTGCGATTAATGCTGCGACTACTAGACGACTTTCGGCTGTCTTTTTTATTGATACCATATCGAATTCTTCGATACCATCGTGTGAATTTTCTTTCCCGACTTCTAAATCTCTTTCGAATTTGTGAATTCGTCCTCCCCTTTCGACTTGTTTGTATCTTCCCGGGATAAACTGCACGATATAAAGATTAGAAGGTAGTCGCGTGCCTGATCTGGGGCCGGTGGGGCAATAACCCACGACCCCATTTGAGAAAAAAAATCAAATTCATTAAGGTTGCGTTTGGAAACACACATTTAATTTCAAATTGTGGATTTCAATTATGAAATCATAATGAAGAATTTGAAATGACAAGGATTGGTGTGTCATTCTCAAATGCTCATTTTAATTAACTACTTTTATAACATTTGTGAATTCGGCTCAAATCCAAATTTAAATTCTTGTTATTACCAAACACTAACTTCAAGTCAAATCCATATTTGCAAATGAAATCATCATTCCCAAACATACCATAAAAAAATTATATAACATGAAGTATATTTTAGGATCTCAGCCATTATCTTAAGTTTTTGTGGAGTTGGTTCCATAACGTGACAAGAGGCCATGAGTTCAAATCTCAACCACCACTTAGGTATGAAGAAGGCATGTGAGGTATCCACACTTCAAATTTATAGGTTATCGTATAAGGGAGCGTGTTAGAGTATATTGACATATATTTTACGGCTCAGCCATGGCTGTCGAGTAGTAAGGATAAACCGAGCTATCATAGCCCCAAGTTTTTTTTCTATCATCATCATCATGCCTGGGGTATTCAGCTCATAGAAAAACTATAAGCAGAGTCCTGGGAGGGAAGAAAGACGACAACTCATACCCATAAAAGAGAGCGCAGCCAAAAAGTCCTTCAACTCGAGAAAGGCCTAAAAAATATATTTTTATACACAAAATTGATATTAGCTTTAATTATATTTGGGTATAATTTACATGTTTTCCTATGTAATATGAGTTATTAAAGCTTTTTCATAAAATAGTTATAATATCAACAATACAAAACAAAACGAGTTTTATATTAATTATTACGCTTAGATTTTTAGAGGCTCTTTCAGGCCCATAAATGAACAAAAAGACCTTGGCCTTAATCATCTGTTAAATCAATCTTTTGGATGGATGAATTGATTCCTCAAGAGATTATAGCAATATAATACTTCCCTCTAGCTTTGCACGCTAGGACTCAAAAAGCTTTTACATATTTGAGTTTTATAGTGGAAACTCAAAGTGACAAAAGGAAATATTGTTTTTCAAATAAAAGATTTAGCATGTATGAGCATGAATGTATGTACACCCTCCTATTCATAGAGAATGAAACATTTGTTTATTGGGCCGATTCAGTGAAAATGTCTTATTTCTATTTTTGTCATTCTTTTTTACCCTTTTACCCTTACTATAACAACACATAAATATCAATATCCTTTATGGCAAAAGAGAGTTTTCCACTCACTTTTAAGTGGTCTTCCACCCCTCCTTAGTTTTGACGCAAAACCCAATCTCATTCTCTATAAATAGGAGGGAGTACACTGCAAAGAGTAGTGAAAGAAAAAAAAGTAGAAGTACTAACCTCTTGTGGACACATATCATTACCAAAAGAATAAATGATATCTCCAACAGTTTCCTTCTCATTATTAAATACCTTAACATCCATAAACGGAATAAGTTTTATAAAAGTGAATAGATAGTATAAACAATCATGCATATTATAATCCGGTGTTTTAGGCATTGATGATGTAAGAAGATGGAAAGGTGTATTTCCATCATTATCCTTCTCATTTGTAAGCTTATCAATATGCCCTAATCCAATAAGCCTATAAAGCTTTGTTAGACAAGTAAATTTTGCAGCATAATGTAACACATTTTGCCCATTTTTATCAACTATCTCTATGCAATCGGGACACAAAGAAATGAGCTTTTCGATTGCGCCCCAATTGCTTTGGAGCATTGCGATATGAAGGGCGGTTCGACCCATATGATCTTGGATGTATGACGCTGATGATTCGTCCTTGTAAGTCATTTATTATAAGGATCTCCAAGAGCTTTAGTTTATTGATTTTTGCTGCCGCGCAATGAAGGGGAGTTAGCCCTTCATTGTTTTGAATCCTTACTAACATTTTGTTTTTCTCCACTATCCTTGACACCATTTCTGTTAGTTGAAAAAATGCACACAAACAAATAAACAATTATTTTGATGATATAAAGTTTGGGATAAAAATCACCTTATATCATATTTTTGCAAATCAAAATTTTTCATATTTTATTACCCATGGGGCTACTATTTGATTTGGCAAAACATATGTTACTTGAAAACACTAGATTTTTATGAAATTTGTTTTTATTGAAAAATAGAAATTAAATAATAATTAATTTAATTTTACTTCTTAGTGTTAGAATTTAGAAAATGGATTAGGCAATTCAAACAAGGAGGATATGAGGCTACCCACATATATACTCAAAGAATGTTTACTATATTAAAGACAATTGGTAGTAGGAGTTCCTCCTCAAATTTATAAATTGGTATATCCTCTTCGATTTCTCCTCTTCCTCTGATGTGAAACAATATACAGGTGGTAATAATGAACACTCTAATACTCTCCCTCACTTATAATTGTCCTTAGAATTTTAGCCCACTTAACCATTGGTAAGATTAAATGCTCAGTCATAAAAACCCAACAACGTAATCGGACTCTAATACCATGTCAGACTTTACAAAATGAGTATAGCTAAGCAACCCAAATAAGGAGGATAAGAGGCAACCCACATACAAATCCGAAGGAGTTTTACTACGAAAATCAAGTTGTAGTATAGTTACTCCTTAAGTTTACAAAGTGGCATATCCTATTCTCTTTTTTCGATATGGGACAACTCACATATGTATAGGCAACAATAAACACTTAAACACCTAGTTTATAAAGTGACATATCCTATACTCTATTCAATCACCTAAAACATGGAGAGGATGTATGCCTCATTGGATGAACCTCGATAAATGCGATTATTAATGATTTAATTTCATGTATTTGCATTAAGAAGTGTATAAGAATCATCATAAAAGCTTAAGTGATGGTATACTTTCTATAAATCTCCTCACACAAAGTATTTGTTTTTGAATATTAGGATCATTTAATTAAATGCACGTATTTATATTATTTAATATGAGGTTTGTGTTGAGATTAACAATGATATTAAATCACTAAGCTTTACGATCATGATCAAGAATTCACAATGCCATTAGACTAAAGCTTAATGCTGATGGATTAAAATGCCAAAATTATTATACTAATATAATACGTTTTTAATCACTAATCCTTTGGGCTAGAATTGTTGTAGTCTAAACATCTCCTCATATCTTATGGCTAATATTCACTTTAAATGAGGAGTGATTGAGATTCGAACCTGTGACCTCTTATCTCTCTGGCTCTGATACTATGTCAAGGAACCAACTCAACCAAAAGCTTAAGCTGATGATTAAAGCCCCAGCTACTGTTAACAACTATTAACAAAAAGTGAAAAAAAAATCATACCAGAGTCACCCCATTGAACAGCTGCATGAAGAGGAGTATGACCACAAGGACCCTTATAATCCAAACAATAAGCTAGTGGATGGCAAATATCCAAAATAGTAGCCACAGAAGCAGTATATCCACTCTCAGCAGCAAGATATAAAGGAGTCTCACCCACTTCATTGGGTTCATGTACACAAAATGTATCTGCCTCCACTATTAACTTCACCACATAAGGGCCCACCTTAGCTGCCTCATGCAAGATGCTATTTTTCATATTATTTTTCATCCTTACCATTTGGATCACATCTTGCTTGCCCATCTTCATAGCTAGTTTGAGGAATAGTTTAACTACTTCCTTATGTTTGAATCTTGTAGCCAAGTGTAGTGGTGTATCACCATCTTTGTTCTTTTTCCATACAAGGGAATACCCTGCTACCACAAGTTATCTCAAGTGATATTACACTTTAAAATCAAGTTTTTATTCAAATTTATATCAAAATATTTTTAAAATAACAAATAACCGTTTGTCAAGGAACCAACTCAACTAAAAGGTTAAGCTAACGGCAAAAGTCTTAGAATATGTTATATTCTCTAACACATCCCTTAACACGAGAGCCCTTTGAGTTAGAAGTGTGGATGTAGCATAGACTCTCCTCAGAACTGATGCTAAATATTCAAGTTTAAATGATGGGTGGTTGAGATTCGAACCCCTAATCTCTGTCACGCTAGCTCTAATAACATGTCAAGGAACTAACTCAGTCAAAAGCTTAAGCTGATGGTTGAAGCCCTAGGATATGTTATATATTCTAACGTGTCCCCTCGCACGAGAGCCCTTTGAACGTAGACTCTCCTTATACTTTGCACTAAATATATCACTTTAAAATATTAAATTAAATTAATATTATTTTAAATAGATTTTTAAATAATATTTGTTGTTCTTGCAGCTAAAGATAGAAATTCATACGACTCCAACCCAGGTTATTCAAATAAAATTTAACATGTTGTATTATGCTAGCATGTACATATAAGATATTATACATTAATTTTATTATGTTCTTATTTTAAATTGTAGATTATGCAATACATACATTTATAGGTTGTAAGCTTTATAAAAGAATCATAATTTGTGTCAAATTTTCTTTTTAATAAAATTTAGCATTAAAATTAAAATATAAAATTATGGACTTATGGTTGGGATTTGATCAAGTTTGACCAATAATAGGTCATAGTTGACCGAGTTTGATTGACTAGGTATTTTTCCCTTCTCTTCATTGATTTACGAACATTTTATTATTATTATTGGGTCATTTTGTTTATTTCTATTTTTGTCATATTTTTTTTATCCTTTTATCCTTACTATAACAACACAATAATAACACATAAATATCAATGCGTTTTAAGAAAAAAGAGAGTTTTCCACCCACTTTTAAATGTCCCTCGCCTCTCCTTGATTTTAGTGTAAAACTCAAATGTCCCTTTATCTATGAATAGGAAAAAGTATATATAAAATTTGATCATAAATTTAAGTTAGACCAATCAAGTAAACAAACTTAATTCATGATTATTCAAGTTTTATCAATCCTATCAAAAAAAAAATTTTAAGAAAAAAATATATCATAATCTGTTACTCTGTTGGAGATTCGAGAATCTAAGTTAGAGAAAAATCCAAGGACATATAATCAGAGTCTGAATCGAAGGTGGAGGTGTAATGTTTTTGACATTTATAGAGCAAATCAGAGTATGCATAAGCTTGTTCGAATATTATTCATTATCATCCCTAGTTGAAGGTTAATTAAATAGACTTATGGATGAAAACTTACTTTAGCTTACTATTTGCAACGATTGAAGTAGCTTAAGGAAATTGATGTGCATAGAATTCACAACAAATTTTAATTTCACAAATTCTTACTTAAAACCGTCTTTTATAAAGATGACTCTCAAAAGCTTAGTCCAATTCTAAATATATACTGTTACAATTTTAAATATAGATTTGGGCTGGACTTTTGAGAGTCGTCTTTACAAAAGACGGCCTCTCTAAAGAACAACTGTTTTAATTTTATTTTATTTAATTAATTTTCTAATTAGTAAAAAAAATAAATGACTTCAATCTCATAATAGAATAATCAACTTTTAAATATGTAGTTATACAGGCAAGTGGCAAATTACCCCTAAAGATTTGAACTTACGTAACTTTAAAATGAGCAAATTAGTCCAAAAGTTTCGAACGAACGTGCGAATCAACCCTAACGTATTTATTGTATCAAATTATCCCCAAGAGTATAATGAATTGTCCAATTTAATTTTTTCTAATACAACAATTTCTTTTTACCCTTATTTGTAGGCGCGTGCAAAAATAGTTGATAATTCAGTATTTAGTTTTAAAATCGGATAATTTAGCTGATATTTGAAGCTAGATAATTTGGATTGGATATCCGAATTTTAAAGGAGCCGGGGGACTCCTTTTGGTCGTGCTCTCCTTTACGGGTATGAGTTGCTGCCGTCCTTCCCTCCCCAGACCCTGCCCATAGTTTCTATGAGTGGGATATACTGGGTAGGATGATGATGATGATGATCCGAATTTTAAAGCAGATATGGAATTTGGATTCAGATTGGAATATTTGCAAAATTGGATATTCAATTTTCTAAATTTTTTATTTTAAAAAAATATATATTTTATTAAAAAAATCTTGTTTAGGTTGTTGAATTTGCTAATATGTATTATTCTCTAATAAGTTGTATAACTAATCTAATGTTAATTAATTAGACTTTTGAAAATCCAATCATATTTCCAAAATATTTTGTATTCAAATTTTAATAAATAAGCTTGTTTAAAGAAAAAAAATGAATTAATTTTAAATATTTATGTGTAAAAAAGTGCACTTAAAAAAGCCAAAAAAATATAGGAATTGTAAAACTGAATATTCGATGTTCAATCTGAATTAAACCGAATTTTGCTCTGAATGCGGAATTTTTTTATTTTTTTTGGATCAAGACCGGATTATGATTTTTACTATCCGAAAAACTGAATATTCGTATTTCCGGAGCCTGATCAATCCGATATCTGATTTTGAACACCCCACTTATAGTATCAAGAACAATTTTCCAACATAATCTTATAGAAACAAATCTAACAATAAATAGTAATTTTTGACTTAAGTTTTCATATTTGTTCTTTAAAATTGAGTATTTATTTGAATGAAAACTTAAACCGAGTGCATATAGGCGATATAGAAGTCGATATATGGTGAAGAGTGGGTTGAGGGCAGTGGTGCTTATTTTCTATTTTTCTTGAATGCAAAGGAGTCTTTGAGGGTGTGCGAGGTAATTGACCATACAAAGCTCCTTTTTAATTCACTCGTATATGAAAAACTTAATCAAAAGAAAAAATATATTAAATTTATTAATAAAATAAATATGTTTACTATAAATAAGGCGCAAAATAAAAAATTTGCACAGGGTCCCAAATTTTTCAAGACAGCTCTACTTGAATGATGGAAGGGTAGTGTCAAAATTTTCTAGCGGTGTTCAATGGGGTTCGAATGGTGGAACGAAGTGTGGTGAACATACTAACAAAGGTGTATGAAAGGTATGGTGCTTGGGGGAGGGGGGTGGGGGGCGTGCATGGTGCATGGGTAGTTAGTTGTGTGGGGTGTGGAATGTAATATAGGTTCACATATATAGTGTATTTTATAATTGCGTGTAAAAGTATGTATGATCTAAATAATTTTTTGTTTAAATTTAATACTTATTTGAAATTGCACGATTTGATATACTCATAAAAGCAACTATAAATGTTTGAAGTTGATTTACAGTTTTGCACGATGATTGAACTTTAAGGGTTAATTTATTTTTTATATTTACTCAATACTTAAGATTAGATTATCGTCGTGCATGATTTTAAAAGCCAACCATTATAAAATTGCGGGTACCTTGTTTAGCTTCAAAAACATGTTTGATGAAGCTTAAGCAAACATTTCGTTTGGGATCCTTATAGCCGTTGCGGATAGGTTTGGCAATATGAATATGGAGTATGTTGTTTCCTTTGGGCGTCATTTGATGATTCCAATCAGAAATACACTCCATTTCTTCAAATGACCCACTTAATGCTGCAAAGTATAGTTTTGGGTCCATGCCTTTCACATTATTACTATGTTCCATCAGATCTAGGTACATTTTTATTTTATTTTTTTTGGTTTGGTAGTTTACTAGATTGTGTCTAATGGAATTATATACATTTATATATTGTTCTCCTTATTTATGGTCAGTCAAAAAAATATTGAAGAAAAGAAGGTAACTTTCACTGATTTCATAGATTACAACTAGGCATATATATTTTAGTATCAATAATTACAATTAGATAAATTCTATCCATTTATTTTAAGTTGGTCTCATATCATTTTAGGTCATTTTAAGTATTATATTTCTATGTTTTATAGGTCGCATTGTGTGTTATTCATTCTTATCTTTTGGGATATATACAATGCGCACTCCCTTGCCCACTCATTGGAGGGGGCACGAGTATGATTTATATGCTATCCTTTTAATGGATATCGCTTCCGCATGTTGAGTAGAAGGTTTGGGGTTCGACCCCTACTTGGCACAGGTATCACCATGGAGGGTTTCTTGATTGTCCGCATCCTCTTTACTCCCTCTTTAAGGGGACATATAAAGTTCTTCCGTATCTTTCAGAAAAAATACCCCTAACCTGGACCCTTCCTTGTTCAGGATACTGGGAGTGTCCTTTACCCTTTACCCTTTACCCTATACGCTTTTCTTCTCCCATCCCAAACCATGATCTTGTGCGGAATATTGGATTCCTAACTCTGACTCTCAATTGTTATTCATATTATAATTGTTTTTTATATATATCACAAATTTTAGACATAATTAACCTTATTTATCTTGATTTTAATTTTTTAATAATGTTTATGGTCCATAAATATTCTCCACTAACTTTATTTTAACATTTTTATATTACATATGATCCCACATGTTTCTCACTAACTTTATTAAAATATTTCTTTATAGTTGTGATTTCTATAATTTTTTTCCACTAACTGATGGTCTCTAATTTATTCTATCAAATTTATTATTCAATATAATAATATATTTATTTTTAATTTTGATAAATATTTCTTGTGTAATAATTTTAAGAAACAGAGAGAGTATTATTTATTATTTATTGTTTTGCATTTTTATGGTCAGTCAAAAAAACATGGAAAAAAAAAAGCCAATTTTGCTGATGTTTTTCAATTGAATTGAAATTAAATTCAATTTTCCTTCTTACTTTCTATGGTAAGTGAAAAAAAAAACAAGGAAAAAAAGGCCAACTTAGCTGATGTGCAAAACTTATTTAAATGTGAATGATGAAATGCACATTGTTGAAGAAACTACTTTGATGTTTAACAAAGTGGGTGGACGTTACTCCTTAGTCACGCAAGGTTTTACCCATTCTTCATATGAAATCATAACAAAATTATTCTTCTTTAAATATAAAGAATAATATATACAATAAAGTATAGAACGGAGGTAAATAATCCATGAATATGAATTTGATTCTCACTATCTATTTTTATAGCGTTTTTGTTTTTTTCAGCCTACTATTTCACACAAAAAAATCAAAAGAGAAAGTTTAATTTGAGCTTGATCGTGTGCTATGTGCTCGACTTGGTTAAGCAATAAATCGAAGTTCGAAATTGTGTGTTACATCGATTTGGAAGTTTTAGTAATGTGTCGTTATGTTCGACCTTGTGGTTCACCTAATCTTCTTGAGCGACTAGCATGTAATTTATGAGCGGTTTTCTCTTGACTAGTCTTACTTACGGTTATAATCTTTCAAGTTTCAAATGCCAACAAGTCTTGTATAAGACTCGCCGTATGACAGGCCCATACAATTAGTACTTTTCTCTTACCGATCATTTTAAGAGTGTGAGTGTTCACTTTAAGGTTATAAGTTATCAGTTTAAAAATATAAAGTAGTCACTTTAAACTGTAAATAATCAATTTAAGGTTATAATTAGTCATTTTAAAATTTATAAGTAATTACTTTAAGGTTAGAAGTAATCATTTAACACGCACGCTTACATTGAATCAACATAGTATCAACAGTCTCACTGCGAAACCTCTCATATTTGAGAATATATGTACTTTTAGGCTTAATGCTATTGGAGTTTTCCATCGTAAGGTCATTTACAAATGTCTAATCGTACACAAATTCTTGTGAGAGACGGTCTTTTTGAGATATTAATTCTAATTTGGTGGCCCATAAAGGAAAATATAGAATAAGAGTAAGAATTAAACTCTAATGGATTGGGACTGAGAGGCATCTCTAAAAAAGACGGTCTCTCAGAAGACTTGCCGCTAATCGTAAACATCAAGAAGAGTTGGGCCCATGTTTTGCCGGAATAATCCAAACAGTTATGTTTAGCCGAGAGAGAAAAAAAAGCCCATTTGCAACAAATTTGGTATAATAATTCCATTGGGAAAGTTAAGTCCAAATATGCATCAACTGGTCTAGAGTGTAGACCTATTGTTTGACTTAGTAAACAACCAACACAACAAAGTGTTTAGGTCAAAGTTAGCCAACACCTTATTATTGGTAACAAGAAGGGCTTAGCTTAGTTGGACCAAGCCACTAGCGATGGCAAAAGGGACGGATGGATGTGTTATGCTCTCTCCAAACTCATACCCACCACCTACCCATCACCCATAGTTGGTAAAATGTTCATACCTACGCCTGCTCACTTGGATATGCATTCAAACTCATCCTCAACCACTATGGCCAACTGAATATACTCATCATGGGTATTACTGGCCTTATACATGTCTCACATTCTCTCTAATTCAGAATTATATACTTTATAAATTTTTACAAATATTCTTAAATTACCCATCATGGGTACACCTAATTTTGCTTAAATTACCCAACGTATTAAATAAAATTATTAATATTCTTAATTTTTATCATAGTTTTTAATAAAAATATACAAATATGATATAAGTTAGTACAATGTAGATATAGAGTGAGCGGGTATGGGGGCGAAGGAGGTGAGTATTGGGTGGGGTGGGTGGATGTGGGGCGTGTAAGACTTTATATCCAACATCTATCCACTATTCAAGGCGGATAGAATTTTTCATACTAATACCCAGCTAATAGGCCACTACGAACCAAAACCATATCCCATATTCGCTTCAACTAGGGCAGATACACTACAAAATACTATTTAATCTTATCCACATATCATCCCTACAAGTCACCCTTATTTGCTATCAATAATTGCAAAAAAGACTTATTTGACTTTTGTTCACCTTTTATTTTGGTCATTCAAGCTAGACGTGTGGTGTCCAAAGTGATTCTTAGTATTTTCGCAGTTATAACAATGAATAAAATTCTATAAAAACAAATATTATTGCCTAACATCATTCCATCTAAAATTTCAATATTTCTCAGTCTCAACTTTATATCTCAATTGCTTTATAATATGGTTTGTCATAAAGTGAAATCAAGGTATAATTCTAGAATTTATTATATTATTTATTTAGGTAATAACTTATTTAATTAATGAGCTTTAATTTTTTAGATGCCAAAGAATTATATTAATGAAGGGAAGTGCAATTAAATGTAGTTATGAAATTGACATGATTAAAACTGAAGCGACTTTCATCTGGACCTTTGTTTTGTTGCATGCCCTTTTTACAATAACGAAGTATTTGGTTGTAGCTACTTTAAATGGATTGATCTAGAGTACATACGATGGTAGAAAAATATACTCTCTCCTATTCGCTTTACTTGTCTTATTTGGTTTTTCAACACTATTCATCAATCACTCTTATTTAGTGATTTGTTCCTAATCTAGATTGTTACAACATAGTAATGTGAGATTTTGTTTAATTCGTCTTGTTGTAAATTTTATTAGTATCAACTTTTTATAATTTTTACTCAAGTACAATTAAAGATATTTAAGATTAAAAACACACATTGATAAATATGTCAAAACTAAATAGAACAAGTAAACAGAATAAGAGGGAGTAATTACTCAAGGTTTAATTCATTTATTGATCTCGAATTATGATGTATTTGTGAATGCGGATGCCTTAGATAATGACTTGAGAACATGGGGAAATTATTGCCTAAACATGTAGCTTGATTATGTTCGCTAACAACAAAATTGTTTGGGTCAAAGAAGATCGAACTTATATTCATTGTTATTAACAGAGAATAGTGTTTTGATCTTATTTGACTAGTACTTCTTCATTTATTATTGATAATAATGATCAAAATATTCTTTACTTTGTTAGACTTGTCAACATTGAACAAAATCAAATCATAGGTTTGGATCAACATATGCTTATTTTAAAAACGCTAATTCTCTATAGAGACCGTTTCACCGTGAAACGACTTTATTGGGCTTGCCCAAACTATTTTAAAAAGAAAATTTTATATTAAAATATGACACGGTTTCCTGTATGTTTGAGTTCAATGTTCATTTTTATGCTAATTGACTGTTTTTATGGAGCCGTCTCATAGAAGACGGGCCGGTTTAAAAATATACTCTCGATAAGCTTGTAGTGGGATTTTTTGGGTCAATGGGCTTATTTTTTTAAAAAAAATATACCTTAAGCTAATTGCTTTTAAAAATCAGGTGCTCTCTTAAGAGACCGTCTTTTGTAAAGACGACTCTCAAAACTTCAGCCCAAATTTATATTTAGAGTTGTAACAATATATATTTAGAATTGGATTGGGATTTTAAGAGCCGTCTTTACAAAAGACGGTCTCAAGTAAGAATTTGTGTTTAAAAAATACATATCCAAAAAGCAGATCTGTGATTCTTTGATTGGGCCTACATATTAGTCGAAATAACCAAAACATATGGGCCAACCCAGAATAATAGCAGTATAAAGCAAATTGAGCCCATGTAATTTTTATCCAATATTTGTTTTGATTTTTCTTTTTTTTTTTGAAAATTGAGAAACTTTATTAATAGAAATCTCAAAGAGATCAAAAGCTGTAAAGGACATCTAAAGCGCCTCATCGACATAAAAAAACCCGTAGAAAAAAAGCCATTAAGGAAACAAAAAGTATAGTATCATTTTTTCAGTTTTTTGTAAACCGAAGTAAATCACCTTTAAACACTCATATATAGACGAGATAGGCCTCTATAAAAGTCATCTTTCTATGGTCTATAATCTATACTAATACAATCATACTATTCAGCCTAAATATCCCAATTAACTTAGTTCATTGGTCGATGCATTAATTTTATTTAATATTTTTAATTATTTATAATTGAATATTATAATAAGTTAATATAAAAAATTTTTGTATATAGACGAATCAAACTAGAATCTACATAACAATATCATAGCGTATGGTTTAGAATATAATACAAATTAAATAATTTATAAATAATATCAAAAGTTAAATGAGACAATCAAGTATCATGTTGCCAACTTTAATTAAATGTCTATGATTATCATTCAAAACACTCTTCACAATCTATATATAATCTATCTATATCTATCTATCTATCTATAACTATTACTAAACCAAAATACGACTTACATCATAACATTTCAAAATTGCTTATTTTTGTCGTTTCCTCATTACAAAAATTTCCTCTAAAATTAAATTATGATGTCATTGTTATTATGATCTTTCACTTTCTACTTTCTTATTTTAACTATTATTATTCTTATAAATTGTTTTTTTTTTTTACTTTTTGGGTCAAATTACATTTAATGTATTAGAAAACTATATATTATATTTTATTTATTTTAATTATTAATAAACTCTTTTAAATTGTAGTTATTAAATGAATATTATTTAGTGTATTGGATATTCTAAGATGGTTAAAACATAATATACTTTTCTTAAAATTTGTTTTTGTTATTTAGACCCTTGGTTACTTAAATACAATGATTAATTTTAATATGATTTAAGTTGTGACCATCTTTATATAAGTCACCTATATTTTTTATGAGAAAAAAAAAATTATATTTGTCGTTTAAACTAATAAAATAATTTTACATATTTATATGTGTTTATATTTGATTTTAAAGCATGTTATTATTAGTAATACTTCGATAAATTAATATAATAGTTGTTTTTGTTAGCAAATATTAATAAGTTAATTTTTTAGCAAAAATTGTCGAAAATAATCCGATCTTCTGCCCATCTGTTGTGAATAATCCCAACTATTGATTATTTCTAAATAATCCAACCTTTGTATGTTTTTTGCTGACAGCACCCCTTGCCACATTTTACTGACTATTGTAGGTACCTACTAGCCGTTACGCTTACTTTTTCTTCCTCGTTATGCTTCTTTGTTGGTCTATCCCAACTCCTCTTTGGTGGTAAGTAGCTATAGTAGTAGTTAAAATGTAGAAAGTGGTGCTGTGAACAAAAAATTCAAAGGTCGGATTATTTAAAAATAATCAATAGTAGGAATTATTCATAGCAAATTAGTAATAAATCGGATTATTCTATAAATTTTTCCTATTTTTTATTAAAAAAACTCATAATTTCGTATTTTACTGCACCGGCACTATATAGTGTTTATCATTCAAAACACATTTCTTGTAATAATTTTCTATCACAAACTAGTGAAAACCCACTAACCCACCATACCTAATATCCTAAGTTAGATTTTCATTTAGTTTTCTTGCTTCTTCGCTGTTAAAGGTGTTTAAAATAGACCCAACAACATTTACTCGAACTTATAACCAAACTTGATATGATCCGACTTAAAAATGAATTTACAATTATGCAAAAAATAAAGACACAATATCTCCTATTTTAAACCAAAAAACAATCCAAAATAAATCTGATGAAATTGTTGTATAATCTAAAAAGAAAATAAAATCTTTAAATAAT
Source organism: Amaranthus cruentus (assembly GCA_019425755.1). NCBI lineage: Eukaryota > Viridiplantae > Streptophyta > Magnoliopsida > Caryophyllales > Amaranthaceae > Amaranthus > Amaranthus cruentus. The sequence goes on from CM033466.1 coordinate 9,812,018, forward strand.
CTATCACTTTCATTAGTAGTGGCGTGACTGACACTTTATCTAGTGCATTTCCTCTAGGTAACTCTATAGTGTCGTGATACTTCTGTTGTTTATTAAGATCAGATGGCATGTTACATGCATTAACAACATTGAAAATGGGTGAGACTCTATGTTCACGTCTTAGCCTCTTCGCCTTAAACCCAGGGCCGGCCTTAAGTAAGGGTTAGGTGTGCCTACGTTCAGGGATCCTCATAAATTTTAGTTTTCAATTAATACTAAGGTTCGAACTTTTCTATGCATATAATAGTTTAGGAGTCCATAAATAATATTTCGTTGGTCTAAGAGAGGACTCGAGTGATGTGCTCATTGGTCTAAGAGAGGCAGTATTTAGTGAACATCCCAAGTATGTAAGTGATACATCTCCAAATTAGTATGACAATCTGTGATAAAAATATGTTCAAAAACATATTTGTATAGGCTTAGCCCGAGCAAATAATTTATTATTAATATGGATCATCAACTAGTGCACCCAACAAGATTATTCACACTACTAGATAAAAACCTATGTGAGTCGAGATTAAATGCTTTTGTGAGCCAAGAATTACGCTTTATAGAAGCTAAACTTGATACATCAAATGAAATACCGATCAATATTATTCCGACTAACAAAGTTAGTCGATATAATTTATACCGACTGAATTTCAACTGTATTGGGTAGTCGGTAGACACGCGTGCTTGTTACTCTCTCTTAAATTGTGATTACCATCATATTCAACAAAAGTTAACACTCTTATCATTGATCTTGGTCTTGCAATTTGCTTTCACAATGTTTTTTTAATAGTGAAATTAACAAAATAGAAAAAGCATTATTAATTTTTATATAATATAAACAAAATATAAGTATATTAATCTATTTTATCATTTGATTGTACAAATCAAAAGTTGGGATGATAGAGAGATGATGTTAGAAACAATGACTAGCACATTGGATTACACTTTAGAATTGTTTTGACAATTAGTTTTTTGGTTGAGTTGTTTATTTTGTTTTGAGTTTTAGATCTCTAGTTGGTCAAACAGTCCTTTGGTCAATCATGCATCATTTGACTTTTCACATCCACCACAACTTTAATCGTTTTCAAGTGTTAATATCTCTGTTTATGTTTATCAAAAAATTATGGAAATTACAACTTTATACTTCCTCCTATTCACTCAAGTTGTCCCATTTGAGTTGGGCACGGATATTAAGAATGGGATAGGGTCCACCAAAAAGGTGGTAGTGGAGTATTTTAATTGATTAAATTAATTGTAAAGATGCTAGTTGGGTATAGGGAATTGGAAAAGTGGGGGTATTTAGGTAAAAAAGATAGACAAAAAGGAAATGGGACAACTTGAGTGAATTGCCCATAAAAGGAAATGGGACAACTTGAGTGAATAGGAGGGAGTATATTTTAGATCGAGACAATTCAAACAAGATCACATATGACTATGTTTTAACTTAAATATCACTACAACAAATTTTACTTTTTGCGACATTAGATTTAGTGGCATTAAAAAAATGCCACTGATTAATATTTTTAGTGTAATAATTATTGGTTCTTATTTTAATTCCACTATAAAGTGATTTAGCGACACTTTATTTGATCTTTAGTGACATATATAATTGTCACTATAGTCTATAGTGGCATTTGTAAGAAATGTCACTAGATCCTATGTCGCGAAAAGCTTTAGTGTGACTTTTTATTATGCTGCTAAAGGGTCTTATAAATGTCACTAATTCCTCTATAAACACTATATGAAATTTGAAATAGCGACATTTAAATTAAATGTCGCTAAAGATATCCCACTAAAAGCAAATTATGTTGTAGTGTATTAACGATATTATAAGAGTCAAATTTTACTGATGAATAGTGCACGATGGTCAAATGGAGCAAGATTTAAAGAAGGAGGAAGTATTTGCATTGGTAATTGATAGTGGCTTACTCATGGTAAATGTTTTTATTAGTTTTTGGCTTTTGTACGTATTTTTGTCTAATAAACAACCTGCAACAAACAAATAATTTTCACCAAACAACTCCGAAAAATCTGGATTAGAAAGCTAGCTTGAATTGCGGTCTTTTCAGCTAATATTTCTAACTTGTTAATCAACCAATAACTTTAACTAACAGTCATTTATCAAACAGACCCAAAATATAATTGCAAGTTATTTAGGAGCTAGTTAATAACACAAATTCTTACTCGAGACCGTCAATACAATAGACGTCTCAAGTTTTGGGGCTGACCCACTAATTGGTGGTTTTGTAAGTTAAAAGAGAAATATGAGTTGGGCTCTTAAGAGACGTCTATACTATAGATGGTCTCTCAAGAGGACCTGTATAAATAAAGTTTATATTGGGACTCATATGAACTAACTAAAAGACAAATTAGTGGTAGTTGCCAATCTAAAATTGGGTACATTAGACTACAAATAAATAAATATTGTCACAAGAAGTAAAATAAGTGAATTCACGTGGGTCGGACCAAGAACAAACATATAATACACTGAATGAAGCAGAAGAACACATTTATTATGAATAATTGTAAGTGTTTTTTGTGTTCAACAAACAATTCAAAAAGACACATAAAATCTTATGCATGTTCTAAGTAACATGGAAATCCTTTAATTTGGATATCGTCCTATACTAAGGAACCAACTCAAATACCCAATTACATGCATATCTGCAGCATCAACATCCAAATTTGGGTGACTTGTTTGTTTCTTCACCTAATTACATTCATGGATAATTATAGGTAAAGGAAAATCCCATATTCTTCACAAGGCGGGGTCTGGTCATGGATAATTATAGGTATCTGATTATGTGACGAATTGTGATGGTCTAACAATATGGTATCAAAATCGAAGATGTTGTAAATATTTCACATATGAAAAAAATCACACATCACTAAATTAGTCGATGGTTGATTTGCATATAATGTTTGGCGTGGCGTCTAATCCTTGGCCTATTACCATATGGGTCTTGTAGTCCCTATCTTGTCGCCAAAGCCGGTTATAGTCATGCGAGTTATTTCTTAGTCGCTAACCTTTTTTTTAGTGAAAATACCATCTTATTCATTTTCTTGATTTTATGATGTGGCCATGGGGAATTCTCATGATACGGCTACTTCTATTATATCTGTTCCAAATTACTTGTAACATTATAACTAGAGGTGTTCAACGGGCCGGGTCGGGGCGGGGCGGGTCATGTCAAATGTTAAACGGGCCGGGGCGGGTCGAGCCCATTTACATCCGACCCAATTTGACCCTTTTTTGAAAAGTTCATAAAATAATTTTTTTATTATACTTTATGGCCCGATGGATCAACCCACTTATGTATATAATAATATCATTTAAAAATATAAAAAAAAGTGGTAATTTTTTTTCCGCAATTAATACTTATAATTATCCGACCCGACCCTTTACACTAAGGCCCGTTAATGACCCGCCCCATTATTGACCCGACCCGCTAATGACCCGTTAAAATATGACCCGACCCTTGACCCGTTGGGTCAACCCGCCCCATTGAACACCTCTAATTATAACCTTAATTTATGATTAGTTTGTATCTATAAGTTAAAATATAATCAAGTGGGTTTTGTGATTAGTCTCATTGTAAAAATTATTAATACACAATTCTTGTGAGAGACTGTCTCTTTGAGAAACCATCTCTAAATGGTCTGGCCCAAAAATATAGAGTAAGTTTTTTGGTAAGCATTAAGAACATTGTAAGTAGGCATTTAAAATATTGTAAGTACTTAAATACTCACTCGATGGTCATTAAGTATATTATAAGTAGACATTAAGGATATGGTAAGTAGGCTAGTAGCATAAATTTCTTGTTTGGCATTAAGAATATTGTAAGTAGACCTTTTAAGTGCTTTTTCGATGGGCATTAAATATATTGTAAGTAGGCATTAAGAATACAGCAAGTGAACATTAAGGTTTAAAGAGTTGGCCTGAGAGATCAGGAGAGCGGCTGATATTAATATCAAATAAATTTTTTAATACAAACAATTAGAGATAATAAGAATTTAATTAGCGCATTGAAATACACGAAAAATAAAATGTCGTAAATATTAAGTGAATATATTTTACCACATACTTGTATATGGACACGTGTAAGATGGATAGCATGGGAGCAAACTCTACCACGTGGGATAACATTAACAGCCAGATTAAAGGGCATGGTCTTCATCACCATGCAAAACTAGGAATAGAGATTAACCATACACTTCCAACATACCCCCACCGTCAACACATACACACAATGACACAAAAGTACAAAGATAATAAAACTCATATTTCTTCCGTTCCATAATGTTTGCTACTGAGTATGATATATTATGTGAGAAAATGTCACTGTCAGTCGCAAGTATTATAGAATGGAGAAAGTAAAACAAATCATTTTACCTTTACGAGTCGCTTGGATTGAAAGTATATTTGTAAGTGGATAAAAGTCAAACTAATGAAACAAAAATAATTCGAGCTAGAAATGAAGTAATTGAAATAATTATAAAAAAGTTAGAATTAGAATAAACTAATAAAAATAAATAAAAAGGACGATTTCCCTCATTTGGAGGAAAAGATTTCCCTCGCCCTCCCTTAGGGTAATGAGGGAATTAATTGTTATTGTATCTATTTTTCATTACGTTTTTTCTAATTTTTCACCTCTCTAAGAAACAAATTTCTTTAATCATTTATCTAACTAATTTTGTTTTTCTAATTTAACTTAAATATTTACATTCAATTCAAGCGGACCACTAAAAAATTAATATTCTGCAAAATCTTGTCTAAGATAGTTTTGCCACAAATGTCATTTGTTTTTGGAATCAAGAATATCACGGTTTAGATAAGTGATACCTTAACCCTAGTCTCCGGACATGCTCACTTTTTTTATTTGTAAATAAACTCAATTAAAACAAAAGTTCAAAATTTATTATATCTCTATTATGCACTTTTATATATATATATATATATATAATATATATATATATATATATATATATATATATATATATATATATATATATATATATATATATATATATATATATATATATATATATATATATATATATATATATATATATATATATATATATATATATATATAAAAGTCTTAATTCTAAACTAGAAATGCACACTCTCTTCAAACTTAGTGATATATATTCCACATGAAATATAGATAAATGCACATAACACTGTTTTAGAACGGAGATAGTTTATGGGTTATTTGAGAAACAATTATTGAATGTTGGCTTTTGGGTTTTTAGTTTGCTTGTTAACTATTTTAAAGTGTTGACGATTTTTGTTAGCTTTTAAGCTAGTCGGATAAGTCTGTTTCTTAAAGAGATGTTTGATAAATTTTGGTATAAGCCGTTGGCTATTCTTTAGAGCAAAAGCGGTCCAGTAAGCTAAAAGTCATTGATAAAAGCTAACAATGCTAGCCTTTTATTTTAGCATAATATAAAAGTCAGTTTTTTAGATAGCTCAAAAATCATTTACTAAATTTTTCTAAAGTCTTTTTGACCTACTAAAAGCCAAAAGTCAAGAGTCAACTAAAAATCCTAGCTAAATGTCATTTACCCAACAACCTCATACAATCATACACTAATTTTACTTCATTTTTCATTTTATCTGTCCAATGAAATTGACTATGTTTATTTTTGGTCATTACCCACACTTATTTTTTAATTCTTAGGCAAACATTTAATTTATCTTATTACTCCCTCCAATTTATTTTAGTTGTCTCATTTTCTTTTATGGACAATTCACTTCAGCTGTCCCATTTTCTTTTTTGTTAATGATTTTTTTACCTAAACACCTCATGTTCACACAAGTAATGACCAATATACCCCACTTTTACTACTTATAATACCCCAACTACCACCTTTATAATTAATTTAATCAATTTAAATACCCCAACTACCAGCTTTTTGATGGACCTCATTCCACTCTTAATATCCGTACCTAGTGATGGCCACGGTCCGGGTTGGCCCGGAATCGAACCGGTCCCGAACCGCTTGAAACCGGTCCCGGAACCGGAACCGTTCGCGACAGGTTTCGAACCGGCCCAAACCGCGGAATCGTGAACCCGCCGGAAAAAAAGTTGCCGGAGCCGTGGAACCGCCGGAAAAAACCGTTTGAACCGGACCAAAGAACCGCGGCCGGTTCACCCGGACCAACGGTTCCAAGGAACCGACCCAGAACCTGGAACCGGACCAGTCCGGTTCACCCGCCCCAACGGTTCCAAGGAACCGGAACCGTACGGTTCCCCCGGACTGAAAAACTGCATCAACTTCAAACGCTCGCCATTTCTTGCTCGGTTATCGGAATCAGACGTATAATATACCTTTGGAAAGCCCTTGAAGTCTAGTTTCTAATGCCGCAAACCTTGCATTAATGAAATATTCCTATCAAAAGTTATAGCCAAAAGAGTAGACATGTATCAAATTTCACCTTAATACTTTTGCATTAACAACACTTTTCTACTCTTTTGCTCTTTTACTCTTCATGGCTTGACAAAATTGATAGCTTGATACGGTCTTTGAGCCTTGTAAACATAATTAGCACCAAAAACCCACAAAAATGAATCAAAGTACCATAATTCACCCATTTGGCTACAAAAACGACATGGAATACCGAAATGGAGTGAAACCACTTAAAACAACCCTAAACCGCCTCTAAACATCGAAAAGGAGCGCAAAAATGTAAATGATGAGTGCAAATTATTGCACTTATCATATGTCCACGCAACTAAGATTTTTTCATATGTTTATGAACCAAACGTTCACTTAGTAATAAGTGAATGTATTACTGTTTTTTATCATCTTCTTAGACATTCTCATGATGATAGTAACGTTTTTTTAAAGCCGATTCTTGCAGATATGATGGATAAGTGGAAAGCGTATTTCACTGATTTTCCTTATATTTATGGAATTGCGACAATTTGAGATCCGTGTTTTAGGACGGAAAACCTAAGTAAAATAATACGAGTAGGATTTTACTACCAAGCATTAGATTGTCCGTTTAGTGATGTACATATTTATGTAGGAACTTGTAAAAAACTTTTAGCAGACCTTTATGATCATTATTCTAGTATATACAACCCGAGTCGCGATACGTCTAGGCGTGCTAACGTCTCGGAACTTCCCATGTATTATAACCCCATAATAGCTAACATAATAAGTCAAGATGATACTTTTATAGGATCATCTTCTTCCTCCCCCTCCGCTTCATATTTAGAATTAGATAATTATCTTAAACATCACTTTGAAATCGACCAAAGTAGTTATAACATTTTACAATGGTGGAAAGAAAAATCATTAAAATTCCCCATATTATCGAGAATGGCAAAGGATATCCTTGCAATTCCTGCTTCTAGTATTGCGTCGGAGTCTGCTTTTAGTGCAGGTAGAAGAGATTTAGACGAAAAGAGATCTCGTCTTGCTCCACATACTATTCAAATATGTGTTTGCAAGAAAGATTGGGATCAAGCGGATGTCCGAACACAAGGACTCAAGACCGATGATGATCAAGACGACGATGATCCATGGATGATGATGGATACATCTGCATCATCATCGGGAGGACAGTCGGCGGAAGCATCTAACCAACCATATGACGATGACGAATAGGATCATGGATTACGGACCACGGTCAATCAATATCAACATTCAACAATTAAAAATAAAAGGTACGACAAAGAACTACGTGGGCTTTGATTCCTTCGGGATACGTAGGCAGCTTAGTATTTCTTCGGGATACTAGGTTCAAGTCCATTCTCTCCCCCTTTTTTTATTAATCATCTTTATCGTTTCTTATTAATTTATTTTTTTCCTTCCTTTTAATAAATATTTTAATAACGATGACAAGCATTGAATTTCGATAATAATCAAGTAATCGACGAATGTACGTCCGCATTATTATAGTATTTTTATATTAAAATTAAAGGAAAAATAAGAATGGAACCGATGGTCCGACCCACCCGACCCGGGTATTGGAACCGCCGGAACCGCCCCATGAACCGCCAAGGAACCGTTTGGAACCGTCCGGAATCGAAACCGGAACCGGAAATGTTCGGGTCAGGTTCCAGATGGAACCGGAACCGGGTGGAACCGAAACGGAACCGGCCCAACCCGGACTGTGGCCATCACTATCCGTACCCAACCAAATGGGACGAATCAAATAAACTGGAGAGAGTATTATAATGGTTAAGAAACCCATGTGTTGATTTGGTTTACATGGGACACTCTTCATAATTTTGACTATCTATTAATCAATTAATCACATCAAGTTATGCGGGTTGGTAACTACTACTTAAATTTTGATTTGAAAATACAAAGGTTTTTAAAAATTTAATTAAATTGAGCTAAACGTCATATACTAATCCCTCTCTTCCACAAATTTGTCTAACTTATCTTTTTCAATCAATCTCACTAAATTTATCTTATTTTTTAGGGAAATGATTCACATTTTTTTTATCTACACAAATAACTTTTATTTTCATATCGTTTACGCATTTCTCTCATTCTTTAGAAAATACCAATGTATTCACTTTTTTTGGTATCCACATCAAATATCTATTATCTATGTTCTTAAACACTTGCAATATGTTATGCGAAAAAATTTCATTATTAGTTACAAGTATAATAAAATTGATAATTACTAAATAAATTTGGTGGGACTAATAGTCTATTAAATTTTTTTATATTATTTATTAATCACATTTAAATAATTTTAAAATTAAGTATAACTTTTTTTAGTTTTTAATCATGCACTATAAAACATGAATTAAATATACGCATTTAACACCCATCTAAAAACCAAATAGAAGGATAATATTGAGGTTTAAGAATACTTCTTCCGTTCTATAATACTTGCTACTGAGTGTGAGATGTTGTATGAGAAAATGTCACAATCAGTACAAAATATTATGGAACGAAAGAACTGTAATACTTCCTCCGTTCCATTATACTTGCTACATTTGACTTTTTGCGCAGTTCAATGCGTTATTTTGATCATTTATATATTAAATTATACACGTCTAAAAATTATAAAAAATTAATATTATGAAAGTATGCGATTAGACGATTCAAACAAGATCTGACAATATTTTTTCTTACACATTAGCCGCAATATATAAAATAAGCTTGAATGATAAATAGTGTCGATAATGAAAATATAGCGAGTATTTTGGGAGGAACTATCTAAAATGGGGTCTACCTGTTCATGTGGGACCAACTATGTTGCTGCCAGTATTGAGAGAAGAAAAAAGGGCCCACATATTTTGTTGTCTTGTTAAAATACCACAGCTACATAAACCCCCTCAATTCCCCACACAAATCCCCTTCCATTCTACACTTTAAACAAAAGCTTTTCCCATAATCATTTTTTCTTCGTTCTCTTAGACATTTTCACAAACACTTTGTGGGTGTACTATTCGAAAGTTTTCAATTTACTAACGTTTCTGAAAATGGCGAGACCACAACAACGATATCGCGGCGTACGTCAAAGGCATTGGGGTTCTTGGGTTTCTGAAATTCGCCACCCCATTTTGTAAGTTTGAAGCTTTAATAAATTATTATTTTTTTAGTTAATTACTGAAATGGCTTATATTAGATCGATAAATTAAAAATGATGTACACACTTGATACTTTATAAGTCATTAGAGTCGTTCCATTGTCATATGGTGTTAGGATCTCCCATATCAACAAATTGAAACTGGTGTGCACACTTTATAAGCTATTGGAGGTGTTCTTCCCATTGTCATATAGTTTTGGAATGGTATATATCTCACTCGTGTCTTTCCGTTAATATGCTGGTATTTACAATAAGTCCAGTCTAATTTAACATATAATTTTAGCATAGTATGTTTTTGACTCATTAGAGTCCTCAAGAGTCCTTCCACATCTCGAATTATGGAGTGTGTGCAATTTATATTTCTCTGATAATATGCAAGTCCAGCCTAATTTAACAATATATTTTATTTGTTTTTTTCACCTTCATTAATTAATGTACTATTTTAAACGTTAATATTTTGAATTATACATAATAAAAAATAAAATGTCATTTTATTCAAATTTTGAATTATAAGGTTTGAGATTTTTATTTTGATAAAACGTTTCGCATATTGTAATGTAGGAAAACGCGTATTTGGTTAGGGACGTTTGAAACGGCAGAGGATGCAGCTCGGGCCTACGATGAAGCAGCCCGACTAATGTGTGGGCCAAGGGCCCGGACTAACTTCCCTTACAACCCAAATGCTCCTCAAACTTCATCATCCAAACTTCTTTCAACTACTTTAACTGCCAAGCTCCACCGTTGCTATATGGCCGCATTGCAAGTAACTAAGAACTCAACAATGCAGGCCCAACAAAGAGTACCAAGCCCACATTTGTCGGGCTCATCGACCGTCACTAGCCCGACATTCGAAAATTGGTCCCTCGAATACGGGCTAAAAAAAGGACCGGTATTAATTAATCCCGAGCCTAATTGGACAATGAAAATCGAGAATACACAACTTGAACCGGAATTACAAAATACTCTTTTAGAGGAGGATCATATTGAGCAAATGATTGAAGAATTGCTTGATTATGGCTCAATTGAAATTACAAGTTAATTATTTCCAAAAAAAATAATTACAAGTTAATTAGCTTAATTAAATACTTTTGATTACTCTAATTGGCTTTAATTAATCTCGTCCCGGGTGGCACTTTTGGTCCTGAGTTGGGAAAAAACCAACCGGCCATTTTTTTATTCATTCCTTTTGTTCATATTTAAATATTTTTTTTTTTACAAAATTATTTATCTAGCTTAGATAATTACTTCATAATTATATCTTTTTAATTTGTTAAATTAAACCAAATTCAAACGTGACATATTAATTGTTAGAATGTTGCCTATATATCATAAATTACTTCCTTTTCATTTCAAAATAATGTACTTGTTATTTAAATACTTAATACATGAAAAATATATACTTCTATAATTTATATGTACGATAATTCGATAAAGAATTGCATTGAGTGTTAAGAGTAAGGATCAAGGTGTATTGAGGCCTCATCTAAAACTTTAAGTTGAGAAATAAGGCTCTAATATATCTTATATTTTCTTATTTTTATTTTACTTTTTATATTTAATTTTTTACGAAATTCAATGCGTTATTTGGTCATTTATATCATCAATTATTCATAACTTAAAATTATAATTATAAAAAATTAATCTTGTGAATGTTTGCGAATAGATGATTCAAACAAGATCTCACACACTTAACTGTATTTCTTTTTATACAAATCAATCATAATATATAATTTGGTCGTGAACTATTTTGCCCATTTATAAATGGTTGCACTCATGCAACCGTTGTATACAAGTTTTGGTGGAGAATAAATTGATTCCATTTCCTATTTTGTCATTTTCCTTGATCATTATATATTAGTTTATGACAATGTATATGATTTTCAGTTTTGTAGGATTGGTTATACTTTATGTCTTTATCCCAAGGAACATGAATATATTACTAAAGATTTGTTTTCTCTTTGATAATTGATTTAATTTTCTAGTCTTAATTTATTAGGATTAAGTTAAGGTAGCGTTTGGAAACACACATTTCATTTTAAATTGTGGATTTCAATTATGAAATCATAATATAGAATTTGAAATGACAAGGATTGGGGTGTCATTCTCAAATCCTCATTTTAATTAACTACTTTTATAACATTGGTGAATTTGGCTCAAATCCAAATTTAAATTCTTGTTATTGCCAAACACTAATTTCAAGTCAAATCCACATTTGCAAATAAAATCATTATTTCCAAACATACCATAAAGTTATTTAAAAGTGGTAAAATAAATTTGATAACCTTATCCGTACTCATCTCTCCTGAAACTTTTTGTTGTTCACATGATCAAAAGAAGGATGAAAGGGCATTGATTGCTTGAGAAAGAATAAAGTATTGCGTAAAAAAAAAGTATTGCATAAAATATACGGGGACTATTAGTAATATATAAATAATAAAATAAAGTTCGTAATATATATATATACATATATATAGAGAGAGTGAGAGAGAGAGGACCATAAACATTGAAAATATCAAATTAGAGTGACCAACACTTTTTATGTCTAAAAAATCATATTCGCTTCAATTTATTTCAGTTGTCCTATTTGCTTTTTCATAACATTTTGACTCTAAATATCTTTAATTATGTTTAAATAAAAATTATGAAAAGTATATATATGAATAATCCTTGCATTGAGACAAATCAAACAAGATCTCATATGACTATGTTTTAACTTATAGATTAAGAATAAAATAAAAATTAAAAGGAAATGATGAATAGTGTGAAAAAGCAAATGGGACAACTGAAATGATAAAACTATTTGCTAATCATAATAAAAATTCTTTATTAAAATTTTAATTTCTAAAATATTTCATCAAAAAATAAAAAATACAGGAAAATTAAAAATAATTTCTAGAACAAGAATCATTATATTAATGTTGCTAGAAGATTGCCCAGATTTGCCTTACAAAGTAGGAGAACTTTAATTAGTACTTATATTATGAATCAGATACTTTTTCAAAAACACTATATATATATACTAAATTTCTCTATCTATTTTATAAAAAATATTATAATTTTATACTGATAACGTATAATTTGCATCTTTATTTAAAAATTATATTTATATATATTTTAATAGTAATAAATTCGTACATTGTACGAGTTTCTATACTAGTATTATATAAATAGAAAGAATTTTTAGGAGAGCAATAAATAAAATTGCCTTACATAAAAATCAAAAATATAAAATACATGGAGAACAATATATCATTTTAATTCTATGCTAGATGCAACTCATGCAAGTTAGAAATATAACTTTTTAAGTTATCATATATTTTTTGTTTGTTTTTTTTTTTTTTTTGATAAATTGTTCTTATCTCTTCTCTTCATATCGCTGCTTCCATCAAATTTTAGATTTTTCATATTGAATTTTACTTTTTGAGTATTAATTTGCAAAATTATTAGTGTTGTAATAGTGGTTAAAAAATGTCGTTGATGTTTTCCTCTAATTATGAGCTAGTGGAGTAACAAATTTCTTTTTTTGGAGGAAATTACTACTCTAGTACTCTACCATTTTATAAGTGAGTTAATAATTACTTCAACCATTTTTCCATACTTAACATTCATGGATAAAGATAAAGGTGTTTATTCGGGTCGTTTGGTCGATTTCAGATTAGGTGTTACTAGTTGGTTCAAAATCAGATCTTGCATCCACACTGATTTTTGCATAATCATAAATCCATTTTTAAGTCGGATCAAATTTGGTTATAAAGTCGGGTGAATATCAAATCTCTGAATATGTTTTGAACACCATCAAATAAACTGTGCAATACTTTGAAAAAACTATGTTTATCGGTAAAAAGAAAAAATAAATTATTGCAAAATTAACTTAATTATTAAAAAGAATATTACTCCTAGCATGCCATTGATCACAAGTTGTGATCAATGTGGTTTGAAATTCAATAAAATACCAACAAAAAGAAAAAAAAAAGGAACAAAAATAAGAAAGGGTTGCCAATTGAGTATGATCTTTTGACATTTTATGAACTTTGCACTTGTAAAGATGAGCAACACAACATTCTATTGTTTGTCTCGTTGTATAAAAGATGGTCCTATAAGGCTGAATTTATTAGGTCGTGTTTTTTTTTAATAAAAAAAAAGACATTTTCGGTATCCCGCATAAAGCAGGGTCCGAGTGGGTTTTTTTTTTCTTTTTCTTGAAAGATGCGTACAAATTATACCCATACCCGCAATTAATACCTGCGCCCAGTTGGGATTAAACTTCAAACCTTCTGCTCCACATACAGATGCTCTATCCATTGAGCAACAAACACTTTTTGGTACAATAATTACACAATAATACTATGAGAGTTATATAAAAAATTACCCTTAAAATACAAAAACCGACTAGAAATTTAGGAAATTCCTACTAAAATTGATATGAAACTAAAAGTTGACAAAATAAAAAAGAGTCAAAATATTTTCGGAAATTCCATGTAATAACCATGAATTTTGCTGTTTTTTCACGTGTTTTAATAATTACACAATAATACTATGAGAGTTATGTAAAATAATAGAGTATAAAAAGTTAAAGATTCTATCAATTAAAGTGTAAGCGTAATAATGTTACTTAATTTCATTTGGTGTATATAAAGTAAATACAATGGGGAATGTAAGTGTAATAAATATTAAATACTATGAGAGTTAGGTAAATTTAATTTATATGGATTAGAGTATATGTGCAATAAATCTAATTTTCTTGAGTTCTATTGGATACTAATTAGAATGATTCTAAATGAGAAAACATTTTAAAATTTTCAAATGGAAAATATGAGAAAAATAAAATAGAACAGATGAAGTATACAACAATATTAAAACGTATACTCATAGTAATTATTTATAATTGAGACAAATAAAATTTAAAAAGTCTTCAACTATGATAGATTGGAAGAAAGATTTAGTTGAAAAATAGTCAAGTTAGTTAGCTTATTCATTATAGAAGTATGATGATGATTTATTATCTAAGTTAAAATAAAGATTTAGGTATATTATTTTTTTGGTTTATTTAAGGAAATATAATATTTCAATAGTATTTCTGCGTAGAAATCGAGTCAAATCTCCCTGACCGGAAGGTGGTGTCTTCGGTTGCTAAAGTGTCCGAATACTGGATCAATAGCGGAATACCTAAAAAACGAACAGAGTTACTTGTCCGGGGGCTGCTTCCCGGAAAGCCCCTCCGACGCTCAAGTCAGTGGTCGGTTAATAATGTAAATAGTGAAGACCAAAAATGGTAATTGGAGAGAGAGAGAAGCATACCATTTATGGTTGTGAGTGTGGGTATTTATAGGCCACAAAGACTTTGATATGATAGTTTTAGGGGCATTTTGGTTATTTCGCCCTTAAGAAGGTTGGATCTGAGTATTGACTAGGTCGATTGGGCCCCTTGACTTGGCCCAAGACATTAGGGCTAGTTGACCCAATAACAAATAGATCATCACATATAGTTATAGTCAATCAACAAATATTACATACTATTGTTTTAATGAGTTAATTGGTTTCCTAAATATCAAGTCAAATATCAAAAAATTCTCTGTCAATAATAGAAAAAAAGTGGAAAAATTTTTAATGACAGTTTGACACATGTCTCAAATCGTTTCTTCATTAGTACATTTAATTTAATTAATTGATTTAAATCATAAGATACAAATTTTAAAGATAAAAAATCAATTATAAATAATCTAACGTGAGGTAGAGAAATCAATTTAAAAAATTAGCATCAACAACATTCATAAGAATGGTATTCGCTTATCCTATTTTTGATGATGAAAATACCAAATTTAAATTTGTGTTGAAGGTGAGAATTAATATAAAAATAGAATAAATTTCAACGACACTATTTTTTAAGAATCAAATCAATTATTTGATATTATCTAATAATAAATAAGTTTTAATAATAAGTAAAAAGTATTTGATACTAACTAAACACTATATAATTTGTGTTTGTAAAGAATGGTAATTAGGGCCTCTAAATGGAATAGAACCCTCAACCAAATAACAATTGACAACCTTCTTAACCACTCAAACACATTAGTTTGGCTATGAATAGGCCTGTGCAATGGGCTGGATCTTCATTGGAGCTCCTGATTCGGCTCTTCATTGTAAGGGTTGTATAAGGGGAGGGTTGTATAAGGGGAGGGTTGAAAAAGCGTTGGGTTTAAAATTTAACTTATAAAAATTAAAGAAAACAGAAGGTCTCCTGAGAGACCGTATATGGCAAAGACGACTCTCCCAACAGCCCAGCCCAATGATTTTAAATTTAAAAATACAGTTAGTCTCCTGAGAGACCGTCTTTCTGAAAGACGTCTTTCAGCCTAGTTCATTAAAGCTTAATATCTACTTTTATTCTATATTTTCCTTTATGGGCCAGTTCAATTAGAGATGGTCTTTCATAAAGGCCGTCTCTCA
Source organism: Amaranthus cruentus (assembly GCA_019425755.1). Taxonomy (NCBI): domain Eukaryota; kingdom Viridiplantae; phylum Streptophyta; class Magnoliopsida; order Caryophyllales; family Amaranthaceae; genus Amaranthus; species Amaranthus cruentus. Next base: position 9,828,060 of record CM033466.1, read on the forward strand.
CAAGATCATTTGAGTTAAAAATAAGGTTGATGACTAATTAGTTACTTATTTTGCAAAATGGGATGACCCATATTTACCCGTCTATGCAATAAACTGTTGAGATTTAGAGCATGTAGAACTTTATCCAAAAGCTTAAGGCATGTGCATATACATAGACTAAGCAAAGACGTAACAACGAACCAAAATAAGGCTGCTCGGGTGACTTGCTCGTTCGAGCAACATGGTGCTTGTTTGAGCACTTCTTTGACTAAGCGCATTGAAACAATGTGTTTGTTCGTGAAACTAAGCACATTGAAACAGTGTGTCTTTTCGTGAAACTAAGCTATGTTTCATTGAATAAAGTGTTGTTTTGAACGGATGTTTTTTCGTGATACGAAGCTATGTTTCATGGAATAAAGCATTGTTATGAATGGATGTTTTACATCATTAATATCTGGTAACCACCAGATGTTGTTTGGATGAATCCATGTGACACTTCAACTCTATAAATTAGAGTGAGTGCATGGATATCAAATCACTTATTCTGATAATCAAAAATTTTGTTATCTTTCTCTCATTCTCTTGAAACGTAAAGGAGAGTGATCAACTCTTTTATTGTTTTTCTGATTTCGAATTGGAATTGTGCAACCCCCCAAGAACCCCAATAAAGCAATGAAGAACACAATCAAAGCCACACAAGATTTAAGTGGTTTACCCCCTCATTGGGCTATGTCCACTACACTAGCCTAGATGTCTTATTGCTCCTTCAAAAGGTTCTTCAATGGAGATACAAACTTGACAGGGCCGGCCTAGTAAGGGGGCGAAGTGGGCCTGCGCCCAGGGCCCACTCCCATAAGTTAGAAAACCCCTTAAAATAGAGGTCCCATATTTGCTATAAAAATTACAATAAAACTAAAAAAAATACATGAAATACATAAAAAAAAAATACATACGGTTAAGATTAGGATTTTTTTTAATTATCTTCATTGTCACAATTCAATGAATTACATGTATTCTCTTTTAAAAAGTGAAAGAGGATTATAATTTATAATTTTGTGTGTTATCTTAGTAATATTGTGTTAATTTTGTTAAAATTTTTGAAGTTATAGGTCTCCATTGATGTCATATCATTACAATTTTAGTAAGAGTAATAAGTTTAAAAGGAGTCTCTAATATATTTTTTTTAATTTATTCAGAATTAATAAGATGATGCCAAAACGTTGAAGATATTAAAAAATTACTTAAAATCGTTAATTTCACAAGAACGCTTGAATGGTCTTGAGAAAAATATGACTAAGTCTCTTGATTTAGACACTGTTATTAGTGATTTTACATCGAAAAATGCTCGTAGGAATATTTTTATCTGATTTTATATTATCTATTCTATATTAATTCATATACCTTTTCCTTTCGTGAAATTAAATTTTTTTTATATAATTAGGGCCCCACAAAATATATTTCGCCCCGGGCCCCCGAAAATTCAGGGCCGGCCCTGAAACTTGATGATGATTACAATTGAGGAAGAAAAGAATAGAAGAGAGTAAAGAGAGAATTATGTAGAGACAGAGTATTTGAAAGCACTAATCCTAATCTATGTTTTAGCCCTACTTATAGTTTATAGGGTTAAACACTTACGGGAAAAACAGAACAAGAAAATCTTCCAGCCCTTAAAGCCGAGTCTGCTTCCTTCTAGTTAGGGGGAAGGTGACTTGGCTAATCAGGGGGAAGGTGACTTGGTATCCGGTATCCGGTTTTATTTAATTATTTTTTTTTTCTTTTTTTCGTAAATAAAATGATCATGATATCTCTTAAGCTAACCTTGGATTGAATATTTTTGGAGAGTTAATATTTGAATTTTATAATTGTTCTTACTTAAACCCATGAACAACAATATTATTTTTCATTTTCTTAATTAATCTTTTATGACTAATTAAGTTAAAGATTTTTAAAGAGTTTGTATTTGAATTTTTTATAAAAAACAAATATTTTAAGTAAAAATAGAGTAAACAAACATATGGTTGAACGAAAAAATGGCAAAAAAATAAAAGATAAAAAAACATTCTAACAAACCGGGTATCCAGTTTCCGACCCGGTTTAAATCGGGTATCCGAAATGCGGATACCCGGTTTAAACCGGGTCGGAACCGAATCGCAATTTTGGGTACCAAAAAAGCGGGTACTCAAATTTCCGGATTCGGGTCAACCCGGTACCCGATTTTAAACCCCCCTAGTAGTAATTTACACACTCCATTAGTCAATTTTGTTTTCTTTTTACTCTTATAGTCTTATGGTCTAAAATTGAAAACTTCATCATTACCCATGTTCAAAAAAAAAAACTTCATCATTACCCTTGTTAAAAATATTAGCTTATGAAAGTATATTCACTAATTTGTCAAAAAAACATAATCTATTCTTTTCATTTGTTCTATAATCTAATTTTACATTGTATATGATTCACTTTTATTTTGTATTTATTCTTAATTTTAATTTAAAAGTTGAAATGAAGTCGAATGATATTTTGTTTAATTTTTTATATGAAGGATCAATTACTAATTACAGCCATAAAGTTTAGTCATTTTTAAATAAACAGCCGCAAACTTTTTTTTTACGAACAACAGCCTTAAAGTTACCAAACACGACAACGATACAGTCACTTCACTGCTAATTCACCTTTGACCATGCGAAGTGACCTTTGACTTTTAATTAAATTCATTAATTTAACCTAATTATCCCCAATTAAACCCTTCTTCCTCAACTTTTCTCTACCCCTCTCAATCACCACCATTCCCCCACACTAACACCACCACCACCATCAAAGCCCCTCCTTCGATAACAACCCATTTAAAGCCCCTTTCTTTCTTCTCTTACTAACAACCTCTCTCTAATTTTAACATTTCTTTGAATTCAAACCCTGAAATAGGACATTGAAATCTGGAATATCAAAACCCAAAATAAGATACTGAAATTTGGTTTCGTATTTAGGAGCGTAAAAGTATTAAAAGGAAAAGAAATATGGGTGCAAGTAGTGGTAGCCAAATGAAGAAGAAATGTCAGTAAATTGCTACTTGGGTAATATATCATCAAAAAAGAAAAATTGACTATGAAGGAATACCTTATAACAACCATCTTTCAATTTTAGTTCAACAGCTCCTTTGTCAATGATATTTGAACAATTGGAGTCCGATCTATCATTTGCAAAGAAAGATTAGTCATTCCTTTGTTAATGGTAGTTGGAGCTTGAACCAAAATTCTAGTGAATTGTCCTTCCACCATTAATGAAGGTCGAAATTCATAGGAAATAAAGTGAGATTGGCTGAATTATTCATCAAATGAAAACCCTAATTAAAGACTCCATGAAAATGAAAAAGATGAATAACACATGGGATAGTACAGGAACTCAGGAAGACAGAGAACGGTGCACATTTTATTGGGTCGTTGTATTAGAATTAGAATTAGAATAAATTTGTAAGGGGGTTTTAATGGTGGAGCTCAATAGATTATTAAATAAAGGGTTTTAATGATGGTGGTGGTGGTATTGGGGTGGGAGGATGGTGGTGATTGGGAGGGTAAAGAGAAATTGGGGAAATAGGGTTTAATTGGGGGTAATTGGGTAATTAGGTTAGATTATGAATTTAATTGAAAGTCAAAGGTCATTTAGCATGAGCAACGGTCCTTTAACAGGTCATCCGGTAAAGTGGTTGTATCGCTGTCGTGTTTGGTAACTTGAAGGTTGTTGTTTGTAAAAAAAAAAGTTTGTTGTTGTTTATTTAAAAATGACTAATATAGTATTTAATTGATTTTAGTGTAAACTTTAATAACAAATTTATTTTCAATTTTTGACTTATGGTTCGCCAAGAGTACAATTAAAATTGGGAGGAATAAAAGTACAAAGATCGAGTTAAAAAAACGAAACTTTTAAAATTTATATTACTTGCCCTTTAATGGTGACCAAAAGTCCATTCTAAGCCTATATAAGATGATCGACTGCATTGCAGTATCTGACCAAGTGGCCTTAATGATTAATTGATAGTAATAGTAATTTAATTTATTTACTTGTTATTTGGTCATAAAATTATGAGAAAATTATAAAATAAATATACCTTAAAAGGTATTGCATATTCTAATTAATCTGTCCATAATCGTGACATTTTGAAAAAAAAACAGCTTTAGCATCGCTTACAAAATAAATATACCTCGTTGAATTTTACCTCACTATAAGAATCACGGTTTTTTTTATTACCCTAACACTATGTTTTGATAATATTTTTTGAAGCCACGAAAGCAAATGAGGGGACAAGAAGGTGGTTGGGTTTTCCTTTTTGTGTCGAAAGGATTTGTTTTATTATATTTTGGAGTAATTGTTGAATTGCTCATGAGTTACCTATATGTAAGTTGTCCCACATCGGATAAAGAAAAGAGTACGCATCACTTTATAAACTTAAGGAGTAACTCCTACTATCACCAATTGGTTTTAGTAGTGAACCTTCTTTGGGTTTATGAGTGGACTACTTTTTCTCCTTTTTATTTGGGTTGCTCAAACCCATTTTCCAAACTCTCAGAATTAAGGTCTGAATTAGAACTCAACCCTAAAATTCTAAGAGTACGATCCAAACCTAACTCAAACTGCAATATATATCTTTTACAGTATATAACATATATCTAGGGACTTTTCGACCACACGGACCCTTACACTTATCAGCCAGACTCAAACCCTCGCAAGTCCGCAAAATGCTAAGCACAGAAGCAGTAGATCCACTTTCAGCTGCCAAATAAAGCGGAGTTTCACCATCTTCATTCGGGTCATGGGAACAATTAAAATCCGCCTGCACTAGCAACTCTATTACCGCACCATGACCAACACGAGCAGCCTCATGTAACGCCGTATCTTTCTTCTTATTAACCATCCTCAACAACCGCAAAACGTCCTCTTCATTCACCTTACTAATTTGTTCTATAAATGCTTTCACTGCTTCATCATGACCGAACCTCGCACAAAGGTGTAGCGGCGTATCCCCATTCGTATTCTCCTTAAATAGCAGCGAATAACCGGCTGTATCGCTATTTATGACATTTTCAATGAACTCTTTGTGAACCATTTTCGCTTTTATAAACACCTTGACATTCTTGTTTACGGGTAAATATGAAGCACATTGTTTTTAGTTGGTGTTTGTTGTTCCTTCCAATTAGATATACGAGTGACCGCGTCAAAAAAGCCTGATGATGCCGCACGGTATAGTTCAGGCTCCATGCCCCTGCCCGTCATATTAGGCCTTTGTTGTTGAATTTGAACATGATTTGCTTGCATACTCATGCTCGTTCCGGCCATCACAAATCGCAAATCAAACTGAGGGGTGTTTGGTATGGGAATATAAAATGTAATGAAAACGGATGTGATAAAAAGAAGTAAGGGTAAGGATATGGGTTGTAGTTATATGTTGTTTGGTATGAAAATATTAGAGAAACACTCATTTGATCATAGAAATGAAATTTGTTACTTAACATACACTACAACAAATTTAGCCTTTTGCGACATTGGATTTAGTGGTATTAAGAAAATGTCACTGATTTATATTTTTAGTGTAGTAATTATTGGTTTTTATTTTAAGTTCCACCATAAAGTGATTTAGCGACACTTGATTTGGTCTTTAGTAGCATATGTAATTGTAACTATAGTCTAAAGTGACATTTGTGAGAAATGTCACTAGATCATATGTCGCTAAAAGCTTTAGTGTGACTTTTTAATATGCTGCTAAAGAGTCTAATAAATGTCACTAAATCTTCTATATACACTATAAGAAATTTGAAATAGCGACATTTAAATTAAATGTCACTAAATATATTCCACTAAAAGCAAATTATGTTGTAGTGATAAACGAGTGGTAACAAAGTAAGGGTCACCCTCGAGAAAAGAATTGAGTTAACCTAAAATCATATCAAACAAAAAATATCAAATAATGATAATTAAATCTCTTACTTAGTATTAAAAAGTTGATAACAAGCTGCAAGCCAGCAAATCTGGATTTTGGGTATTGAATTGTATTAATTGAAGGGGTAATTTCTGAATTTGGGCTTTACGGAGCACTTTATTATAGTTTATACTTTCTTTGTCTTTTTTATTTATTTATTATTGTTTATACTTTCTTTGTCTTTTTACTTAGTAGTATATATATACTCCCTCATATATTCTCTTTACTTATCCTATTTGATTTTAACACATTTGCCAATGCACATTTTTAATTTTAAATATCTTTAATTGTGCTTGAATAAGGATTTAAAAATTTTATATTAATAAAATTTATAATAAGACGAATTAAACAAGATCCCATATGACTTTGTTGTAACTTATAGATAAAGAACAAATCACATAATAAGAGTGATTGATGAATAGTGTTGAAAAATCAAACAGGAAAAGTAAAGCGAATAAGAGGGAGTAGTTGACTTCAGCGCTATTTATCAAGTAAATTGATTTTCATGTTTTGATAAACTTTAAGTTAAAACATAGTCATATGAGATAATTTTTTAATCGTTTCGATTCAAAATTTATTAATTTCTCGTTGATGTACATATTTAGAGATATTAACGATTAAATTAGTGCATTGGCTGGTTTGAAAAAGCAAATGTAGCAAGTAAAAAGAACGGAGGAATATACCTCGAAATTTCAAAAGCATAACTACTTTTGTGAGAGAACATCTTTCGATGAAACGACCTCAAATAAAGTGTTCATATTCTCATAATATGTATTGGATGAGTTGTTTAATCCGACTATCCGAGTATATGGAGCATTTCTCAATGAAATCGTTTCATATAATAATTTATTTTAAAAAATAGTAGAAACTATTAAATTATATGGATAAAATTAAAAGTGAGAAAAAATAAATATATCTAACACAGAATTAAAGAAAATAATTAAAAGACTATCTAAAATTAAAATACTTTCTCCGTTCTATTTTACTTGCAACACTTCCTATTTTTGGATGTTTCATATTACTTACATATTACCTTTATTTAGTAAATAGCAACTATATAATTCTCTATTTTACCCCTACTTTGTTTCGTTTTTCACATATCATTATCAGCCTTACTCATGTGAAATAAAATAAAATTGTCATTTTGCTTTGAAAAAACACTACAACAAATTTAGCTTTTTGCAGCATTGGATTTAGTGGCATTAAAAAAATGTCAGTGATTTATATTTTTAGTGTAATAATTATTGGTTTTTATTTTAAGTTCCACCATAAAGTGATTTAGCGACACTTAATTTCGTCTTTAGTGGCATATGTAATTGTCAGTATAGTCTATTGTGGCATTTTAAGAAATGTCGCTAGATCCTCTATATACACTATAAAAAAATTTAAAATAGCGACATTTAAATTAAATGTCGCTAGATATATCCCACTAAAAACGAATTATGTTGTAGTGGAAGTGAAATATTGTATAAAGGTGCTATGTTGCAATTAAAACGAGACAAAAGTAGTACTTTTATTATAGTATAATAATAAAGTGAAAAGAAAGAAATAAAAGCAAGTATTTTGTAGAGTATTTCGTTTACGATAATGTATTATAAGCTCATCTCCTGAATCGAGGTCTTTGTGTCGTAATATAATACCCTCAACTTGCATTTTCATATGCAAAATAATCAACTATGTGTCGGCCAATTCAAACATTTTTATTTGTCTCTTTTTCGAAGTTATATTATCAACTTTCAAACTTGGACAAAATTATATTTCATGAAAAAAGTGGGGAAAAAAATATGTAGATCAAAAGAAAAAATAAGTTAATAGTGAGAATTTTAGTAGACTATTTAAAATAAAATAAGCTCAAAATAGAACCGAGTTTACGACTATGTGAGTTCAGTTGTTTGGTCAAATTTTAACTTTTTTATTTAGAACTAGTCAAATTTTAACTTATAATATCGTTTTAAATTTGAAGAAATAAATTTAAGTAGTATCTGATCAAATCAATGGTTTGACACGAGAGTCAGGTATAGTATGATACGAAGCATCTTTGATTTAAGTAAACATCATGCAATGTAAAGTTAACTTAAATTTAAGTACGAATATTGTTAAGTTTAAGTCGAATCAATATCAACCCAAGTCTAAGTTGGCTTTACTTTGGGGTTTGAGTTAAATGATTTTGAGTTTAAATTGACTATAAGACTTGATATATTATGATCGGGTTAAGTTTGAATTTAGTGATATCATATTAAATTCAAACAAAAGTCTTTAAATAGGACATTCAAATCAAAAGTACAATTTTAGTCACTGAAATTTAAATTAGTTTTTAATTTTTGCCAAATTTTGTCACTAAGTTAATGATTAATTAGCACATTTTTTTATGTCAATTTTTAGTTGGTTTGATGCATAGTAAAACATAAAAATACCAATATTGTAGAGACTAGAGACCCAATATAGAAGAAATAAAGTTAGGGTCAACATTTTGGAGTCAAACCCAAAATTTTGTAGAAAATCAAAAAAAAAATAATTTGAGTTACTCATGTTACTCATGAGAGACTGTTTTTCGATAAACAACCTTTATAATAGAGTTTATATTCTCATAATATGTATTAAATTGGTTATTTAACTTGTGTATAAGACGCATCTTTTTGTAAACCGTATTATACAACAATTTGTGTTTTTTTTTTTTTTTGTTCTCAACCCATGGATAAAGTAGTCCTCATTTATCATTGGCTTAACTTAACTTCACCCAAATACTTTGTTTATCATGGACTTTTTGGATGGGCTATGGTTCCAGAATACTATCAAATTTATCATGGACTTCTTGGATGGGCCTAATTTGTAAATAAACCCAAATCAAAACAAACAATATCACTAGTATATATGTGGAGTCCTAGACCGTCTATAGTATAGACGTCTCTCAAAAGTCCAGCCCATATCTCCCTTTTAACTTACAAAACCACTAATCAGTTTTTCTTTTTTTAAATTATAAATTGGGTGAACCCAAACTCGAGACGTCTATTGTATAGACGGTCTCAAGTAAGAATTTGTGGTCAACTATAGCAACGATTAGAAAATTTAAATCATTCAATTGATAAAATGTGATAATTTTTACAAAAATAAATTATATTTAGAAGATAGAGAAATTAATGTGAACAACGATGTAAGCATAAATAATAATTTATAAAGATTTTTTTAATAATTATAACAGTTCAATGGATTTAAAACACCTTTTTGTATATAACATTCAATGTTCAAATTTCACTATTCTTCTCACATATTTCCTCAGAATTTTTACTTGCACCTATACAATTTTTACATTGTTCAATGCATTTGTCGAATTGTTTTGTTACATACAGCTAAAGATTATAAAAATTTGATAGTATGAAAATATGTGATGATACAAATAAAACAAGATCCCACATAACTATAATTTTTTTCTCGTATATATACTAGCCCTAATATGTAAAATATCATTGAAAATAATGCTCGGTGTTAAATTAGGTTTGGATACAAGTAATAAAAATCGGAGAAAGTATTAATTGTCTTCAATAGTTGTAAAAATTACTTAAATATTTATAGTTATAATAAGATTTATTGTTAATCATAAAGACGTTATATATATATTCATATAGAAGTATAACATAATCTTATTATCTATTTATTTTTTTCTTAAACTTATTATATTATCTCAAAAACATTCTTATTCTTTTATGATTAATATCTATAATTATTATTATCATATAGTAACTATATTTTAAACTTTTTTTTTTGAAATGAACCTATATTCTAAACTTAAGCAAACATTACTTTCAAATCAATTTATTATTAGATAAAATAAGGTAAATTACCAATTGAATGATTATTTTTGAAACGGAATGATTATTTATTTTATATTAAAATCAATTAATGTTTTTTAAATATGATAATTAATTAAGTTTTTTCTTTCAGAAATTAACAGCTTGCTTAAGTATATATTATGTAGGTGGAATTTAACTAATAGAAAATTTTCAATTATCAGTACTTTTCTTAAATTTTCACTTATCATTATATATAGGGAAAAGTGTCAAAAAGTACCTAATAAAATTTTTTTTTTTTCAAAAAAGTACCTAATAAAAAAATATTTTCAAAAAAATACCTAATAAAAATTTTTCTTTTCAAAAGAGTACCAACTAACGGCTGGGGTTAAGTTTTCCGTTATCTTTTTTTGTCCATCTTTAAAAAGTACCTAATAAAAAATTTCTTTTCAAAAAAGTACCTGATAAAAACTTTCTTTTCAAAAAAGTACCAAGAACACAACATAATTATCCAATACAAACACAATATAATATATAACTCTAAAAACATTATCCATAAAAAGTTCACACATCATCCAATACAAATACAATAATAATAATAATGAAAAAGTGTCAAAAAGTACCTAATAATTTTTTTTTAATAAACGGTCAACTTAACACCAACAGTTACTTGGTACTCTAGGTTTGTGTTGGATGATGTTCTTATGTTGTGTTTGTATTGGGTGATGTCTGCACTTGTTTATGGATGATGTTTTTAGAGTTATATATTATATTGTGATTGTATTGGATAATTATGTTGTGTTTTTGGTACTTTTTTGAAAAGAAAATTTTTATTAGGTACTTTTTTGAAAAGAAAATTTTTATTAGGTACTTTTTAAAGATGGACAAAAAAAGATAACGGAAAACTTAACCCCAGCCGTTAGTTGGTACTCTTTTAAAAAGAAAAATTTTTGTTAGGTATTTTTTTGAAAATATTTTTTTATTAGGTACTTTTTTGAAAAAAAAAATTTTATTAGGTACTTTTTGACATTTTTCCCTTATATATATCATCTTTTATATAGTAGTATTACTAGATAATTTCCGTGCGATGCACAGTTTTTTTATTTTATTGTTTTACATTATTTTAAAAATACAAAGAAAATAATTTGTAAATTATTGGTTATTATTCAATGAATTATTATTAGCATATAATAGTTAATATTTACTTTAGTTTTGACTTTAAAAATACTTTTTTATAAGTTATGTATGAAGTTAAATAATGTTATTTTTAAGATTATTTAAATTTTATTGATCACTATATAAGATTTTAAGTGACAAATTTTTATTTTTTGTTTCCAAAATGAAAGTTAGCAAATTATTATTTCAAAGAACAAATTTTTTGGTTTCTAAAATCAAAGCTGTCAAATTATTATTGTGTACTGAACAATGAAAAGTTACACACATCTCATCAAACAATTTAATGAAAGCTAATATAATGATAATTCACATATTTCCCAAACACTTTTATTAGCATATAATGATTGATCAAAAAAAATTTATTGGCAAATAATGACATCACCATTGATAAATGGAGGGGAATAATCTCTTGAGAAGTTGACAACTCATCACTTTTTGAGTTTGCTTATATCATCTATATTTTGCTTTAGTATAATGTATAGATATGATAATGATCATAGCTTTTTTGTCAAATCAAATGCCACAAACTTTGATGGAGAAATGAATTAATTTGTCAAATTTCATTACAATCATACATTATACATTATAATAAAAAGGTTGGAAAATTTCAAATCTCACGATTTAGGAGAATTTGCCAAAAAAATTCATTTATTGGCTAAACACTAATGACATGGCAATTGATCTTGAGCAATATATCTATTATTAAAGTATCTTTGACTAACATTTATTTATAGTTAAATTGAGTAAATTAAAAAATATAATATATTGTTTAATATATTGTTGACAATTTTCAGAATTACAGAGTTAATTCATACATATGATATAAGAGTCAAATTGAGTGCTTTTACTCCACAACATTTTTAATTTTTTTTAATATCATATATTTATATATTTCGATATTAAAACAGTTGTGCATTACACAGAGTTCTACACTATTTCAACGTAAAAAGAAAAAGACTTTGTCAAACATAAAGGCATACCCGAGTCAAGTATAAAGTCGTGAGTTGCCGTAGTTGACGGTTCATGTGATATGCGAGAGCAGCCGAAGGAGAACAGTCATTTATATCATTTTGATAGCAACCTTCCAACCCTATTCAACACTTTTCGTTATTGCTCATGTTGTATTATACTTCCTCTGTTTCATGATACTTGATTAAGTATAATACTTCCTTCGTTCTATAATGCTTGCTACTGATAGTGATATTTTCCCCGTACAACATATTACACTCAGTAGCAAGTATTATGGAACGGAGGAAGTCTATATTAAAATCAAGTAAAATTTTGTTTAATTCGTCTCGATGTAAAATCAAGTAAAATTTTGTTTAATTCGTCTCGATGTAAATTTTATTAAATATAAACTTTTTATAATTTTTAAAGATATTTAATACTTTCTCCATTTGACTTTTCACGCAGTCTAAAATATTTATTTAATCCTTAATATCTCTGATTATGTATAATAAAAAATTATAAGAAATTAATATTACTAATTTTTACTAAATGGGTCAAATAATAACTTAGTTGACTATTTTAAACTTAAAAATTAGAAATTAATCACAAATTAAAGTTGATAATAGTATATTATATTTGTAAAGTTGTAGGCAATTTGGAACAAAAAAGTATTGAATATGTTTATTGACAAACGTGAAAAATCAAAATAATATTTCTTATGTTTTAAATTACTTGCAACATTACAAGATAATGCACCACTCATTCATCATCCTTTGTTTGCTATTAATTTTTAATTTATAAGTTAAAATATAATCAAGTAGAATTTTGTTTAATTCATCTTAATAACTAAAATAGTGTATCACTGTGTAAATTAGCGTATCACTGTGTATCACCGTGTAAAAAGTCAAATGACTAAATTAAAGATATTAATAACTAAATTAGTGTATCACTGTGTAAAAAGTCAAATGATATAAGTATTTTGTAACTGATAAAGTAAATAAATAAGAGGAAGTATCTAATCTAATACTCCTTCATATTTAGTCAAGTCGTTCCATTTAATTTTTCACACTTGTCGGGACTACATTTTAACCCTTAATATCTCAAAATATTGTTAATTAAAAATTATAAAAAGTTGATATTAATAATCTTTGTATTGAGACGAATCAAACAATATCCCACATGACTATGTTTTAACTTATAAATTAAGAGTGATAAGTGAATAGTGCTCAAAAACAAATAGGACAACTTAATTGAATAGGAGGGAGTATATAAATAAATATAAATATAAAATACATAGTCATTGTCAATCCTGTTGGCAAGTGACGCGTGTACATGAAATCTATTACTTTTTCTCTCTCATCTATTATTCTTTTTTTTTCCCTTAAAACCAAACAGGTCACTTTCAAAGTTTCAATTCTACATTAATTTTTCCTCTGATTATTTATTTGTTTAAATCGCGTAAATTATAGATGGATGGTGGGTCCCACACAAACTCGATGTTTCCCACTAATTGCTTGGTATGGTCGGTCTGCAATTTGATGATATCTAAAGGTGATTTATTAGGAGCATGTTATCGTTAAAATAAAGTAATCGCAAATAATTTAATGTGACGTTTGGGAATAAGTATTTTATTTTAAATTATGGATTTTAATTATGAAATTATAAATGAATAATTCGAGAAATGGTAAAGCTTGGGTAGTTATTTTCGAATTTTTAACTTTAATTACTTTAAAAATAAAGGTGGAATTTGATCCAAATCTAAATTTGAAAATTTTTGATTTTTCTCAAATAATAATTTTGAGTCAATTCCAATTTCTAAATGAAATTATCGTTCCCAAACATGGCGTAAAGTTGATTAGGTTTATGACATTTATTACGAAATAATGAAAAAACTAGTGTAATTTTAACAGAAAAATATTTTAACGTTTTTATTGATTATATCATTTTATTTTTTTCATTAAATTTATTTTAATGTATTGTCATTTAAAAATTAGATATTAGGTGATAAATGATAATGACTTTTTTTAAAAAAGGTTTTTTATGATTAAAGTTTTTATTATATATTTATGAAAATCTACACAACAAGTCATTCTAATTATCACTAATAAATAACAAAAACCTATCGCATTGTTTTCGATTGAAATTGAACAATCAACACTCTTGATAGTGATATTAAGAATATAATTTAAGTCCACTAAAGATAATAAACTGCTGGTAATATTTAAGGTTGCTATCTAGAATGTTTTAAACTTCAGCCTACACGGTGAACAAATGAGGGTAGGAGAAGGGTGCACCGGGTGACCTCATACGGTGATAAAGTAAGTAACTCTAAGAAAGGTGCCTAACTTTTCCCTTAGAGTGGACGGTTGCTTTTCGCTCTAGAGAAGAAGTATTAGGGTTTGTTTGCGGGTGTGAGATATTGCTTTGAGTGTAAACTAATTGTTTGTGAGTATAAATGCTTGGGTAATAGCTAACGAACCGTCTGGTTGTGCATGGCATTATATATATATATATATATATATATATATATATATATATGTGTGTGTTGTGTGTGTTTTTCCAAAAACCTTAATTAGTGGGCCTTAGAAAGGTGTTTCCAAAACCTTAATTATGGTTATCGGTAAGGAATACCTTGAGGGAGTCTTCGTAAGGGACCATTCAAATGATCTATAGAAGTACTTGTGTAGAGCTCATTGATTGGTTAACTCGTACTTTACAGTTAACCTTTGTCGTTTAGCATTGACTACAGTAGTACAGTACGAGATAGGTTGTGGTGCCTCACCTTATTCTAGTATGGTGAGTTGGTGGCCTTTATCACGTGACTATAGCTCTCATCACCTTACACGCCACCAATACCGTTGAAAGCTTCACGGGGGTGAAACACCTTTGATATCATTTGTGTTCTTTAGCAAGGTCATGGTGTGTTCCTTAGGGGGATGGGAGTCTAGGACTTTTGAGATAACCATCGTTAGTCTTCATCCTAATTTAGGACACAGTGTGAGTCTTTCTCTCTTGGGAAAGTTCGAGAAGTGTTTTAACTTAAATCTCAAAGTTGATTTGGTTAGGTGTTAGGACTATAGGACCTTGTTCCATGTTCTGGCACGTATACTTATAATTAAAGTTAATCTTTTACTAGTAAGAGTAATAAGATAGATAATAGATATCTTTTCATTAATAATAAAGTTAATGGAGAAATTCGGGCATGATAAACATTTTTAAAATGTTAGTACTTAAAATCAGTTAGTGAAATTTTTAAAATGTTAAAATATAAGTGGTGAAATTGAAAATTATATAGAGACCATTAATATTATCAAAATAAAATTAGCGGATTACATATAGAAATTAGAGATTGTACGTAAAGACTTAGTGTTCCATATAAAATACTCATACTATTACTTTGCAATTTCAATTTAACATAAAATTAAGCATAAAATTTGCTATTTGTGCTTAACAAAATACTCGCTTTACTTTAAAAGAATTAAATGTTTTTAATCCGTCTCATTGAATTCCACTATTTTATTTTTAATATCGAATTTTTATCATTTTTAATATATTAAATTTTCTTTTATTTACTATTATTGTCTCATTTGATTTTTTTTTATGCTATTCAATGACCTCTCTTAGTTTGTATTTTATAAGTTGGGATCTTTTTGTATTTGTGTTGATGTAAATTTTATTGTTAAAATTAACACTTTAAATTTTTTATCAAACACAATTTGAGATATTTACGGTTAAATATATACATTGACAAATATGTATCTATGTGCGGGAACACTGGGTATGATGATGATGATGATGATGATTGACAAACATGTAAAACCAAATAGGATAGTAATTGATTTGGGGCCCTTAAATTTGTCCATTTTAAGCTTTTTAAACATGATTAGAATAAATATTTGTCATCTCCCTACAAGAAAGTTATTCTACCCATATATTGGGTTTTGATCTGTCTCACTTCGTGAGACTTTGGATATTGAAGTTTGGTTTGTAATTGATTTGTTGCTTAAGATTAATACGATAATGCAGTAGAAACCAAAATTGCAATTACCATCAACTACATCAAATTCAATTCTATGTCAAAACTACAACAGATCGAAAGACTTCCTCGTAGAAGGAGTGTCAAACAACGATGTGGAAGAGGATAGTCAGAATAGTTAGATCTCATATACATCGATCTTAGTTTTGTTAATTTTGAATTATCTTTGGTTAAAGTTGTTATATACATGCTAATTTTTATTTCTAATATAGTTGTCGTATAACTTTTTATTAATAAATTAAGTATTATTCAAAAAAATGCAAACCAATATCAAATAACAAAAACTACGTAATTAAAGATATTCAAAATTTTAATTTGTAAATTAAACCGCGTAAAAAATCAAACATTACAATTATTATGATATTTTATATTTTTAAATACTTAAAACAAATAAAAATATAGAAATTATCGTAGAGTCGGTCTAACAAACGCCAACTTGCAAAAACCTTGTTCCTCGCAATTCCCTAGACCGCCTACCCCACTTTCCCATTCTTCTTTGTCCTATATATTTTCTCTATTCCCCCCATTCCCATTCCTCATCACATAAACCCTATCTTCCTCTCTCTTCACATGTACAGTTTTCTTCCTAATCTTAAATTCTACTCATTTTCTTCTACTTTCTCTCTCTTCTCTCCATTTTTCTTCAATAATAATAATTCATCGATTAAACTTTAATTTTTGCTTTTAAATTTCTAGATTTGAATATTTTCCGATGGAAGTAGCAATTCTTCAACCGTATGATGTCTTGAAGAGACATACTAATCACCATAATCGCCGTCAATTCATTACTACGGCTAGTAAATCTCGACGTAACCCTAGTTATGTTAACCCTAACCCGAGTCCTAACCAAAACCCGAACTCGAATAGGTCTAACCGTAGGAAACGTAACTCACCACCTCCTCCTTCGTCTAAGACTCAACAGATCCGACCTCAATCTCCTCCTGTTATGGGTCAAGTACGGATCTTAAAACGGGGTGAAGATCTATCCGTTCTTTCACCTCCTCCCCCTCCTTCTGCTCCGGTTGAGCCTGAACCAACTGTTATCGTTTCGGTTCGTGACGGTTTTTATGCCGGATCTGCTTGCGTGACGTCACCATCACCAAGCGAACTGCCTTTGCCTGGGTTTTTCTCAAAGAGAAATTGTGGGTTTGTGAAGGAAGGTGAAGCTCAAAATCAAGAGATCGCTTGTGAACTTAGAAGAGTTTTGAAACTCATCTAAGATTTACTCAAAAAGAAAGAACAAAGAATTTCATGAAATCGAAAAACATGAACAGTTGACTTGGAATTTGGTGTTGAATTTGAAAAGAAAAAGGTGGTGTTTAAATCATAAATCGTAGGGAGTTTTTAATTTCTGGGTAATTATAGATGGTTAAGTTTAGAACCAATAATCCGATTAATTTCCTCGTATTTTTTCCAGTAGGAAAATCGGTATTAAATTGGTTGTTAAAGCTTAGCTTGAATTAGATGTAGTAAATAATTAATAGCTTTTTATTTCTAAATTCAATTTAGTTATAAGTTGGGTATTATTACATATAATCTTTGGGTATGATTATTATATGTATAGTTCATGGGTTGTTGGTTTAAACTTTGTATTTTTTCTTAATTTCTAATTAAGCTTTTGTTTGTAATATTTATGGTTGAATTATTAGTTATGAATGATTAAGGTATATTGTACCAAGATGTTGTTTTCTTGTTATTTTGATATTTAATTAATAAAATAAAGTTTTTAGTGTAGAAATCTCGAGTAATTTTTTCTTGTTTTTTAGGTTTGCCATTTTTTAGCTTGAATTTTATGTGGTTGAAAGAAAAGAAAAAAGGAAGAAGAAAAGAATCATGGAAATGGAATGACTTTGATGTGTTGTATTGGTGGGTGAGATGTCATTAATGGAGGGTTTGGTGGAAGTTTGGTTTCTAAAGTTATGGCCTACTTTTTGACGTGTGAACATTATTTCATTAACTTTATCTTTATCATTATTATTAAAATTTATTTTATTCATTTTAAATTATCTTTAAATAGTTATATTTTTGTTTTATACGTTATTCAATGTATAATTTTAAATTATTTATTTTAATCTCATGACAAAAAATTCTGAAAGATTAATATTATGAAAACACGAATACGAATCAAATAAGATTTATTTTTATTATGTTTTACATTATACATACAGAAATATATACTCCTAAATAAGACAGGTTGATGAATAGTAATTGCTATTAGAACTGTAGCAACTAATAAAATTCAGGGAAAAGTACACAATAAAACGAATTTAACAAATTTTATATGTATATATATTTTATCTTCAAATATGTCTAAAAAACATTAATTAAATTTCTCTGACGTGAAAAACATTAGAGAACGGAAAGTAATATACTTATTAATTAACAGAAATCAGAAATGATAATAAAAATTTATAGTGTAATTTTGATGAAGTCTATGGATAAGCTCTATGGTTCTATTTAATTTTCTTATTTTTGTAATAAAATTAAATTAATTTTAATGTATTATCATTTGGGATGTAGAAGTAGGTGGTAATTAAGATCAAGGAAATTTTCATCAAAAACAATTTGTTAAAAATTATCCAAATACAAAAAAACAAAAAAAATAGCTTAATGCAATTAAAAAGATATATGAAGCTATAAACGCTAAAAACTATCCTTATAAGCTAAGAACTACCCATAAAAAGAAATACAACTATACAAGTATACCATTTTTCAACTCACTAGTTAATCCAAAGTACCGAAGATCACAAACATGGTAGAGTTTGTTTCCGTTCTTTTTTATTCTTCTTGTTTACTTTTTACACAATTTTTAAAGTAAATTTTGAGTTTTAATATTTCTAACAATGCATCATAAAAAAAATATAATAAAATATATAATAAAATGTATACATTGAAAAGAATCTAATAAGCTCTCATATAGATATATTTTATCATCTCTATATGTCTTAAAAATCTTAATTAAAATTTTCTCTTCAAAGTAGCATATTCAAAACGGAAAGAACATTGGGAAACGGGAGAGTATTGTTTAAAGTAAATTTAAAAGTTAATTAATTAAAATTAATTAGTGAGATATTGATTTGATTTCTACTTTAATTTTGAGTACTATTTATTTATTTTAATCATGGATCATTATGTCAATTTATAAAATATCTCTGTTATTTTAATTTCTATTATTTTCATTTACATAATTTTGACTTTTTTCTATAATCCACACAATTTAATTGGTTACACCATTTCAAAATTTTAAATAATATATAATCATGTGAATTTATTAATCGGAGAAAGTGTGAGACTTTTCAGTAGCTTTTGTTTGAAGATTGAAACTTTCCTTTATGAAACGTGTTGAATTGGTGATTTTTTTGTTAAAGAAAATTGGCCGGCTAATTAACTTAATGTTTGACATCTAAGCTTTACTCATGGCATGGCTAACTTTTGGTAATAAACAATGATAATGAGAATGAAAAATTAGTAAATTAGTGTAACTTTGGTTGAAAAAATCTCTTGGTTACCTTGATAGTCATACTTGTCCAACTTTAATAATCTCATTTTCTTCATAAAATTCATTCCAATGCATTACTATTAGGAGAAATTGTATTAGGGTGTAATAGAAATTTTATAAACAAATAAACTTTTTTGTGATCATAGTTTCATTACCATGGGAATGATATGAAACTTTTAATGAAATTTTAGACTATAAATCATTCCCATTATCACCATTCAATACAACAAAACAAACCAAACGAGCCGTAAGCTTATTAAAATCAAATACTCCTCTAGAAATGATATTGAATTATTAATGGCTAATTTTTGTTTTTATTTTTTTGGAAATGTCTTTTATGTTGTATTATTGACTTTTAACTAATGGTTTATTAATTGACCTAAAAGTTTAAAAAATATTTAATCAATAATATTCTAGGTAGTCAACAAAAAAATCTGACATTTAAGAATATTATGAAATGAATGATTTGCTTGTAATTTGTAAATATTACTTTATGTGTTGAATGTCAATTAAACGAATAATAGTTTTATAGATCGTTGAGTATACTATAGTGGAATAATAGTGAATTTTTAAAAGTAAAATTAAACTGATTTATTTTTGGAAAAATTACCTAGAATAATCTAAAATATTCATGATTTTCCTACAATAATCCCACCTATTGATTAACCATGAATAATCCCAACTTTAAGGGGTATTTTCCTAGAGTAAACCCGGTGACCGGATGACTTGCTATAGCAAGTTTTTATTTATTTAAAAAAAAGATAAATTAAAATTAAATGTCAAAAAAATGTTAAAAAAATATTCATAAAAAATTTATGATTTTTTTTTATTATTTAGAATTTTTTATGTAAATTTTCAAAAATATTTTCTAATTTTAAATTACTATTTAATTTATTTCTTTGGTGAATTACCTACTATAGCAGGTTATCGGGTTACCCAAGTTTACTCTAGGAAAATACCCCTCAAAATTGGGATTATTCATGGTTAATCAATAGGTGGGATTATTGTAGGAAAATCATAAATAGTTTGGATTATTCTAGGTAATTTTTCTTTTTTTTGTTAAAAAATAACTTTGTTTTTTTCTTTTTACTTGAATTGAAAGTTAAAACTCTAATCTCATGTTTAGTCGAATGTTTAGAGATCACATAATCTTACATAAAACACCTACTTATTTCTCAAAACAACTACTTTATTTTATAAAACAATTACTTTGTTTTATAAAACAATTAATTACTTTTCTTTATAAACAACTACTTTAGGTCATAAACACATACTTTGCTTCATAATATATCAAATTTCACATACGCTATCAAACATACTTTATTTCTAAAACACTTGCTTAGATTGATAAAACAACTACTTTGTTTTATAGAACACCTACTATTGCTACATAGAATATCAAATTTCCATACGTTATCAAGTATATATAGATTACATAATAAAAACCATTTCACTTCATAGAATGTGTACCTTTTCTGCATAAACCACCTACTTTAAATTAATTTTCAAGACATGTTAGAATCCGATACCTTTTGAAAAAGGCAAAGTATGGGGTTTAAACATTCAAATTAGAGATTTAATCAGGGCCGTCAATTAGTAAGGGCAAAGCGGGCTAACGTTTAGGGTCCTGTATTGTTTAGAGCCCAAAAAACTTATTTTTATCTATATAAGTGATATTAATTTGAAATTAAATTTATTATAACTTACATTTTATGCTAATTAATATGTGTTTTTAGTATTTTTTTTTATAAAGTAGTTTAAATATAAACAATAAAAAACAAAAGTTGTATTATATTATACATTACGCCTTA
Organism: Amaranthus cruentus; assembly: GCA_019425755.1. Taxonomy (NCBI): domain Eukaryota; kingdom Viridiplantae; phylum Streptophyta; class Magnoliopsida; order Caryophyllales; family Amaranthaceae; genus Amaranthus; species Amaranthus cruentus. The sequence goes on from CM033466.1 coordinate 9,849,259, forward strand.
AGTCTTTAAATGTCTTTTTTTATCTTTTGATCTGGGGCCCAAAAATAAACGAGACGACCCTGAATTTAACATCTAAAGTTTAGTTTGCACAAATATTTTTGAGAGGCATTTTTTTTAAAAAAAAAAATAAAAAAAATTGGGCTGTTAGAGTAAAAGGTGCCACTATTTCTTTTCTTTAAAAAACGTACAACAAAATTTGAGTTGTTTTTTCATGGTTGTTGTACAATGGGACGGTCTTTCGCAAAAATACCTGTAAAGAAATATAACAAATGGAATACAAAGACTTGAAAAGCATTACAAGAAAGAAAAATTCTCAAATGAAATGATTTTAGGGTGAGATCATCTTTATTGGGTTTAGCCAGTATATATTTATTGTTTTGAAATGATCACCTATAACCTTAAAAAATTTACTTACAATTTCAAAGTGATAACTTTTTATAGTCTTGAAGAGATAACTTATAAAACCTAAAAGCGTTCACTTACAATCTTAAATTGATCAATTCGAAAATTGAGCTAATTATATAGGGTCATTTCATGATGAGACGGTGTCAATTTGTTGAGGAAATCCTCTTCAATCACTTATTGTATGGAAATATGATTTAGAGTTATAGCTTACATATAAACGAGGCCCAATTCAGACCTTTCGAAACATGTTGGACCCTATCCTATTTTTGAGTTAAGATTTTTTTTTGAGGTGGTCTTAGGAGAGACCATTTTAAAATAAAACGGTCTAATATTTCAGTCCAATTCGCTTTCTCTCTTCTTTTTCATTTTCTGGGCATTTTTCAATTTTACTTTTAAAGGTATCAATTTTGACCTTAAAAATATCAATTTCAATTTAGGTAGAAATTGATCAGTTTAACGTCACAATTGATCACTTATGGGTTCAAATCGAAATTTTCTTTAATTGATATGTTTAAGTACTACTTTACGTTGAAATTGATACCTTTAAGGTCAAAATTGAGACCTTTAAGGTCCAAATTGAAAAATGCCCAGAAAATAAAAAAACAAAAAATGGATTTTGGAGGGCGCCTGCAATGGGCCGACCCAGTTTTGGTCTTATACAAGTTTTTCTGATTTTTTTCAACTATTCTTGTAAGATACCGTCTTTTAAAGAGACGATCTCAAAAAAAAAAAGCTTAGATTCTTATTTTCTCTTTAGTTTGTATTAATCGGGATATTTAGCAGGGGCGAAGCCACACCGGGGCCCGCGGAGGCCCGGCCCCCCTTGTCGAAAATGTGATCCTTTGTAATTTTGGTTTCGGCCCCCCTTACTAATATATTATATAATTTAAAAAGCGTATAATTGTAATATAAATTACTATAGGTCAATGGTTGAGGTAATTTATTTGTAATTTAAGGTAAATGATCAAACCCAAATTTGAACTATTATTTTTTAGTAGAATAAATTTAATTTACAGAAATTCTCATATGAGACGGTCTCACAGTGAGACCATTTTAATTGCATTGGCCCAATGTAAATTTATTTTTAAAGTGATGACTTTTTAATCTTAAAGTTACACTTATAATTAACCTTAAAGTAATCACTTAAACAAATAGGCTTACTTGTATAGATTCATGTCATGGTGAAACGGTCTCATATAAGATGGACATATTTAATTTATACTATAAAAGTCATTACTATCTATCTTTCACAATTCACATTCATCCTTTTTAGTGTGTGTCGTTATATTTTTGTTATCTTAATTTTAATAGTATTTTTTTGGAGACTAAAAAGACAAATATATGAAGTCACAAATTTCAAAAGGGTAATTATAGGAAAACATCAACTCTATTTGTCAAATATAATTTTTGCTATGATTCAAGTTAATTCAGTCTATATGATTCAAATTTGCATAGTTTAACTAGTTTTTATATAATAAATAACTTGCTAGTATATCGACAATTCGGCCCCCCGTAATTGTAAATCCTGGCTTCGCCCCTGATATTTAGTCCATATATTTAATATGTCTTCGAGAGAGACTCTCTCTCATAACAATTTGTGAAATTTTTTCAACCTGAGGTATAGGTTCAATAGTAAATTTAAGAGTTTAGCTTCGGGGCTAAACCTTAAGTTTAAGTTACGCTCTAAATTTTAACACTTAAAATTCAAATTGAAATTAAACATAATTTTTAAGGAATTGGGTTTGAATCCAAATTTTTAGACTCTTGAGATTAGGGTTTGAGTCTGGACTTGAGCCTAAAATACGATTTTTGAGTAAGGGTGGGATCCAAAGTCAACAACGTGTCACATATCCTTAGATGTCTATCTCTAATTGGCACAAATTGTTCATTTATAGCTTATAGGGCTATTAAATTGGGCCATTAGCTAAGTTGTAAGAAAATATTTTGAATATTTTTTAAATATTTATAATACAGCTATTCTTGTAAGAGACCATCTTTTAAAGAGACGATCTCAAAACAAAAGGCCCATATTTTTATTTTCTCTCTAATTTGTATTAATTTTGCTATTTAGCCCATATATCTAATGCGTCTTTAGAAAAGACCGTATCTCACAACAATTTGTGTTTATAATATGTTTACAGTCAGACGAAGGAAAATGAAGACAAAGAAAAGAAAAAATAAAGGACACTTATTGCCCTCATTTAGTTAACAAAATAGGAGGAAATAAAAATGGAAGTGAGACAAATGGAGGATATGTGTTAATACATTTTCATCAATGTTGATGCTTTCATCTTCATCAATCTTCATATTACTCTACATTACTAATCCTAAATGTTTAAATTTGATTATTTCTGCAATAACCAACGGATCTAAAATTGCACTATTAATATTCCATTTTAGAGTGACTTATTTGCATCATTTTTTCTTTTATAAGCACCCTCTAATGCTTTGGTCTCACCAGGGCCGACTCTAGGTATTTTGGGGCACTGGGCGAAATGGTACATTGGGGCCTTTTCCTTTGTAATTAATAATCTATATAGACCCTTTACGACTATTAATTTTGCTTTTTTGACATGGGACCCTGGGCTACGACCCCTCTTGGCCACCCTTAGGGCCGGCCCTGGGCCTCACAATGACTTCTTCGCTTATCTCAACTACAAGCATCGATTAGCATAAACTAAGGAACACTTTCACGCATATGCTTGGATAACTAATCAAGCATTATAGCATTTTGTCCATTAATAAATGTTGACTTCAAATTAAAGTGTGTCATACATTTCACTTCATGTAGTGCTATTGGGCCATATCATAACCTTATAAGCTATAACGCTATGTTCTTCTATGTCCATTGGGCTATAATGAATTTGAAAGTATAAATGATCCAAACAAACGAATGAGTTAGTTCAACATCACTTTTTTACAATGTTCTTGTATGTCCCCACCAGGGATGTTCATTGGGTAGGGTCTCCATTTTGAGCTCTTATCCGGCTCGTTTTTAGAAGGGCTTTGTAAGAGTCGGGCCGAAAATAGGTCGGATCGAAAATGGGCTATTCTATAATCAAAATGAAGCGGGGTATAAAAAGGGCTCAATAGGGGCTGAAAACGACCCTTTGTAAATAGTATAATCAATGTATAGTTTAAATATTATAAATGAAAATATCAATTAAATTATTAATATTTTTTCAATCTAATTATTATAAATGATAAATTAATTGTTATAAATTGATAAATGGAGATTAAAATAATTTTTAGGAGTAAAAATGGGCCGTGTTGGGCCGGAACGAGATTTGAAAGCCCGGCCCATTTAAAGCCCATATTAATTTTAAAGGGCCCTTATCCGAATCGGCCCGGTCTGACCCTTATTCGGCCTATTAAACACCCCTAGTCCCGCTCTTAGCCAACCATCAATTTGGAAGTATGTATGTCATTGTTTTGTGGATTATGTCTCATCAAAACGTAAAACCCCAAAAAATTAAGCTAACTACACATTTAAAATTAAATGATACTTATCTATGTGGGTGCTACTCCTACTCCACTAGTTTTTGCTTTTTATCTTTCTCAAATCTTTACGTGTTCTTGCTTCAAACTTCGAACTATTAACCACTTTTTATGCTCTTGTTGGATTCTAAATACATGTTTTCAAACCATAAATTTGGAGTACAACATTTGCTCATTCTTTTTTTATGATTTATGCTACTTTTTTTTTTAATTATAATTTCTAATTTGTAGCAACGATATGAGCTTCAAAAGCTTCTCAAAAAGGCATTGTTCAATAGGGAGCAGAGCAAAAATTGAAAAAAAATTTTAAAGGCCCTGTGCAATTTCAAAAATTATGATATTTTTCTAATAAATTCGTATCTTTAAACACTAAATATATGCTACATAATTTAATATTAAGGCTTCTAATTTTTCGGAGCCCTGTTCGATCGAACATGTTGAACATGTTTAAAACCTCCCCTGTTGTTCATGAAAGCGTATTTGATATTTCGACCCACAAAAACCTATCTTTTCAGCCCATTTGAGATTAAGCCCTCTATATAAGAGAACGACTTATTGAAGAGTTTATTTTATAAATAATTACATGAAGCTCTTGAGCCGAAGGACTCTTTTGACCGCCCTCTTCTTATGGGTATGAAACGCCGTCGACCCTCCTTCCCCAGATCCTGACCATAGATTTATCTATGTGCGGGAACACTGGGTATGATGATGATGATGATGAATCACATGAAGCTCATTCTCTATTTTTAATATTCACAAAATCTTGGGTAGGACTGTCTTATTTGTGTGATGCGTTTTATCAGGATGGTCTTTATTTTTTCACCAAATTCAAGATTAAAAAACCAATTTTAAGATGTAAAAGACCAATTTTAATAAGATCTAAAAAACCAATATCATGACTTAAATTTCACATTTCAACTTTAAAATTTAATGACTAAACATTAAAACTGATATTAAAAACTTTGAAATCAGCATTTTAAGTTTTAAAGTAGCCTTTTAAATTTTGAAATTGACCTTTAATCTTAAAATTAATATGCAAGAATTATTTAAAATTTTTTAATAGACCTTAACCAATCGCACCACTTAAGTTGTCGTAAACGAGAGTCACACTATAACATAATTTGCTTTTAGTGGGATATATTTAGCGACATTTAATTAAAATGTCGCTACATCAAATTTCTAATAGTATATATAGAGGATTTAGCGACATTTATTAGACCCTTTAGCAGCATAATAAAAAATAACACTAAAGCTTTTTACAACATAGACTATAGTAACAATTACATATGCCCCTAAAGACCAAATAAAATGTCACTAAATCACTTTGTAGTAGGATATAAAATAAAAACCAATAGTTATTAAACTAAATGTATAAATCAGTAACATTTTTTTAATATCACTAAATCTAATATCGCGAAAAGTTAAATTTGTTGTAATGTGGTCTGATTGCTTTATATTAATCCAAGCTCAAAAGTAATATGTGTGAACATGTTGAGTTGTATAAATATGGGCACATCCGCACACAAATTTGGCTTTTGATTATAATTAAAGATATATGATCTTGATTGGCCATTGAATTTGATTTAATGACTTTAGTCGGTCGACATTTGCATACATGATACATGAATTAGGCTTTATAAGTTTTGAGTAAATGAGAGAATAAAAGTAAAAAGAAATTTCCAAAAAAAAAAATAAAATAAAAAGGAAAAAGCTCTAATAAGTGAAGACTTACAAAAATACAATTGTAGTTTTAGTATATACTAATGCACAACTTTTTGGTTTTAGTTGTCCCCGTTTATTTTGTATTCTTTTCGTTTTTGGTAATGATTTTAGTTACTTACATTTAATTATATCTATAAATATATTTTTTTATTTAGTTTAGTTATTCGTTCTTTATTTCACTTATATTTTATCATATTTTTTAAATACAAATTACTCATATTTGAGGTGCTAATATTTTTAGGGATAGAAAAAGTATATTTTAGAAATATGTTCTAGAATTATTTGGCTCATATGGCTAGAATTTAGAAATATAAAATATCAAAAACGTATTCAACATCAACATAGCAATTTAAGTAGTACTTAGTAGTTTAATGAGGTTGAAGTTAAAGTGTTATTTTATTTTAAAATATCATTGTTTGGTAAGTAACAATGTAAGTATTGTTTATTTTTTAAAAAAATTTTAAAAAATAATGTTTAAAATTTTCTCTAAATTACTTGGACAACTAATAGTTATCCGCACAAAATAAACAGGGTTCATACCAGTTTTAAGTATGACACATATGTCCCTTAGAAAAAGGACTCTGAATAAGGGAAATCATTTCATTTTGTCGTAAAAACACATGAGTAAGAGCACTTCTTATTGATTTGAAATTGCTTAGATGTTTGCTACCAATAGTCAATCAGAATTAACCATTCAATTAGCATTATCACCGATGAAAGTTAAGTTGTGTGCATCCGACTCCGAATTCAGGTAAACATGACCTAGTTAATGTCATTGTAATAATGAAATGTAAGGTGGGTTTATCATGAGTGATTAGTTGTTTATTGTCTACCAAGACTATTCAACTTTTACTCAAGATTCTCCAATTCAAATGTAAGTAGACTAGTAAAAAATACTCTAATAAAAAGAAGTATGAGAAATAAGAGGGAGATAAAAATGTGATTCTTTAAATAGTTTAATCAATTGCACTTTTTGCTTTCTTGCTCACTAAAGAGTGAAAAAGAGTGCTTATGCTATGCTTTGCAGGAAATCTTAAATAAATATGGTTTGTGTGTGCTTTACATTTGCTTCTCTTTCCTTTTTTCTTTCTTTAAGATCCAACATTAAAAGGTTTCCTCTAAATAATTACCATTTTTAAAGAAGAAATTAATGTCACTTGATCTAACATAATTAGAATGTTTTTTCATGTCAATTTTGATGTTATTCACAAATTGATTATGTAGAAACATCTTGGATAATATTAATTATTAGTAAAATTATGATCGATTGAATTTAACGTCTAAATAAAAACTCACTTAAAAATAAGATAAAATGATTGAACAATTATCATTAAATATTTACTTTATAGTGATCTTTTGTACTATCTATGAGTTTTGGAAGTAAAAAATAGGACTTCCCTTTCAAAGAATCTTATGGTAAATTCACATTCAATGTTATATTGGAACTATTTTGTGTTATGTATGAGACACAAGGGGCATTTGGACATTGTGAGTGATGGGTGAATTATATTTTTAACTTCAATCAAATTGACTATTACTCTCTCTGTTCTTTTTTGCTTTTTCATCTTATTAAAATGAGTAGTTTTATAAGTTTTTCCACTTTAGAATACTTTTCATTTTAGGAAAGTTTTTTTTTCATTTATACCCCTCAAATACCCCTTTACCCTAATATTTCTACATTAATTTGCTTCGGATTCTTAAATGATTTTGGGTGTTGTGTTTGGTCATTATGACCTCTGGTTATTTTTCCTTCTCATCTTCATTTTGACGGTTTCTTTCTCTCTCTTCTAGAAAGTTCTTCCATGGCTTTTAAAGTCTTCACAGTTCACCCCCTGTTCGTTCTTCATCTTTAGTCCATTTTAACTGTATTAAAATACAAATCGGATTATTCTCTTCATCGGAATAGCTTTTAATATTTTGTTTTTCAAAGTACAATGTAACTAAGAGCAAAAAAACTAGAAAAAAGATGAGAAGAATCAAATTTAAAATTTTATAAAACAAAATTAGAAAGCAGAGTTGATGTGTGATTATAGTTTGAGCATCTTAAGCATTACTACTCACTTCTTAGTAGAGTTCTAGCTATTTGGTTGTTTAACTAGATGAATGTATTGGATGATATGTCAGATATTTAAGTCAATTATTATTTAAATATTTGGTAAAATTCTTTGTTGGGTGTTAACTATTAGATAAAAAATAAGTAAAAAAGTTAATAGCTAATGTAAAAGTCTTTAATAATACTTTTTTCACAACTTTTCAACAATTCTAATAGTCAAATATATTATACTAGTATAAAAGCCCGTGCAATGAAATTTTAATGAAATTTTATACTAATACAAATATTATATGAAGGTGGGTAATAAGTATTTACACATATATATTGTAATTAAAAGAATTAAATATAAAGAAACCCAATATACGTTGTTAATCAAAAGTTTATAGGTTTTGAAACACATCAATATATATACTACGTTCTCAGTTTGATAGCATGTTTCACCATCCTTGTCGCATATGAGAATTCTTTGTCTTTTCCTCCTAGTCACTCTAGAAATGACGTCGTAAAATTGTTCATGACTAAAAACAGGCTAAGGTAGGAATAGACCAACATGAGATACTATTTGTCCTTGACTTTTATTAATCGCCATTAATATTCCATGTTCCCATCTCACCATGAATTTCTTGAATGTAATTAAACTAATGGTTATTCTATAAAATATTATTTAACAACACTAAAAATTCAGATAATAGAAATAGTATGAGCAAACAATTGGGGCCATATATATGTGGCCATTTATATTGTAATTTCATCCATAAAAGTGTTTATACATTTTTATTTTCATAAAGGAATAATTGAATTACAAAAAAGCAGACAATATTTTTAGTTGATTGATTTTTATTGCACTAAATTTGGTAGCTAAGATAGTCTAATTGCTTACACACTGACTGAAGTTGATAATTTCATCCATAAAAGCGTTTATACATTTTTATTTTCATAAAGGAATAATTGAATTACAAAAAAGCAGACAATATTTTTAGTTGATTGATTTTTATTGCACTAAAAATTGGTAGCTAAGATAGTCTGATGGCCTACACACTGACTGAAGTTGATTGATTTTTTTGCATTAATTTATTTGTTTCCATAATTATCATTTGGTTCAATATTTTATACATTTTTCTAAAATTCAAAATTATTATTATGGTAGTCTGAAAATGTAAATAATTGAATTTAATGATCAATTAATAACTATTCCTGAAAAATAGAATAATTATATATTTTTAATAATTTATTGAATTGCAGTATAATTGTAATGAAAGTAATTTATTTTGCAATATGATATTCTACCAGTGTATTTTCATTTTTATCTATTTTTTTGTATAAGTTTCTAAATTGTACATTTATATATAACAGTGTAATTGGAATAATTATGATTTATTGCATTCATTAATGTATAAATTTTTCCAAAAATGCAAACGTGTAAATATGGAAAGTCAAAAAAATGCAAATAAACCAATTCCATTAACACCATCCAATGAATAAAAGACAAATGACATACTCACATTCAACTTTCCCTTTTTCTAAACTATATTAAAATTAATAGATTATATGATATGATAATTTTTTGACTATTAAGGACAAAAAAACAACCAAAAAGTCAACTAAAAAACTGCCAACAAACACACTCATGATCAAGCTTTATTATCTACTTGATTATGAAAGATTCTCACTTCAATTTTATTAAGAGGAATTTGTCATTAGTAGTACAACTTATTTGCAATCCACTGAGAATAAATCTACTTATGGTTTATTTTGAAATAAATCCATCTAAGGAGCTCTTTACTAAGAATAATATAATACAACCTATTTACTTTTTTAAACATTATGTGAGTTTATTCTCAGCAAGAAACTCCTTGGGTGGATTTATTCAAAAATAAATCATAGGCCGATTTATTCTTAGCAGACTGCAAATAGGTTGTATTATTAATGACAAATTTCTCTTTTATTAATGTACCAAAATCATAAAAACATAATCTTAGAATTAATTGATTTCCCAAAAAAATATCATAAAAATACTATTATGTCTAATCTCATGTAGATTATTGATATGATACTATATCAAAAGCTTGATATACTTTCTTTTTTTTTGGACGGAAAAGCTTGATATACTTTTTTAATGTTTGACTTCTAGTCGCATACTTTCTCCTTCCATTATATTTGCTACATTTCACTTTTTACGCATTTTAATGTGTTATTTTATTTATTTATATCTTGAATTATACAAATTTAAAAATTATAAAAAGTTCATATAATGAAAGTATGCGATTAGACGATTGAAACAAGACCCAACTTGACTATATTATTATTTACACATTAGTCGGCAATCGCAATGTATAAAATAAGCTTGAACGATGAATAATACACATAATCGAAATGTAGCGAGTATTTCAGAACCCAGCAAATATCGATGGAAAACAACGAAAGAACTCCAAATATAGACCTTGTATGATATGGACACTATAACTAAATAAAAATAGTAGTACAAGTCGGTATGCCCTAGGTTCATGCTACATGCTAGTATGTGACTTGTGTTTCAAACCCACCAAACACACTTATTTTGTGAAACTAATGAAAACTAAGTTGTTTCGCTATTTTATTCTATTTGTTTTTGGTATAGAAAATAAAAATTTAGAGTATAATTAATTAAAAAGTGAGGTTTTTAGATATAAAAAAACTAAATAGTAAAATAAGTGGATCGTATTTAAAATTATAAATCGAACAAATTTATGGGTATAAATTAAATAAAAAATATAGCAATTTGAATGGGATATAGAATTATACTTCAAATTCATTTCTTTATCACTTATTTTGATTTTTTGTCGTATACAACTCTAACTATACTCTACGTTTTTATTTAGATTTGTTTCTTTTGATATAGTTTTATGAGATTTTTATTTCAAGTAATATTTCACCACATTCTTTAAATCTTATCTATAGAATTTCTCTCATCTGAACTTTAAAGCATTATTAATAATTTAAAACATTTACTATTTAGCATTTTTTATACATTTTTTTAAAACATTATTAATAATTTAAAACTTTTATGACATTTACTATAAACACTGTCGCTATTTGATCAAATTTCTAATAGTATACATAGAAGATTTAGTGTCATTTATTAGAGTCTTTAGCAGCATGATAAAAAATCACAAATGCCACTATATTCAATGTCGCAAAAAGTTAAATTTGTTATAGTGACAGAAAACTCGATCTGAAATTAATGTATCATAATAAAAAATTTTGACCCTTAACTATAACATGACGCCAGTCTCGAAAACAGTAGATTAATTAGTAGGAAAATTAAAAGTCGGGATTGTTATAGAAATATTAATAAAAAATCGGATCATTTAGTACAATTTTTCTTAATAAAATATAATATATTAAAATTAATAAAAAAACTAATGCGGCAAAGATCGAAGATTAGAGTTATAGTCTGGTGATATTTACACCCTCATAAGTTAGAAAAGAAAAAATTACGCAGAATAATCTAACACTTTATTGATTTCTCTACATTAATCAGAACTTTTAATTAAACATGAATATCCAAATTAGGTGTATACTAAGAATGCACCAAGGTACCTTGTACCTATATAACGAGTCATTTTGCGTATAAAACAAAAAAAAATAAATACCAAATTAAATCATAAAAATTTGAAAAATTATTAAAAGTAAAAAAGTAAAATCCTCTAAATTTATTTTTTGATTTTAACTTTTAATTTTTAATATTTTTGATTTTAATTTTATGTTTCTTTTATTTTTGTTGGAATTGACTAGTAAAAACCGGTCACTATTTGAGCAATAATATTCTTAGTTAAGTGAACTTAAAATTAAAATTATTTATAGTTAATTAAAACTTAAAATTTTTGTAAAAGAATTAATAAAAAAATTATTTTAGATATTTTATTTTAAATAAAAAAGTTCATCAGAATCATCATCCCAGTGTATCCCGCTCATAAGAAACTATGGTCTGGGTCTATGGAGGGAAGAACGACGACAACTCATACCCATAAAAGAGAGTGTGATCAAAGAATCTCCGACTCAACAAAGATCTACCCATACATAAACCAATGTTGGTTGCCACTCGCCAGAATTGGAATTTAAACAAGTAAAGTACATAAAGTGATTATTTTTAAGTTTGAAATCTGAACCGTATTTGATACGATTACCAATTATCATAAGTAAATGACAGGTCAGCTATTGATGATGAATGCATCCACCCACGCGGCCACGCCTATAAATTCTAAAACACTCCAATTGGGCCACTCAACCGCACCCGATTTGGTAACATTCATACCCGACCCGAGTACCCGAAACCCTAAAAGACAACCCCACTGACTATACTTACTTAACACAAAACACAAACACCACTGCCCATTAGGCATAAATATTCAAGCCTCTCATTTGCCACGTGTATCAGAATCTCTCGCACTTATTCATGCCGGCCACACCCATTCAATTCCAATAAAATATATACTGAAATGTTTCTCGAGCCGGAGACTTTTTGATCGCACTCTTTTTATGGGTACGAGTTGTCATCGTTCTTCCTCCTCAGATCTTGATCATAGTTTTCTATAAGCGGGATATACTGGGTATGGACGTATGGTGATGATGATATACTGAAATGTTTGGTAAAATAGTTTATTGGACATTTTTAGATTATTTTGATACAAATATAGTGTTGGATGGTCAAATCATGTAATGTTATTGTTTGATAAGTTATCTGGTTGAAATAACTTATTATTATGAATAAACTGTTTTTGAACAAGTTGCTTATAACAGCGAGTTCAAAATCGGCTAGTCAAATTAACTACTGTAATCAGCTATCAGTTGTTTGCCAAACATTTTTATACTCCCTTTGTCCCTCGTATTTTGCTTCTAGTGCAAAATGAATGAAATTTAGTGAAAAAAGTAGACTACGGAAATAAATAGTTAAGATTGTGAGAAGGTATAAGTTTGTAAATAAAATTAAATAAGTCACAGTGAAATCATTTCAAAAAAAAGTTGCAAAATCAATACAACAAAATCAAAATGAAAAAATTGCAAAATAAGAGAAATAAAGGAAGTACTTCCTAATTTTTTTGTTCCTATTTGACGATTTACAACATATATTCAATGTACATATAAATATTGAATTTCAAATACATGTTTTACTTCCTTTGCAAATGTACTTCATTTTCTAATTATATATGAGTAATTGTTTGAATAAAATACATTTTCATAAACCAAGCTGTTATATAATGTAAAGAAAAATTATGTACTTCATTATAACACTATTAGCTTAAATTCAAAAAAAAAAAAACACTATTAGCTTCACCTCCTTTGCAAATGCATATAATATCTTAATTGAATTATAATTATTAATTTACATGTTATAAATAATCAAATTGAATTGATTATTATTACATTATAAATTTAATGTAATATACTTCATCCATATTATACTTGCAACTAATAGAGACTTTCTTTCACACAACATGTCACAATAGATTGCAAGTATTCTAGAATATAGGTAATATACCATTGAATATTAAATATCTAAAAAAATATTTTAAAAAATAAATTTATATTTTGCTTAATAAAAATAAAAATTCATTGGTTTGTTTAATATTTATTTTTTAACTACTCCTTGGAATTTTTGGAGAAAAAATAAATATACATGTGATACATTTTATTAAAAAATAACTTATTTATTATATTAAAATAAATGATAATTAGTTATATTTAAATAGTTATTACTAATTTTAACCATGTGCTGATCACAAACTATATTTAAATTATGATAAAAAAAGCATGCAAAACTAAATATATTTGATGATTGTCATACTCAATTTAACTTTGAAGAATATTTTCTGAATCTTTTTAATTAATAGTTAATCAATAATATACGTTTCACTTATATGGAGTCAATTGTGTTTTTTTTTTTTTGAAAATGGAGTAGTAAAGATGGTATTTATAATTACTAAAATCAGTCAATGGCGAATTTTTTTTTATGTAATTAATATTTATTTGTATATTAGAAAGAGTTATAATATTACCTTGTAAATTATTAAGTATTTGTTTTGGGTTATATGTTGATGGAAATAATTTTGTACTTTTTTCATCGATAACCATTTTATTGAAGTAACTAAGTAATTATATTTTTCATTTATATATTTTTACAGTTAATAGGTTAATCGAGCATATTAGTGTTTTGTCTAATTGATAAAATTAGTAGTTTATATCGATTGTCACTTTAAAAAGTATAACATTCGTATTTAATTATTTCATTGTTTCGCTTTCGCATAGGGCCCAGAATATATCCAAGACAACGCTGACTAAAACAAGATGATGATGACATATTTAAACTAAGAAAATAACACAAAATAAGTAAAGAAAACTAAAATAAAATGACATGAAAAAAAATTTACATTGAAATATAAACCTTTTTTTGATATAAATAATATTTTACTTGATTATATTTGAACTTTAATAACTTATTGATTATGCATAAAGAACATATATTAAAAATCCATTGATAATACATATATTCTTGTATGAGACGCCCTTACCATTATATTAAAATAATATTTTACTTTTTTTTTGAGATGAAATAATATTTTACGTAATTATATTTTGACTTGAATAACTTATTGAGGGAATGGGACATTGTCTTAAAAACAAATCCAAGTCTTTGTTTGGTTAATGGGAATGAGTATAGGAAATGAGATTAAAATGGAAGAAAATTTACAAGAAAAATGTCTTGAGGGAGGGGAGGTATTTGAGCTGAGACTTTTATTTTATTTATTTCTTAACTACTTTACCGTGATAAACAAGGAATGTGACTTTTTTATCTTAAAGGTCTCAAACTTAAAAGTCTCACAAGTCTTATTCCCTTGTCCCAAACACCCCTTAATAATAGTGTAAAAAAATAGGACAATTTTGTTTTTGAAAAAAAAATATATAGGACAATTAATATTGCATAGTCGCTTGGATTGAGAGTAAATATTTAAAGGGTAATAAAAGTCAAAGTAGAAATTTAAGGTTAGTTAGGCAGGTGATTAAAGGAATTTGATTGTTGGAGAGGTGGAAGAATGAATTAGATAGTAATGAAAAAATAGAGAAAATAACAATAAGTTCCCTTATTTTGGGGTATAAATTTACCCTAGGGGGGAGGTGGAGGAATTCTTTACCTCCAAATGAGTGAAATTAAATTCTTTTTTTATTCATTTTTTTTAATCTACTCCTATTCAACCTCTATCACAATTATTTCAATAACTTCATTTGCATATCTAATTATCTTTGTTACATTAGTTTGACTTTTTTTACTACCTTAAATATTTATTCTCAATCCAAGCGACCGCTAAGAGAGTATAATCTTCCCCATTAAAAAAAGCCACCTATAAATGAATGAAAATAATAATTTCACACATTAAATAATTTTATAACTCCACCCTTCACCCAACACACACAACAAAACACAACACTCATCCCATCTTTTCATCCACCCCCTCATTTCCGCTTCTTTCTTTCCCATTTCTTTCTCTCTCTTCCCTCCCTTTCTCTTTACTCTTTACCCTTTCCCTTCCATTTTCTCTCTCCGCCACCACCCTCATCCGGTCATCCCTACCAACAATGAAAGACGAGTGGTTCCGCGCAGCAATCTCCGACGACGCCATAGTTGCAGACCTTCTTCTTCTCCTGAAAGAATCTCCTTCTCCGTCGTCTTCAACTACATCAACACCTACTTCCTTCATTCTTAAACGTCTTCCTCCTTCATGGGGTGTACGCTTGCCGCGTTCGAAACCTAATACGTCGTCGTCTTCTTCACTTCTTCCGGCAATTGATAATAGTGTCAATAAAAAACGACGGGAAACTACTCGCCGTAGTCCTACTACACCTCTTAGTTGGACTTGTGGCGGCGCTTCTCCTAGTGAAGGTTGCGATGATTCTCTCTCCTCTCATCATATTCCTCCTCCACCGTCCGATCGGTTCAGATCCAAGGTCAGTCCTATTTTATTTTTTTTAAAAAAACTAAATGCGTTGGATTTACTGTTTCAGCCTTGTCAACAACCGGATCTCACTTTTCCGGTGAGGTTTCATACGAGTCACGTGAGTGGAGCGTGACAGAAGTGTTTTTTCATTTCACGTTTTTCCAATTTTCTCATATCCTTTTCCACTTTCCCGGTCAGCTATCATTCTTGTTTTCCGCTACTAATTCCATTTTCTTTTTCGGGAAAATCATTTATTTTAATTTTAATTTTTTTATTTTTGGTTGAGTAAGTTGGATTTGTCGGAAGTACCCTTGGAGAGGGTTTAAGAATGTGGAATCTTGGGAAGGACATTTTTGTCAGAAAAAATGAGACAATATTCATTGGATGACTGATAAGTGATGACTTTTTTCAACTTCATATTGGAGGAAACTTCCATTTTAAGCCTTCTATTTTCTCTCTCCTAAATATGCCGAAAATACCCTTGATTAATAGTCAAAATGACATTTTAACCTTTTCCGGCCGGAGACTCGCTGACCGTATTTTCCTGTATAATTTATCGATTTTTTTCTCCTTCTACCCTGATCATAATTTTTTATGGTCAAATGATAATGACGACATTTTAGGTGATAAGGTTAAAAAAGTCATTGAAAGGATGTAGTTTTAGGTGGGTCCCATTTTAGAATGAAGAATGAAAAATAAGAGAAGGAGAGGTTGTAAGTTGGTGTATGGGTGTGGCGTTAGGTCCGCGTTTGTTTAAGTGGACGTTATGTTCAATTCCTCTCTCTCTACAAATCGTGTTTCATTCTTCTTTCTCTCTCTAGAAGTTTTGGGCTTTTATCATGTGTAGACGCGCCTCATCTTGTTTTCCATGCGCCGTTCTATATGTTCCCATTTTCCAAAAAATAAATAAATAATACAGAGTCAAATAGGTCGCCATGAAACGCCACTCTTTTTTAATTTTTTTTTTGAAAAATTGATCTGGGTTCGTGGGTAATGGGTTGGGCCATAGAGTCACGTGAGGTAATGTATCTCACGTGACCCCGGTTAGGCTCTCTCACGTGGCTATTATGGTTAGCTCACTTGAGCTTGCTGTCTTGGAGGTTACCGATTTAGGATAGCCAATGGAAATTGTCCACGTGGTTGCTGACACGCTGAGAGATAAATGCTTGATCTGGTGCTACCCATTACTATGCTTCTTACAGTGATCCTTAAATCAGGGCTGTTGTTGATCTAATGAAAATTACAGTGGGACTCATGATGGTGGGATTTTCTTGGGGGCACCTTAAAAGTGGGACCCACTAAGGCTGGTGTTAATTCTTGGAAGATGGTGGTTTGAAGTTTCATGTGAATGATGGATGGGTCATGAGTCATGACTCATGGGTGGGAATTAGTTGCTTATCCAATAATCTAGGACCCACTTATTTTATTTTTTTTAAAAAAATATTTGTTTTACTAGAACTATTAAATGGTAGGTAATGTAGGCCAATTTTGAATGTTTTCATTTGAGGGTCTTAAATCTCTCGACTCATGCTCAAATTTTGTTACACGCTCGAATTGAGCCGGTCCAAATTGACGGTCTCGTAATGAGACCATCTTGTCTAAATTTCTGTTATCTTTTTGTTCAGTCGGTCACATTGTGAAACGATTTAATTGTGTTAGACCAAACTTTTTAAAATGTTTTTTTTTATTAATGGACTGACGGTCAGATACAAGACTTGTCGTAGGTAAAAAGTTTTGAAAGTTTAAAAAGATTCCCCTTTAATTTTGCATTGTGATTTTGAGTTTGAATGGAATGGGTAGTAGGTGCTTGGAAGTTAGAATGATCTTCAATCTCTTAAAGTGGGTCCCTCATTGAAAATCTTAGTTAATCATCAATCATGTTTAGTTGATGCTGAAATTATAAATGTTGGTTAGAATAGTTTGGACTTATGTGAGCAATAGAGTAATGACTTATGTTATGTGGGTATTACTCATTTTGATCTTGTTTTCCTTTTTTGAATGAAAAGAAAATACTAGTTGTAGAATAATAAGTTTGGTAGCCAATTTAATGTTTCTTCATTACTAGAAACTCCCTTGAATTTGGATTCTTTTTAGTTTTTACATGTGTATCAAAACTAACCTTTTCATATGATTTTGTTTCAGATTTCGGCTTCAACTGAAACCCCAACTACTACCACGAGCAAAAGACCTAGGAGAAAGAAGGTACTATTGCATTTCCGACTGATTTTTTCACATGATTGCTAATCTGATCACGAATTATGGTCGATTTTGGGTGAATATTTGAACAAATGGCAAATTATGTTACAATTGACTTTTTAATACTTTGCACTGCAACCAGTGTCACATGATTTGCTAATCTTTTCGGGAATTTTATGGTCGATTTTGGGTTATTCTCGGACAAATTTGAGCGAATCGTGAATTTAAAAAGCGAATTAGCTAGTACACTGACTGCAACTAATGTGTTTAAAAGATGTTATTGTTTTGGATCTATGGTTAATGATCTTATGTGCCCTTTTGTTTAATCTGGCAGACCTTTGCCGAGCTTAAAGAAGAGGAGAATTCACTGTTGAAGGAGCGAGCATATTTGAAAAAGGTTCGTTTAACTGATTCTGATGAGTTTTGGTTCGTTTTCTGGAAACAAATGGGTAATGGATAATGATGATTCTTTCTTTGCCTACAGGAGTTGGCGTCATTACGTCTAACACTGAAAGAACAGAGATCAGTTAACGAAAAATTGAAGAGAATTAAGGTATACTATTATTCGTCTTCATTCCAAAGTTAAATTATCTGCCAACTATCGTGCTTAGAGGTGTTCAAAACAAACCTGACGACCCGTTAATTATCCGACCTTGTAACCAAACTCGATTTGACCCAACTTCAAAATGAATGTAAAAACGAATGTAAACACAAGGGTCGATTTTGAACCGACCCATAACACATGCCCCGAAATCTACCCATAACCCGAATGGATATCTCAACTCGTGCTTGATGTTGATGTTCAAGGCTTTTAATCCTCTATTAAAAGAATGTGCATAATTTGACAGTTTGGAACACTGATAGTACTGGTAGATTAATGTCACTTTCTGAATCAAAACATTGCTTTGACCATTTGATACTTGTCACTGCTTCTACTACCCCAAGTTTCAACATGAATCGACGATTTTTTGTATGATATGGAGGTTACATCGCATACACTATCGAGTCATGAATGTGTATGTTCGAATGGGTTTAGTTTAGTTTGATTTACGGAAATTATGATGGCATCGGTGTCAAAGATTTGAACTTTGTAGTTGTTCGATGTGTTGCAGCTTGATCTACAAGTAGAATCTCGAATTAAATCAGAACCAACTTCAGTCGATCAACAAAATAACACGAACAATGGAATATCGGAAGCAGCCTCCTCAAGCGTAACAAGACAAGTCCATAAAACGGACGATGCATCCGAGCCTGAATCACAGAAATGTGCAACGTCTCAAGAGACGCTTTTTGTGCTACCCGACTTAAATATGGTGCCAGACGAGGACACAGCTGTGGGAATGAGCTGAGGAAACGAAGTTTCTCTCGAAAATCTCGTTCTTTATTCGAAACTAACAGTTCTCAAGGTTGATTACTGGTGGGCGCTTTGATCAAATGTTCAATGACTAAAGAGCCTTCCATCACGCAGGTGTAATTACATCAGAATAGGGGATTCACTTGGTTATAGTCTGCCCATATGGTAATACAAATCTGGGCAAATCCTGTCTAAAAAAGCTTATTATTCCTAGTTAGATAAACATATAGATACTCAAATGTTCGTTCGTTTTATTTTTTGCAATTTTAGCTCAAATTTTCTACGATCTTTGGGGTAAGCCTTTACCCGTTATCAATTACCGGTTATTAGTTATCAGTCATTTTTTTTTTTGGAACAAAATACGTAGACAATATGTATTATGTGCCATTATATTCTTTGTTAAGGTACTAGAACTAGAAGAACAACAGTTGTACAATAGTTGTTAGAATCTATCTAATTTCAGTTAGATTTTTTCTTCTGCTTACCATACATTTGGATTCTTCATCATCACTTATCAGCGTATATTTAATTTTCCATAGATTGAATATTGAATATTATAAAAAAATTAAATATTAATAAATTGAGATAGATTAAATAAAATTCCAGTCTACGATATTTTGACATTATTCAAATTAAGAATGATTGATAAATAATACTCCCTCCTATTCAACTAAAATGTCTCATTTTTATTTTGGGTTAAGTCACCCAAAATGTCCCATTTTCATTTTTGGCATGGATTTTTTACCCTTATATCCTTATTCACTTTACCTATTTACTTTTTAACCTTATTAAAATTATCTAATTTTTCCCAAACATTTAATTAAACTAACCTAATTAAACCCTACCCTTACCCATTCCCTCCATTTTATACGTACCTTTTCCATTTCCCATTTCTATTTTCCAGAACCTTCATCTCCCTCATAACCTCTCATCTTCATCTCCCTCATAACCTCTCATCTTCATTCTCTCTCTCAAGAACATTCACTGTTCTTCATACCCAGATCTGGGTTTTTCTTCGTCACTGTTCACCATTCTTCTTCATCCTCTCTCTTCTCTCTCTTCTCTGTCATGGAAAACACTAATTCCTCACCTGATGTTTCCCCTCTGAAAATTCGCTACTCCCCTCTCTCAAACCCTAAGTATTACGACGATGGGTTTTATGATTCTTATGAAGATGATGACTCTTCAACTGAGACTGATCCTGAGTGGGGTAGAGAACTAGACTCTGAAGGAGAGCCCATCTACACTCCAGAGCCTGATCTTAACCCAGATCGTGAGTATACTTCTGTTGATGCTGTGTTCTCTAACACTGATTGTGAGGATGAAGATTGGCTTGATAAGCTTGGCCCATTTTCGAGTACGTTTCTGTTCTTGTGGGTGCGTTTTGACTGATGATGTTTTGTGCTTGTTGTTTTGATTAATTTATGTCGATGCATATTGCTCAATGATTTTTTTTTGAGAGCACTTAAATTTGCCACACAAAAATAAACGAACAAAAAAATTAGGGTTTGGAAAGTTTTCCCAAAACTAAAGCACAATTTATGTTCGTTTTTTCTCAATGATTTGAAGTTGTTAAGTATTCTGAGAGTTTTAAATTAAACAACCATTTCTTCCATTCATGTAAACTTGAGTACAAACGTTTCATTGTAAACAACAACAAAATTTTTTACATTTGTTGTTTAGATTTGAAACATCCTATTTTAAAGATCTCAAAAAGTTATCCAAAAAATGATTTTCTTCCTTTGTTCTTCAACTGGTAAGTGGTTGTGGGTATTTGTTGTTGCTTCTTCTTTCCATTCGTCTCCCAAAAATAAATGTTCATTTTGCATTTTTGAGTCCCTGTACATGCTTGATGCTCCTTAATTCTTCACATTTGTGGTAGTTGTTGTTGTGAGTACTTGTTGTTGCTGGGTTTCTGTTGGTGCTTGTTGTTGTGGCAGTAGCTGTTGGTGTTGTTGTTCTGTGTTGTTCTATTGTTGTTGTTGCTGGGTTTCTGTTGGTGCTTGTTGTTGTGACAGTTGCTGTTGGTGTTGTTGTTCAGTGGTGTTCTGTTGTTGTTGTTGGTGTTGTTCTGTGGTGTTCTGTTATTGCTGGTTTAACATATTTTGTGCATCATCAACACCCCCTTGATACCCTACCATGTCAACCAATTGGTTCATTGTTTGTGAACTTATTCTTGTGAATAAGTGTTGTAGGGGGTCCAACACTAATTGTTTTTCCACACTAAGGTAGTCTGGCAAAGTCTCTTCCCTAGCAACTTTTGTTTTGTTCATATGTGGGATATGATAATCAATACCCCTTGCCTCTTCATTGTTTCAATCATACAAGCTTGAAGAGTAATGAACACAAATTTCAAACACTAGTGACTTAAATTTTCAAATGCATTGTTCACAGCACTAAGTAATTGTGGTGCATTGTAGGCTGCATTTTGATATTGCAAAGCCTGGATTGACCTAAAAAATCCTAGGTCGAGTACATTCATATCAGGTGAATTTGGTGGTTGGTGTACAAGTTGTATAAAGAAATCATCTTTCATTGCTTCCTCCATGAATTCCCTGTCATTGTGTGCAATGTGTGGCTTTGCATTATCTTGTTGAATGAATATGTGCTTGGACATGCCGTGTGGCCACTTAGCTCTTATTGTGGGTAAAACATTCGTGATAAGCATATCTCTCATGTGCTCTTTAGTGATTGATTACACTGGTTTGGTCTCCAATTCCCCCCTCTTTCTGTTCTTTGAACTTCTTTTGGCAGGTTCTTGAGTAATAAAAGGCCATATTTCTATCTTACCATCAAAAAATACATCACCATTAGATAAATAAATAGGGTTTGCAACTGCACACATGAACATAATCTTTGGGATGAATCTTTTTGATTGACATTCCCGATGTGGTTCAACCTCACCTGGTGCTAGGTAGTACGTCTGTGACTCTCGTGTTAAATAAAAGTGCTTCTCATCTATGTGAACAATGTTAGTGTGTGGTTTAAATTGAAATGAATCATTGTTTTCATCATATTGCAACTTAGATAATGCAAAGCTTAACCTGTGTAATTTCTTGTTGTCATTGAGAGTTGGTTTGATTGCGTTTGTGTGCTTTCTAATAATTCTATCCTTCTTCCACCTACACATAGTGGACTGTGACACCTCCATTTGTTTGGCTACTGAGTGTTGAGTACCTTTGAGCTCAAACTTGATTGACTTGAATCTCTCCTCATCAAATTGGATTTTGTTTGGTGCTTGTCTCCTAACCCTCTTGTTGTTCAGATTTATGGCTGTGTTGTTGTTCTCCATTTGTTTGTGAACCTCCTGCCACAATCTTGTAATGGTTTTCCTACTAACATGATACTCATTTGCAATCTCATTTATTGTACCTAACATTGGTTTCCCTTTTTTGTTTAATTTGCTCAACAATTTTTGCATTATTTGGTTTTTTTGTTGGCTGTCAAGATTTTTTGTTCCCACTATTTTTGTGGATTTTTTTGAGTGCATTGAATGCAATGTATGCTTCTGTATTTATTGAAGCTGTTGGTTTCTGTTGAAATTGGCTTCTGTTGAAATTTTTTCCTTCTGTTGAAATTTTTGGCGCCTGTGTTTGATTTTTTTGAGTACATTTGGAGTTAAATGAATATTGGGTTCTGTTGAAATTGTTGGCGCCTGTGTTTGATTTTTTGGACATTTCATTGATTTTCATTTTAAATGGGATTTGTACAATGATGATTTTTGGTTTTACAAATAAATTGAACTTTTGGTTGTTTAAAATAATGTTGCATTTTTTGAGAATTTTAATGCATCGATTTTTTTGTTAACGTGCTAAATCTGAAGTCGTCGACCGAAAAACAATTCGCACCCACATGATCAAGAACGACATGAATTACACCGAGGCGGTCGAAGAATTCAGAAGGCTTGCAGAGATAAAGTAATTTAATCAATGTAATTTTTCATTAGGGTTACGTATGTTATGTATTGGTAGGAACAATGTAATTTAGTAATTTAACCCGAACAATGTATTTCCCGGCTATTATAAAAATTAAATGTACTTTTTATGGTGTAAATTATTCTATATTTAAATATTTCAACCAATATTTTCAAAAAAAGGAGGGAATCATTAATTCCCTAATCAATTCATTAAAGCCCATAATATCACTCTCTCTCCTACTCAAAGGGACCCACTTTGACTCACCTTAAAATCCGTGAAAAGTCAAATGTCCCATTTGAGCTGCATAGGAGGGAGTATAAAAAATCTAATGAGAATTGAATTGAAGGGAGCATTACATATACTCCTCTGTTTTTTAAAGAAGTTCTCATTTGCCATTTTGGGATGTTTTATTTGTTGTTCCCATAAAGAATCTTTTCATTTATGTCATAAATTTTGGACAAAAATAACCTTAATCATACTCACTTTAATATTTTTATAATGCTTATGGACCCAACAAATCTTTCACTAACTTCAAATTTAACATTTTAATATTCTTTATGGTCCTCACATGTTTTCCACTAACTTTATAAAACTACTAGTATAAAAAATCATGCAATGCACGGATTTTTAAATACGTTAATATTTTAATGAAATTTTAGACTAATACAAATATTATATGAAGGTGGGTAATAAGTATTTACACATATATATTGTAATTAAAATGTAATTAAAAGAATTAAATATAAAGAAACCCAATATACGTTGTTAATCAAAAGTTTATAGGTTTTGAAACATATTAATATATACTATATTCTCAGTACGATAGCATATTTCACCAGACTTGTAGCATATGAGAATTCTTTGTCTTTTCCTTCTAGTCACTCTAGAAATGGCGTCGTAAAATTGTTCATGACTAAAAACAGGCTAAGGTTGGAATAGACCAACATGAGATACTGTTTGTCCTTGACTTTTATTAATAGTGATTAATATTCCATATTCCCATCTAACCATGTTTTCTTGAATGTAATTAATTTAATGGTTATTCTATAAAATATTATTAAACAACACTAAAAATTTAGAGAAGAGAAATAGTACGAGAAAACAATTGGGGCCATATGGGGCTATTTATATTGTAATTTCATCCATGAAAGTGTTTATACATTTTTATTTTCATAAAGGAATAATTAAATTACAAAAAAGCAGAAAGTATTTTTAGTTGATTGATTTTTATTGCACTAAATTTGATAGCTAAGATAGTTTGATTGCCTACACACTGACTGAAGTTGGTTAATTTTTTTGCATTAATTTTTTTGTTTCCATAATTATCATTTGGTTCAATATTTTATACATTTTTCCTACAATTCAAAATTATTATTATGGGAGTCTGACAATGTAAATGACTGAATTTAATGATCAATTAATGAATTTGCAATTATGTACTTCTAGTAATTTAATGAATTGCAATATAATTGTAATGAAAGTAATTTATTTTGCAATATAATTTTCTACCAGTGTATTTTCATTTTTATCTATTTTTCAGTATAAGTTTCTAAATTGTACAATTATATATAATAGTGTAATTGGAATAATTATGATTTATTGCATTCATTAATGTATAAATTTTTTCAAAAATGTAAACGTGTAAATATGAAAAGTTAAAAAAAATGCAAATAAATCAATTCCATTAACATCATCCAATGAAAAAAAGACGAATGGCATGCTCACATTCAACTTGCCCATTTTATAAAATACATTAAAATTAATAGATTGTATGATGGTTTTTTTATTAGTTGTAGTCCCATATTTTTTCCACTGACTTTCTTTTAATAATTTTCTAATGCTTATGGCCTCTACTTTTCTCTAACTAAATTTATTATTCAATTAAATAATATTTCCATTATCTAAAATATTCTATTTTTTTAATTCCTGTAAACATTCCTTTTGGGAACTTCATTAGGGAACGAAGGGAGTATAATATACTCTCTCCTATTCAAAATAAATGTTTTATTTACTTTTTTATAATATTCATTTCTTACCCTTAATTTCTATTTTATTATTAATAAGTTAAAATATTGTCAAGTGGGATCTTGTTAGATTCGTCTCAAATGCAAGGGTTATTCATATCAACTTTTCATAATTTTTAGTTATACACAACTAGGTACATACCCGTGCTAAGCACGGAAGTATAAGAATTTTTGGAAAAACATATGAGAAAAAAATTGGACATTACAAATTATTGTAGAAGAGAAAAGAAGCATTAATGGAAAAACATATGAGGCAAAATCAAATATGAGTTAAATTAATTAAGCAAATCAATGGAATAAAATTAAATTTAAAAACTACCAAAAATAACTTAAGTAGAATTAGGCGGGAAAATAATTCATAAAATTGTGACACTTGTCACATTCTTCTATTGCTTTAGTAGAATTTATGATTAGAGATTCTAAGGATTGAATAAATTCATTGGATAGTGTGCAAAAAGCAATGAACAAGAGAGAGTATTAATTAATAGAATTATATTGTAAAATAATGTCAAAAACACTAAACTTTTGTTTAATGTTTTTAAGAAACTTCTTCACCTAAGGCTTTTAATGAGGTGGTAGTTGTACCCAAATCACTACCCTTTTCTGTTATAGATGGTTATTCCATTTGTTAAAATATTTGCTAAACTTGATACTTGTTGATGTGTCATACTAATTTCAAGTACGAAACTTACAAGAAAAACTTAAGATTAACGACTTTTTTCCTTATATCTCTCTTTGTACTAATTTTTTTGAAATCAAAACTTTATTATTATTATTATTATTATTATTATTATTATTATTATTAATAAGGTATTTAATTTTATAAAAAGAGATTTTACAAGAAATTAGTGGGGAGTCAAGCAAACTGAGCACTCATATCCTTTAAATACGAAAAGCTAATCTCTGGTATTCAATTTTATTTCTTTAGAATTTACACTAGGTAAAATTCCTTTTTAATAACTTAAGCTCCTTTTTTGCAAGTGAGATTATGTAAAAAAAGTATTGTGAATGAAAATATAGGTATTGATGTGGAAACTAGAGTTGTTCATGAGCGGACTATCCACCAGGCTCCATTCATTTGACTCGAAAAATGGATGCGCTTGAACAACGTTTTTCAAAATAATTTAAAATAATACTCGCCTGCCAAGAAGCTGGTGAACTTAATTTTGTCACTTTTCAATGATGTATCCACTTTGTTACAATAAGAGTTAACTTAAAATTATTACATCTTTTAGAGAAAATTTCAAATTTTACACGTCGGCTTTTAATAATCTCACATATTGATTATTATTATCTAATAATCTTATTTTTAATATTTGTTGCTCCCAGCATACTCAGCGTGGACGGGAGGGTGAAGTTATTATGGTTGGTTAAATCACTAAGTGTGCTAGAGGAAAATACATAATAAATATCGAATAATTGGATAATAATTTAAATGTGAATTATTCACATTGGATACTAAGAAAAAGTTCATATTATTTTCGGTGATTTTTTTTTTATTATAGAAACACTATACGTTGACCACAGGTTATCTAATATGATATTTAGTTTATTTAGACCATATAAACAAAAGTGTTTTCTATCCCAATAAAAATTGAAGCTATAGCTAAGCTTGAAATTGCAATATGAACAACCTATTAAGGAAACTAAAGAAATTTAGTCAAAAAGTATGTCAAAATCAAAAACCGTCTTCTTATTTGATGAGTTTATTAAAATATTTAAGATTTTTGTATAACAATGTTACTCCCTCAGTTTGTACCTATAAGATTGGTACAATAAAAATTGAAAAGTACGAATTTTAGCTCATTTGCTTTTAAGGATTTGAACTTTTATTGATTTTTTAAAGGTTCGAACTTTGGAGTGCTTCCGCTTTTAAAGGTTCAGTCAGATTTAGTAACCTGGAATATCAGGTTACCATCTCTTGAGCCTGATTTTTCATCAGCTTCTTCCTTAAACCTCCTCATTAAACCTATTCATCAATGGCTCCTTACGTGGTCTACCCATGGAGTCCCATGAACAAGCACTAAACTCACTACAAAAATCGCCAATTCTACTTCGATTTTAATCAATTTGTAAGAGAGCTATTATTACTTAGACAACACTCTCAACATGAAATTGCAACAACACCCACAAAACAGGAATCAGTAAGAGTAGCAAGCAACAAAAATTTTAGAAACGGACTTTTAGAGCTCAAAATCATTCAAAATCAAAGAATAGGAACCGAAATTGAACAAACCTGGGGAAAAGATGGAGAACTTAAGAAAATACCCAATTGAAGAAATATCCCATTGTAGAAAGTGTTAAACATTTAGAGTATATAGACCTAGATTTGTATATACTACATACTTAGTATAGTAGTGGGATTAAAATAAATATATGATAAGTCCAATTAAATGCTCAAAGAATTTGATGAATCATTACTTTGATTCATAAGTTTTGTTTGCTGAATCATTACTTTGATTCATAAGCTAATTTGCTTGCTGAAACATTATTTTGGTTCAGAAGCTTTGTTTGGTGAAATATTACTTTGGTTCATAAGCTTTGCTTGGTAAAACATTACTTTGTTTCATAAACTTTGTTTGGTGAAACACTTTTGTTTCAAAAAAAGGTGTTGTTTGAAGCATAACTCTATAAATATAGGTTGCATGCCAAGGGATATTCCATCCCATCTCTATATCATTTCTTATTTCTCCTTTAAGAATACTCTCATTCTTGTTCTTCCTTTCATGAGATTATATTGAGAGAGTAATTAACACTCAATATCACCAAAGTTCATAATTCATTACAACACTTGTCTATCTATATCTATAATAACTATTACTAAAACAAAATGCGTTTACATCATCAACTTTTAAAATTGCCTACGTGTCGCTTACTCATTAAAAATTTTCTCTCCTAAATTAAATGATGATGTCATTGTTATTATGATCTTTGACTTACTATTTTCTTATTTTGAGTATATAATTTTTCTTATTAATTGTTTTTTTTTATTTTTGGGTCAAATCATATTTAATGTATTAGAAAACTTTATATTATATTTCATTTATTTTAATTATTTATAAAATATTTTCAATTTTATTTGTTAAATGAATATTATTTAGTGTATTGGATATTTTAAGATAGTCAAAACGTAATATACTCTTATTAGGATTTGTTTTTGTTATTTATACTCTTAGCTCCTTAAATGCAATGATTAATTCTAATATGATTTTGGTTGTGTCTATCTTTATATATTTTTATAGGAAAAAATTATCTTTGTCATTTAAACTAATAAAATAACTTTACATATTCCTATGTATTTATATTTGGTTTTAAAGTGTTATTAATAGCAATAATATTTAATACTTCTACAAATTAATGTAATAGTTATTTTTGTTAGTAAAATTAATAAGTTATTTTCTATTAAAGAAACTCATAATTTCTTATTGTACTCAGGGTACGAACCATTTGATCTTTTATTAAAAATAAAAAAATAATAAAAGTATAAATATAATTATATTGCGCACAATGCAAAATTTGATATAATGTACGTAGTGTATACAACTGTTCAGAGTGAAACGAAATATAAATATAATACACCAATAGGTCAGAAAATTTGATAAAATCGTGCATCGCACAGGCACTATCTAGTATTTACTATTGCAATTTTCTTGTGCTAGGATTTTGTTGTGTAGATTGTATCTCATTGTGAATTTCTTATATCTTCCCAAGCACCTTTGTGGGAGAAATATCACAGTAGAAAATTGTATGAACGCCTTCTACTCATATCAAGTTTTCGAGCGACTTCATTAATTGTCGCAACCATATCTTCATCTTCTCCTTGGTGATTCAACAAGAGTTCAAAGCCATACACAAAGGATTACAAATAGTGTAGATTTACTATGTAACACATATTTGTAATACATCATTATTGTAATATAGAGATGAACATACCAAGGTAAAAAAAAACTCCATAAAAAAGCAATCTTCAAAATCTTCAAAATTAACAAATATCCAATTGCAGAAAGATGACTAACAAATACCCAATTGAAGAAAGATGACAAACTATTAATACTTTAGAAACTAAAAATCTTCAAAACTAAAAAAATATAAAAATCTTCAAACTTACATTTATAGTATTCGGGATTTCTTCTTTAGTTTCTCCAAATCCTTCTTTCTTGATTTCTTCTTCAAAGGAACTATAACTGAAGAAAGAGAGTTTATGTAACAGGCTCAAATATCTTAAACTTAATCTTTCGATAAATTATACCGAAATTTCCATTCAAATTTCTAATCCTTTAAATATCCATTTCAAACCATCTTTAATTCCTAAACCTTTTTCTGATTTTGTAAATTCTTTTGAATATTAAACTTTAAAAATATTATTTTGTTTAAAATCTTTTTATAAGCACTAAAATATTATTTTATTATTTTATAGTACGAAAGTAAAATTTTATTATTATAATTACAGTTTTGTAAAACGTCACGTTTTAACTTTCTTCTTTAAACTAACATTACGACTTATTATTTGTAATCTTATAACTTTGATTTAATTAATTTATACCTAAAATGAGTTGTATTTTTATTATTAATTTTAAGTATAGTTTTAATCAAAATTTTCTAAGTAAACTATCATATTTTCATGATCAAACTTACCCATTATTCTAAAAAATATACACTTGGATAAACTAGAACAAAAATATGATGAACCAAAAATTATTTCTATCAAACTCATGATTTTATCACTTACACAAGCTATCACCATTTTCTTATACAAGTTAACTTTCTCCTACACTCCAACTCTTACAAATCAACTTACACTCTCTAAATCTCTTACACAAGTTGACCATACCCATTATAAATACCTCCCTTATCCATGAGATCACTTGCACCCCTTCATCAAATCTTTCTACCATTCTTTCTTATACCTTCACTTCATTAACATCTTACTACCTTAATACTTTTATTATTAGTTGAAAGAATTCAAGAAAATGGAGCTTAGAATACTCTTTATTTAGCTTAAATCATCATCATTTTGGAGTATTATTGGGTTATTATTTTGGTGACTTAATGTTTCAATTATTTTTGAAGTTGGTATTTATTTATTATGGAAGATTAGATTAATTATCTTTGGAGAATTATTATCTATCTTGAAGGGTATTATATCTTATTATTTTCCCAATTAGTACTTAGTACTAATCCTTGATGTTAGTATGGTATAACTCTTACCCTACTCTTGTGTGAAATTTTACATTATATTTACTTTATAATATGCAAAGTATGAAATATGTTGATATGTTTTAGTAGGAAGTTAGTTTAATGAATTTATGTTTTTTTTTTATTATTAAGTATGGTTATATTAAGAATATTGTTATTATAGTTTATTTTTTTAGATTTGAGTTTATCTTTAAAGTTATAGTAAATTTCTAAGTTATTAAATAGTAAAAGTGTTTTCTTGAATGATTTAAATTTTATTATTAAAATATGCTTTGTAACTAGTTTGTACAAAATATTTCTTTAGTTGCCGGTTTGAATAAAGTTTATGTAAAGATGTAAAAAGTGTTTTAATGAACTTGCCTTTTAAATTATGTGTGAAATTTGATTTAAGGGAAAATATTACAGTAAAAGTGTTGTTTGATTAACTTTCACTTAAAACATTCACTTGTATTTCTAAACATTGAAATAATGATTTTTGGAGACTTATTAAATTTTGGAAACTTATCCAAAGGATGCAATTTTAACTTGAATTATAGTTAGAATATTTAATTTTGTGAAGAGAATAAAGTTTTACTTGTTTTAAAGTAAAAAATATTTTTTTATAGCTACATGTGGAAAATACTAATTTGAAGACTAAGCTAATTATTAGAGTGAATTTAGTGAGCTATTATAATAAAGCTAAATATAAATTTAATGTGTAAAAATTTAGTAATGAACATACAAATACATAAATGTTTGTTATGATTAAGAATTATATTAAATGAATGAAGTTACCAACTAGGTTGGTCAAAGTCAATTAATTTCAAAGTCAACTTGTAGTACTAAAAATGTGATGTACTTGTGTGTGTGAAAATGTATTGATTGAATGACCCTGATAGTAAGGTAATGTCGAACCATGGCGGCATGTAAAATCCGGCGCCGGTGCGTACCGACGTAAAATGCGTGTAAGCGAGGGGTTAGCTACCTATCCTGTGGAGCTTCGAGCATAAACATTGTATTGGAGGGTGGCGACTCCCACCACAGTTAGGGTTTAGGACTACGGTCCTCACCTAACCAGACCCTTACATATATCAGGTGTCATATTGTTGTGTTTGTTGATTAGTGATGAACTTGATTAGTGGTTATCCTATGAATCATGGTACGGTTATGAGTATTAACCAAATGAACTTACTTGAGATTTAAGATTACCAAATTGTATAAATGGCGATAGCATACTTCGAGGATTGAGAATGGTATCTTAATGACTTAAAAGTATGGAGCGACAAAGAATATAATAAAAGTATACAATGGTGTTAATTAATTTGAAATTGTACTTAAATTATTATTTTGTAAATGTAGTGTATAATTTTCATATTTTGAAATTGGATAGGATGTTATGCTCGCGTTACTGACCGATTCAATCGGTACGTCATCCAGTATCATGGATGGCGAGCATTTTGCGGATTTAGTTTGGTTGATCCGGCGCAACAATTATTATTTATCGAGAACTTAGCTCGCTATTTGTGTCTTTAAAGAAGACTAGATGTTGATGAAGTTATACATATTTAATTTATACCAAACAATCTTTCTTATCGGATGTAAAATATTTTATTTATATTTTAAGACTTCTTTTAACGGTTCAGCATTTTAAGACTTCCGCAATATTTTTTTGTATAAACATTATTATTAAACATTAATTATGTATCGAGATTGCCGCTTCTGTTACAGTTTAGGGATTGAAAAATGGTGAAAAAATAGAAAGGGAATCAGCAGTAAAAGATGGAAGAAGAAAGAAGGGAAAAAAAGGATGAAAAATACCATTTCAACCGGTAAAAGGTAAATCGAGCCTTTAAAAGCGAAGGCACGCCAAAGTTCAAACCTTTAAAAAATTAAACGAAAATTAAAATCTTTAAAAGTAAATGAGCTAAAGTTCGTACCTTTAAAATTAAATTTTCCTAAAAAATAACACATAGATTAAAAGAGATGTTGAAATATTAAATTTTGTGGAAAAAAATATGAAAATTTATCGAAAATAATTTAACTTTTCACTCTTGCACAACGATTAATCCAACCCTTGTGGCTTTGTTATGTATTTGCTCAGACCCAACATACCTAGTGATCTGATCACCATAGCTCCACCCCTAAACCATCACAATCCCTTATGTTAACGTTGTGAACAGATACATATAAAAAATGAAATAATTAGAAAATAATCAATGGAAGGGACTATTCTTAGTGCATGAGTGAAATGTTGGCTTATTTTCAATCAATTTTAAAAAATTAAAAGAAAATATGTTGATAAAAATAAGGGTAAATTGTCAAAAGTAAATCAATATTTGCTGGATCTGCTGAAAATAAACGCATCTATTGATTATTTTAAATAACCCACATATTTGGTATAATTTCTGAAAATAAATTTACCGTTGTTTATAACCATCTTCAAAGTACCTTTGTGATCAAATAATTAGGAATAAATAATAGTTGAATTATTTTTCAACAATTAAATCGAATAACTGTGTTTATTTTAAAATAATCAATAAGTGGATTTATTTTCAGTGGATTAAGCAAAAGTTAATTTATTTTTCCAATTTACTATAAATATTAAAGAAAATAATAAAAATAGACCCAAAATAAAAATGTTACAAAGTAAAAGATGACAATCAACATAATGGTGACAAATTCATACGCAGAGTATATGAAATCACAAACACAAATTCTTACTTGAGTCTGTCTTAATAAAAAACGCGTTTCAAATGGATTAGCCCATTATTAATAAAAAAACAACTACCAAAAAACACATGCTTTGTAATCCTATTTCAAGTTGGTGTTATAACCTACCAAAGTTGGTATTATAACCTATTAAAGTTGGTATCTCCAAATAGGTTATAATATCAACTTTATAACACCAATTCCAAAAATCAATTTTAATAGGTTATAATATCAACTTCAATAGGTTATACACAAATTTCAAATAGAATCAAATGCGCGCGTCAATTTTTTAATTTTTTCCCTTTATTAATTGTTGGGCTTGGACCTGAAGAATTGTCTCTTATAAAGATGGTCTCTCAGAAGAGGCGCTGGTATGAAATATGAATATTTCAAATAGGAGTAATGAATATTTAAAACAAGGGTGGCCCAAATATGACTTTAGAAGTAGTTTAGGTGTCCAAAATCGGGACGTTTGTCCTAGTGTTTCCCACTTTGTGGAAGCTTCATGTCATTTTGAGTATCACAAAACATATTGGGTTGAGGTTTTGAAAGATGTTGGGTTGAGTTCGCACATTTTGAGTATTTTGGGCCTTTTGTGAGTTGTACTGAATTTTTTAAACACCTTGAGTTTTGAAAATTTGAAATAGATAAGATTTTTTATTAAAAAAAAGCATATAATAAAATTCAAATTAAACTTATTTCAATTAGAAGCGTCTGATATCCCAGAGTACAGGTTCAAGTCTGTTCGCACTTAGTAAGTGTGAACAATAATAAACTGGTAAAAAAAAATTAAGTGTCTGTTCGCATTTATTCGCACTTAGTAACTGCGAACAGGTCAAACATGGTCAACATGCTGATTTTAAGACAAGAGTTGTTCGCACTTAATAAGTGCGAACAGACTGAAAACCTAAAACAGGTTGTTTGGTGTTAGTAACAGCGAACAACCTGTTTCAGTTTTCAGTCTGTTCACACTTACTAAGTGCGAACATTCCGAACCTATGATTTGCGAATTACACGCTTAGTTTTGGAATAAGTTTGATTATGATCTTATTGTATGCTTGTTTTTGATAAATAATCTTATTTATTTCAAATTTTCTTGATTTTATAGACAAATTTTTATTAAGATCAGCTTAATATGGACTGGCCTAATTTTAAGTTTCTTAAATTTAATGAAAAATTGTTTTTATATAGTTAACTACTATGCAAGTTTAACTTTGAGCTGTTTGTGTGGGCCTGTCTTACGGTGAGACGGTCTCATACAAGACTTGCTTGAGAGTTTATCAGATAATAATGTGTAGACAAATTCTTTATTAAGACCGTCTTATCGTGAGACGACTTAATATAGGTTGGCCCAAAAGTTAAAATTGTTGGTTATCTTTTAAGTTTCATTAATTTTGTCTCTAAAATTACAACAATTTAATGTTTTGGACCGCTTGTTTGGTCCCTCTCACGGTGAGACAATCTCATACAAGACCTGTTGTAATTTGTATTAATTAAAAAAATTAGCCCGTTCTGTATGAGACCGTCTCACGGTGAGACAACCTCAAAACAACAAGCCAATAAGCTAAAAGTTTCTATTGTTGGACTATTTAACCCAAAAATGAGGTATGTCTCTCACTGTAAGACCGTCTCATACAAAAATTTGTAAACTATTTAACTCATATTTATGGTGCATTTTAAAGTGAGACTGTATCATATAAGTTTTTATGGTTTTTAAATGGTTGGTTTTTGGCATTTTAAAAGTGAAATGATATACACATGCATACAAGTGAAATGCTGACTTTTATATAAAATGAATAAGCTGCTTTGATTGGTTTTTCACTTTTGATTTATTGATTCACTGTTTCTCTAATAAAAAGTACAACTAACAATTAATACTAAAATTTATTAATATTTCTCTACTTAAACAAAATATTATTTCCAAAAAAAAAAAAAAAAAAAAAAAAATTTAAAAACAACGAACAACCAATAATGAATTATCAAAAGAAATTATAATTGAGCTACCAATGCTTGTGTGTGACAAGATGCGGACTTGTGGAGTTTGCTGCAGCCGCACTCGATACCTTCAGTTACAGAATCAGAATCTTATCTTATTCTTTCTCGAGTCGGGAGACTTTTTGGCCTTGCTCTCCTTTATGGGTATGAGTTGCCGCCATCCTGCCCTCTCCAAACCCTTGCTATAATTTTCTATGAGCGGGATATACTGAGTATGATGATGATGAATTGAGCTAGCACCGAAAAGTACAAACCATTTTTAGGTGAAGAACAGACAAGTAGACAACATGAAAAAATGTCCACGCAATTTCATAAAATAACTATTTTGGTCGATTACAAACGTTCAAATCTCACCTTTTGTTTGCCAAGAAATCACTTTGTTGGTTGTGGTGTTTGGCCCCTCTTTTGTTCTTGCATTCCTCCACTTTGATTGCGTAGAAGAATTGATGATATGGTAAATACTCACTATTTTTGATCCACTATTTTAGTAAAATTTTGATATTTCTCTCATTTAAAATTATTTTGAGAAAAATATAAAAAGTGTTGGAATTGATTATGAACAAATATCCAAAATTTATTTGTCTCAAAAATAATTTTTTTTTAAAAGACACTACAACATAATTTGCTTTTAGTGGGATATATTTAGCGACATTTAATTTAAATGTCGCTATATCAAATTGCTAATAGTATATATAGAAGATAATTAGACCTTTTAGCAGCATATTAAAAAATCACCATGAAACTTTTACGACATAGGATTCGGTGACATTTCTCACAAATGTCACTATAGACTATAGTAACATTTACATACGCCACTAAAGACCAAACAAAGTGTCTCTAAATGACTTTATGGTGGAACTTTAAATAAATAATTATTACTTTGAAATATGAATTCGTGGCATTTTTTTTAATGCCACTAAACACTAAAATCAATGTCGCAAAAAGTTAAATTTGTTGTAGTAAGAGAAGAAATATTATTTTTTTTTAAGTTTAAGAGAAGAAATATTTTTATCTAATCACTATTCACTACTATATAATTTGTTTTTAGTGGAATATATTTAGTGACATTTAATTTAAATGTCATTACTTCAAATTTCTAACAGTATATTTAGTGAATTTAGTAATATTTATTAGACTCGTTAGCAACATAATAAAAAATCATACTAAAGTTTTTTGCGACATAGAATCTAGTGACAATTCTCATAAATGTCACTTTACATTATAATAACAGTTACTTATGTCACTAAACATCAAATAAAGTGTCACCTAATCTCTTTATAGAACTTAAAATAAAAACCAATAATTATTATACTAAAAATATAAAATTAGTGACATTTTTTTAATATCCCTAAATCCAGAGTCACGAAAGAATAACTTTGTTGTAGTGAATAACAAAATTGCGAGATTTCAGACAAATTAATTATTGATAATGCTTGTAACCTTATAATTGAAAAGAAAAAAACTAAACCTTTTTGAGCCCCTTTAAGTAGGAATTCAAATTAATTGATAGTTTTTGAACCATGTTAGCATTTAACATTTGCAATATGTTCGTATCCCTAAAATGCAACATAAAAAGGGACAAAATCTATAATCTATCTATCTATCTATATCTATAATCTATCTATCTATAAATAATACTAAAACAAAAATCATCTAAGGACAAGTGTCAACTTTTGGTGAATTTATTTCCCGCTCAAAATCTAGAATATTGAACAAGCTAGGAGCCTTGACTATTGACTTGTCATTACATTTAATGATTACTAATAAAATCTCTACAATCAAAGAATTAATTAATATACATTTATTTACAAATTTTTTTTTTTCCATTATTTTTCTATTTTTAGATCTAAATATTGGGTTTTTTTGTTCTTAATTATCTATCTCTTTAAATTTTTTGGGTTTAGTTGATTTGAACAAAAGAGAGAAAAATTTTAGTAAATGTGCCATGCAAGGCCTTTTTATCTTTTTCTTTATATATATAATATATATATATATATATATATATATATATATATATATATATATATATATATAAAAAAGTAAAACTTTTTCTAATTTAGCAAATATGTTAAAGTTGATACAAGAAGTCAAGAAGGGAGACACTACTACTTGCACGAGATATGAGATCTCTCTAAATAAGTCTTTTTTTTTAAAAAAGTAAAATTTTTTCGTTTAAATTAGAATTTTTGAGATATTCTTAAATATTGTATTTTTTTCTTATATTTTTTACGGTTTATGAGTGAGTTCTTTAACACAAATTTAAATGTTTTCAATTTTTCTATAAAATTTTAAGTGATTTTATCTAATATGAGTATTGGTTGCATTGAGGAAAATAAATACTTAATATTTTACATAGTAAAGGTGTAGAATTAAATTAGTTAACAAATAAGCTAAGCTTATCATTGTTTTGTGTGTATTACTGCTTACTGGATTTGATGAGACTAATCATGTAGGAATAATATAAGTTTGAATTTTATTGACTACATACTTTGTATTTATTTAATAATTAAATTTAGGTTATGGATATGAATTTATTACTTAAATTTGATTTATTTATTAGAGTGATTATTTTATGTATTCCATATTTTTTTAATTATTGGTGGTTTATTTATTTATTTTTTCTTTGCTTGAGTTGTTAAAAATTGAATTTTTTTATTCAATTTGACGCGAAGCAAGTGAGGTCTACAGAAAAGCGATATCTACATAGGAGTGACAAAGATTGATAAGAATTAACAATAACAATATGGCATATCCTACAATTTTTTCTAAATTTTATTTTCATAAATGTTTAGCTATCCTACAATTTTTTCTAAATTTTATTTTCATTGTAATTTTTGGATTTATAACCCAAAACAATATGTGGGATAATATTGTAATAGGATAATTTTCTAGAACGCTTCAAGTGATATTCAATATAATTATTGAATATCTTAACATGTCCAAAATATGATATTTCAAGATTGTAACATAAGGGAAATTATTGATTGCACTTTATAAGATAAACTAGTATAAAAACTCGTGCAATGCACGAAGTTGTTAGTATATAAGTATACCTAAATTTAAATTTTAAATAGAGATATAAGTTTATGTAACAATATAAAATTATAATATAAGTATTTCTTGTAAAATAAAGAGAATTTTAGAATATATATTGCTTTTAATGGAAAAAACGACTTTTATATAAGTACTAATTAAAGTTCTCATATGAGGCAAATTGAAGTAATATTACAACAACGTTATCATAATGATTGTCATTTTCAAAATAATTTTTTATTATCGTATTTATTGTTTCTTAATGAAATATTTTTTATAAATTTAAATTTTAATAGAAAAATTTTATTAATTAGCAAATAGTTCAACATAAAAAGCAAATATTTGTTCTAAGAATTAGAAATTGACTTTTAAATTCAAAAATATAAAATTTCAATAAATTAAACAGTTTATATCTAATAGTGATATACTTCTCATATATTGAAGGACCAAGTTATGTAAATTTTAGTAAGAATCATTTCATATGGCAAATCGCTATAAGGTTGTCATGTGGAATTTTACACTCTTTTTATTAGATTGTATATGATTGTATGATTCTTATCATTTAAGTGCTTTTATTTATTTTTTATTTCCTTCTTTCATTTTAAATAACCCATTTGATTTACTTCAAAAAAACATGTCTAATTTGATTTTTGCACACTTGTTAATGCACGTTTTTGATCTTAAATATCTCTAATTGTGTTTGAGTAAAAATGATAAAAAATTGATATTAATAAAATTTAGGAAAAATTGTCCAAAATAATCTCAACTATTGTCCATTCTGTTGTGAATAATCCATACTATTGATTACTTCTAAATACTCCAACCTTTGTATATCATTTGTTGACAACACCTCTTTCCACATTTTTAGCCGGCTATTGTATGTATCTACTAGCCGTTACACTAACTTCTTCTTCCCCCTTATTCTTCTTCATTGGTCTTACCCTATTCCTCTTTGGTGGTAGGTATCTATGATAGTCGGTTAAAATGTGAAAATGGGTGATGTCATCAAGTAATATACAAAGGTTGGATTTTTTAAATTTAATTAATCGTATGGATTAATAACAACAAATGGACAATATATTCTGGACAATTTTTCCTAAATTTACAATAAAACGAATCAAACTAAATCGCACTTGAATGTGTTTTTATCTCAAAAAAAACCTTATAGATTAAAAATGAAGCACATAATAAGAGTGATTGAGTGATTGATGAATAATGTTAAAAAAAACTAAATGAGACATTTATATCAAATAGGAGGAAGTATGTTGGGCGATGTCTATTTTTGTATAGAGTACCTAACACAAAATATTTACGAATTCCCAAATTAGACGGTCGTTCTGTGAGATAATCTCTATTGAATTGACCCAATGTACACTTATTGTCTTAGAGTGTTACTTATAAATTTAAAGCGACTACTTTTGATAATCTTAGATTAATCACTTCTAGCCTTAAAGTGATCATTCATAATCTTAAAGTAATTAATAAGAAAAATAAACTAATTATAAGAGCTCGTAATAACTCATAACGAGACAATTTTATATAAGACTTACCGTAAATTATTCTCATTATACTACCATTTAATGTCAATAATTAAACAGGAGATAAGAAGATGCAACCTTGATCCGTAGACCATGGTCCATGAGTCATGAGTAGAGATGTTCAATGGGTCGGGCCGGGTTAAAATGTAAATGGGCTGGGTCGGGGCGGGTTCATGTCAAATGTTAAACGGGTCAGGACGAGTCAAAGCCCGTTTAAATACGACCCATTTTAACTCGTTTTTTTAAAAGTTTTTGAAATATTTTTTATTATACTTTATGGCTCATTGAGTCAATTCAACTATATATGAAATGGTAAA
This sequence comes from Amaranthus cruentus, assembly GCA_019425755.1. Taxonomy (NCBI): domain Eukaryota; kingdom Viridiplantae; phylum Streptophyta; class Magnoliopsida; order Caryophyllales; family Amaranthaceae; genus Amaranthus; species Amaranthus cruentus. Next base: position 9,889,165 of record CM033466.1, read on the forward strand.
ACATTTTTTATTCCCAACTCCTATTATTATCAGAACCGGCCCGACACGACCCTTTACACAAAGGCCCGTTAATGACCTGACCCTTATTTACCCGACTTGTTAATAACCCATTAAAATGTGACCAGACCCTTAACCCGTTTGGTGGACCCGTCCCGTTAAATGCCTCTGGTCATGAGACCGTCCCATTGAGCCTAGTGGCGTGATCTATATGCACATTTCGATCAAGTCCCTCTTTATTCTTAGTCCTTGTGTACACAAAAGGCCAAAATTGATGTTTTTATAGCTATTGGAACGCTAAATTCGTATTTTTTTTTCACTAATCACTCCGAAGTGAGACTTCTGTAGCTTTGTGCGACTAAAAACTTGAAGAAAGTGACAGAAATCTCCAAACAATCCTCCATTTCTCGATTTACGCTTCATTCTCAATCTTGTTGAAGGTATCTTTCTTTTCGTTTGTTGGGTTCATAGTTTTGATAAAAAAATTTCTTGAGGTGGGTGTTTTTTATCTTCAATTTTTGGTAGAGTTATGAAGTTTGAGAATTTGGGGTTTCTTTCTTGTTCAAATTTTGTCATAAGTCATTGTTGTTGATGATTTGTATTTTTTGTTGGGTATAAAGGTTAGGTTATAAAAAGGAATTTTTAGGGTTTTACATTGTTTGCATTTGGCAGGAAATCTGAGGTTTTGTAAGCTTACAATTCCCCCATTTTTGGGTTAAGAAAGAATTGATCTTCTTTTCTTCTCATTGAGGAGTCTGATTTTCTAAGGTATCTCTCTATTCTCCCATTTTACATCTTCTGTTTAAGTCTACTTTGAGTTTCTGAACATGGGTTTTTTGTTTTGATGAATTTGTTGAAAGGAGAGTGTTTTTTTCTTTGTAGATGAAATTTCTGTGCATTGTATTGTTTTGTCAAATGGGGATGCTTTCTTTTACATGATGGGTAGTTTAGTGGTGTTGCATGTCTTATTTTTGTTAAATTTTGTCCATTAATTCCAGTATTTTTGGATACTATGAGGAGATTAAGTCTCATTGGTATGGGGATGCTTTCTTTAACATGATGGGTAGTTTAGTGGTGTTGCATGTCTTGTTTTTGTAGAATTTTTTCCATTAATTCCAGTATGCTTGGTCTCAGTGAGGAGATTAAGTCTCATTGGTATGGCTGTGTTGTGTTGGATATGTTATATACTCATAAGCTGATGGTTGAGACACCATGATATGTTATGTACTCTAACAGAATACACCCTTGTATTCTTTGGCTCGGGGAAAGTCTATTATGATGAGACCCATACATTGTGTTGGGACTTCGTCTTTGTTATTTGTATTGCATTGCACATTATGATGGAAGCATGAGTTTTTATGTTTACCTCTAATTAGGTATTTCGAGGATTGTTATGAATGAGGTATTAGCAAGGGTTGTCAACAGAAAAAGATTTGTTGTGTCGTAGTAGGAGAGATCAATGACTTGTAAGCAAGTTATAGTTTGACAATGGTGGTAAATGGTATTCATCATCAGTAGGTTTGCTTTGTGGTTTAACACACCAATACCAAAAGCTACCACAAACAATCGATACTTGGAGTAGCGCACACATCCCCTCGGAAAGATTAGGGAGAAGAAGTGGTGTGAAATGTGGAAAATCTAAGTATCAAAATCAAAAGATTTGACAAGTTTACTTTGATAAGGATCATAAATTGTAACTCCTAAAGAAATGAAACCCCTTTATCAATGTGGTTGTAACTTCCCCTCGATAATGGGGTTGTAACCTCCCACTAAAAAGTAAGAAAAGAATAATAAGAGTTTTGTAACTATAATCCCAACAATCTCTACAAAGGGTACAAGACAAATCCGAGTTAAGTCAAAGAAAAGTACTTAAACTCTTAAACATCATTATCTTTTGATTTGAACTGACATATAGTGAAATACAACAACTTACTTATCAATTAGTGAAATTATTCTTGATTCTCTATGATTCGGTTAGACTCCCATTACACATACATACCTTAATGGTTTACATACTCATCGAGCTTTTATTAGTGCGTTTAAGGCCATGCGTTTTCTTACTTCGCTTCTCATAAGTGCTCCAGGAAAACAACTCAATTTTATGTAGAAGGCGTTCAAACCTTCACACTTACACATGTACATAGGCTTTGGAACTATTAAGAGTACAAACTTTAACATGATCCCTATAAATCCATCAAATGCGTCTCAAAAGCACCACCGTGAAGGCTAGGGAATTATTAAGAGAACCAAGTTCAAACCCGATTACTAGAGAATATCGTGCATGTCAAGAGTTATATGGCTTCATTTGATCAAAAAATTGATTTCCACCACTTAACCTCGTATCATGTAATACTCAACTTATGAAGTTAATATTCATTAAAAGGCACTGAAAGTGAATTTCATTCTCGAGAGAAAAAATAGCATTCATGCCTGTGATGGATGCTCATCTCTTGTTTTTTAAAATGTTTTAAGTGTAATTGTCGTCTTGTTTCCTAATACTTAAAGTTCCCCTAAGGCATTTAATTTTTTCTTTAAAAAAAAACTAAAACGCGATTCTCAATCACTGAAAGTGTGTTTCAGACTTCTGTCTCAATTTTAGTCTTCAATTCCGCAAACCCTAAAACTAAACCCACTCCACCTCACCCACGATGGAGGACGGCTGCACCAACTACGGCTGCACGACTGCACCTTCTTCCGAGCAGCTGGCTCGTCCTCTACTTTCGAGAGCCGACTGCTGCTGCCCTAAAATTATATTGTAACTCGCAAGGCATTACTACTGCCGACCTGCCGTGAAGTCAAACCACCTGGTGATCAGGACGGCAGGACCACGACCAGACTGACAGACCACCAAGACCAGTATAAATTGTATTTTTGAAATCCCCCAAAATTAAGGCTTTTTTTTGGAAAAATTACCGCGACTAATACAACCTTTCGTTAATTTACCTACAATAATACCAACTATTGATTAAGCATGAATAATGCCAACTTATGGGGTTTTTTTCCTAGAATAACACCAACTTTAGTTTATTAATTAATTTACCAAATTTTTCTGTCATATCATCTCCTATAGTTTGATTTTTAACATGTTAGGGATATTTTAGGAAAACACCCCAAAGTTGGTATTATTCATGGTTAATCAAAAGTTGGTATTATTGTAGGGAAATTAGCAATTGTATCATTCATGGTAATTTTTCCTTTTTTCCAATTTCAATATAGTTTCTTACATATGTTTTTGTGATTTGTGAATCAGTATGTGTATGTTATTGTTTGTGTATTGTGATTTTTGGAAGCGGAATGTTAGTATGTTATTGTGATTTGTGAATTGTGAATGTGTATGTGTTTGGTAAATTGGTAATGAGAAAGTGTGATTGAATGTGTTATGTGTTTGATACTTCTCATCTAGTGGAATAAAGTTTACAGATGTCCGTTGATGATGTACTTTTGCATTTGTGGATCTTAAATCTTTATGTATCTCATGCTACATCATTATTGTGATTTTTGTAGATTTTCTGGCTACTTATATATTCTCTGATCTCTGTGATGTATGTTAATTTTCTACAGATGGGACTTGAGGGGAAAGGTGGACTAGGAAGCAGTAGCAATGGTAAAGAATTGTTTGATGATATTGACATGGAGATGTTGTGGGACGATGAAGATTCGGAGGATGATGTTGATGTCATGGACATGGATTTGCATGATCTTGGTGAAGTTTCCTTGATGAACTTTTGTAAGAAAGCTTCTTCTGCCTTCTTTAAGCAATATGGTCTCATCAATCATCAAATCACTTCATACAATACCTTTGTCCGCAGTGGTATTCAGAAAGTGTTTGATGCCATTGGTGAGATTACCATCAATCCAGGTTATGATCCGTCAAAGAAGGGTGAGGATGGATGGAGATATGCTTCAATCAGATTTGGGAAGGTGGAGCTTGAGCGTCCAATGTTTTGGACAGGGGAGAAGTTCCACGCTGATGGTGGTAAAGATTACATCAATTTGCTTCCCCGACATGCTCGGCTTCAGAACATGACTTATTCGGCAAGATTGAAAGTTGAGACTCACCTTCAGGTTTGTAAAAGTAGCTGCCTTTTCCATTACATTAATTCTTGTGTGAGAAGGTCTCATCTTGAGACGCTCTTCATGTATGGGCTGAATAGCCTAACTAATACAATGACCGTACCTTTTGGGTTGCTATATTTTATCTTGTTTTTAAAAAATTATTGTTGGTGCATGTCATTTTACTACATTTATCGTTGTTTATCTTTTTAAAATTTGTACTTTTGTGGCTCGTGTTTGTTTATTAGATTTATTCACAAGAGAAGGTCAAAAGTGACAAATTCAAAACTGGGAAGTCCGAGTATGTAGACAAGAGGATACTGAAAGATGTTACCACTGATGTCATTGTTGGAAGAATCCCAGTAATGGTGAAGTCTGATATCTGCTGGATGAGTGAAGTTGAGAAAGGTGATTGTGAATTTGATCATGGTGGCTATTTTATAGTCAAGGGTGCTGAGAAGGTAGATACTTTTCCTGTTGTTAGGTTTTTTGACATATTCAATAATTATATTTGCAAAAGAAATTGAAATGCAGTTTCTTTTTTGGCTTTATGTGTCATTAAGGGGACGAATTTAATTTTTTTCTACTATTGTTTATGTTTTTACTCTTAAATTTGTGCGGACTTGAGTAATTCTGGATACGTTAACTTCAGGCATTCATTGCACAAGAACAGAGCTGCTTGAAGAGGCTGTGGATTTCTAGCGATCCGTACTGGAAAGTGCAATATCGTTCTGAGTTCAAGAGGAGAAGGGTGCATGTTAAATTAGTGGAGAATCCGAAAGCTGAAAATATCCAAGGTGGAGAAAAAGTCATTAGCGTGTACTTCTCGGTGGTGGAGGTTCCTATTTGGATTCTTTTCTTTGCCTTAGGTGTGCAGTCTGACAAGGAGGTGGTGGAATTGATTGATTGCGACACTGATGATGGTCGCATAAGTAATATTCTGTTTGCGTCAATCCATGATGCTGACGAGAAGTGTGATGGCTTTCGTGTTAAACCCAAGGATATGGATTTTAGTCCCAGAGCTATGGAGTTCATCGACAAAGCTGTACGAGAAAGCAAATTTCCTCCTGAGGAGTCTACTAGAGAATTCATTGATAGTAACCTTTTCCCTAGTCTTTCGGGAAACAAGCAGAAGGCCCGTTTTCTTGCATATATGGTGAAGGTTCTGTTGCAAGCATTTTCGGGTAGGAGAAAGTGTGATAATAGGGATGATTTTCGTAACAAGCGACTGGAGTTGGCTTCTGAGCTGTTAGAAAGAGAACTTAGGGTTCACATGAGGCATGCTGAGAAGCGGATGGTGAAAGCTATGCAGCGGGACCTTTATGGGGACCGTGATTTGCATGCTATTGAGCATTACTTGGATGCATCAATAGTCACAAATGGTCTGACAAGAGCCTTTTCCACTGGGGCATGGGCACATCCTTTCAAGAAGTCAGACAGGGTTTCTGGTGTAGTGGCAAATCTGAGGCGAACAAATCCGTTACAAAGTATTTGTGATATGAGGAAATCCCGTCAACAGGTTTCGTACACAGGAAAGGTTGGGGATGCCCGATACCCGTAAGTATTTATAGCTCATCACATACTTTTCAAAGTACTATTATGTGTTGATTACATTCTAAAACTCATGTCTTCAATTAATTTGCTCATTTACATCACATTGAAACAATTCATGAAGATGCCTTTATATGATTTCAGACATCCGTCTCATTGGGGAAAACTTTGCTTCCTGTCTACCCCGGATGGTGAGAACTGTGGTCTGGTGAAGAATATTGCTGCAACTGGACTTGTTAGTAGCAATATTATGAAGGAGGAATACCTATTACTTCTTGACACGATGGTTAACTGTGGAATGGAGAAGCTAGTAAATGACACATCTACATCGCTGAGTGGAAAGGACAAGGTTCTAGTTGATGGTGAATGGGTTGGAGTGTGTGTAAATTCCCTCTCCTTTGTTCAGGAGTTAAGGAAAAAGCGTCAGAGGCGGCGTTTACCAAGCCAGGTACCCTGCCATATTTGCACTTGAGTGAAAAGCTGAATATAATGTGCATTCTGAATTATCATCGCTTTGGTGATAAGTGTTTGTTGTTCTTGTTATTGATTCATGATCCCACATTTATGGTTTTAGGTGGTTTGCATCACTCCGTTGTTGAACACAATGAGTCGGATGGGCTCTCTTTAGACGCCTTTGTTGCTCAAACTTTTTATGTATGCATATCTTGTATTGTGAGCAGTGTCACATGATTAGTTAATCGCCTCGCGAATCGCGGATCGAGAAAAGTGAATTATGGTCGATTCAAGACTTTTTAAAACCATTTTGAGTGAATCGCGAATTTTTAAAGGCGAACTAACTAGTGAATTATGTTTCAATGATTGTGAGTTTACCTCACTCTTTTCTATTATATGACACTTGATAGTTCTTGTTTTTGTCAAGAATATTTGCTGGATTTGAAGTTTTAAACTATGCTCTTTTCATCTTATCCACAATTCTCCATTTTGTAGTGTTAAAAGGAATTTGCATTTTTGTTTGTACTTTTAGGTTGAAATCAAACGAGATGTTCAGAATGCAGAAGTGCGAATATTCTGTGATACTGGGAGAATCCTTCGACCCCTGCTTGTAGTTGAAAATTTGAAGAAGATAAAGTTATTGAAAGGCAGTGATTTTACTTTTGAAACACTTCTAGACAAAGGAATTATTGAATTGATCGGGGCAGAAGAGGAAGAAGATTGCCACACTGCATGGGGAATTAAATATCTCTTCGAAGATAAGGGAAAAGACGTCAAATACACTCACTGTGAGCTTGATATGTCCTTTTTATTGGGTATAAGTTGTGGTATCATTCCCTTTGCCAATCATGATCATGCTAGGAGGGTTTTATACCAATCCGAGAAGCATTCTGGACAGGCTATTGGATTTTCCAGCACAAACCCGAATATTAGAGTAGATACCTTGTCCCACCAAATGTACTACCCTCAAAAGCCTCTTTTTCGATCCGCTATTTCTGATGCTCTTGGAAAGTCATTTGGCAACCAAATACTTCCTAAGGCAGAATTTTTTAACGGACAAAATGGCATTGTGGCTGTAAATGTGCACCTAGGGTATAATCAAGAAGATTCGATCGTTATGAATCGTGCTTCCTTGGAACGAGGCATGTTTAGAACTGAGCATATCAGGAGCTACAAGGCTGAAGTTGACAACAATGAATCATCTGAAAAGAGGCGTAAGTTTGATGACACTGTTAGTTTCGGGAAAATCCAGAGCAAAATAGGACGTGTTGACAGTCTTGATGATGACGGTTTTCCATTTATCGGAGCAAACTTGCATAGTGGAGATATTATTATTGGCAGGTGTGCGGAATCTGGGGCCGATCATAGTGTCAAACTGAAGCATACAGAACGAGGAATGGTGCAGAAAGTTGTCTTGTCAGCTAATGACGATGGAAAGAATTTTGCTGTTGTATCGCTTAGACAGGTAATAAGTACTTTGAAAGCTATCATAATTTATGGGTGGGATGAGAATTTCGCCGTTTGTTTTTGCGATGCGAGAAATGTTTAAAATGTTGCATGCCGTATGTTCATTTATGCAGGTTCGTTCACCTTGTCTTGGTGACAAGTTTTCATCCATGCATGGGCAAAAGGGTGTCCTGGGATTTCTGGAGTCTCAAGAGAATTTTCCGTTCACAAAACAAGGGATAGTGCCGGATATTGTTATCAATCCGCACGCTTTTCCCTCTCGACAAACTCCCGGCCAACTGCTGGAGGCCGCCTTAGGGAAAGGTATTGCTTGTGGTGGCACATTGAGATATTCTACCCCTTTCTCTACTCTTTCAGTTGAAGCCATAACAGAGCAGCTTCACAGGTTAGTAGTTCATATTTTGAGTATATTATTGTTGATCAAAAAGATAAGTAAATGTTAAGAAGATAATTTAGTTAGTGATTTTATTATTAGGGGCTACGACATACATGAAGTCTAAAAAGGCTGTACAAATAACTAGTGATAGAATATAGACCATCAATTTTGTAGCTTTTAAACAGATTCTGATGCTTCTGTAAGATGAAGTTTGTTAATACTTTGCTTATGGTCGAGTCTAGTAGAGATCTTGATGGCGTGAACTAAAGGGCATTTCGGGTCGGTTCAAGTCTTGTGTCCACGTTGATTTTTACATTATTTTAAAATTTAAATTCATTTTGAATTTGGGTTCGGTTATCAGGTCTGCTAAATGTCGGGTCATCGGGTATGTTTTGAACACCTCTAGCGTGAACATTACTCCTCTGTCTACTTGAGTTTGCTACTTAGGGGATTGAAACAAATATTGAGAATTTGTATGATTGTGTGTAGAATACGAGAAAATATTTGAAATGTGTGGATAATACTAAAATAGAGAAGAATGTGAGTATGAAAATTAAAAAAAGTGGTGGGGACCATTTTCATAAAAGGGAACGCATCAAATTAAGTGAGACGGACAAAAATGGGAATTGCGGATGGAGAATTTAATTTACACGGATTGTCAAAAGAAAAGGACGAAAAAGCATGTAACTTCTCGATCACATTTTTATAGTCATCACTCATCACAATGATTGCAGGGCTGGATTCTCGAGATGGGGGAACGAAAGGGTCTACAATGGTAGAACAGGCGAGATGATCCGCTCCCTCATATTCATGGGACCTACCTTCTACCAGCGTCTGATCCATATGGCAGAGGACAAAGTAAAGTTCCGCAACACAGGCCCTGTCCATCCTCTGACTCGTCAGCCGGTGGCAGACAGGAAACGGTTTGGAGGCATCAAATTTGGGGAGATGGAGCGTGATTGTCTGATCGCTCATGGTGCTTCTGCCAACCTTCACGAGCGACTCTTCACTTTGAGCGACTCGTCCCAGATGCATGTTTGCAGGAGGTGCAAGAACTTAGCAAATGTGATCCAAAGGGCAATTCCCGGAGGCAAGAAGATCCGAGGTCCATACTGCAGATTCTGCGAAACTCTAGACGATATTGTGAAGGTGAGTGTTCCGTATGGCGCAAAATTATTGTGTCAGGAACTGTTTAGCATGGGTATTTCTCTTAGATTTGAGACTGATCTTTGTTAATCCTTCACTAATCTTCTGCTGTTAGTGTTTATCTCTGTGTAAAATATCTAAATCTGGTAATCTGCTACTTGTATTTTGAATCTTTGAAATTGTGCTGTCAAATAATGTGGTTGTTTTTATGACATGATACATTATTGTGCTGATTCTGATTAGCCTAATAATTTTGCCGCTCATTTTAGTTTAGAAAATCTTCGAAAATAATCTAATATTTCACTTATCTGCCGTGAAAGTGTGAATATTCCCACCTATTCATTATTTTTAATAATCTCGTCTTTAATAGGTTTGGGTGGTTCAGGAGGGTGTTGTTGATTGTGGTGATTTAGGTCATTGGGTATGCCGTGAAAAAAGACTTAAAAAAAAGTTAGATTATTAAAAAATAATCTAAAAGTGGGTTATTTGCGGTGGGTAAGTGAAATGTTGGATTATTTTCGACATTTTATTTCTATTTTAAAAGCATTGTAGCATGCATTTTTGTTTGGAAAATGATCTAGAATTTTGTTTTGAAAAATTGATGATCTGGAAGGTAGAGGTGGTAAACGATATGAAATATTTAGATTTAGAGGTCGGCATGGCAAAAAACATAAATTAATGGAGAAAGGAAATCGATGTGGATGACTATTAAAATTAATATTAGTTTTTGTAGTTGATTTTAATCTTTTGGAGTTTAGACTCTTGCATAATTATCAGGCTTAGTTATGTGCGTCTTATTCAGTGGCGGATCTATGGTTTAGAGTTTCTTGGGGGCACCAACGAATAGATGAAATTAGCTAATGTGAGCAGCGTATAATATCTTTGTGAAACAATCTCTTAAATCAGGAAAAATGTTTAATAGCAAGTAATTCTCCAACAAAATAGAGAAGAGGGGAGCTGAGAGGGTAGTCAACCAATCATTTGAGATTCATATTGATCAATTGAAAAAGTCAACCATGATGTTTTGTTATTCCGTTAACCTGAATCTCGACTTCACCTAAAACATAGCATTAATAAAATGAATTAACCAAGACTCGCGACTTTAGATTTGCATTCTAGATTATAACATGAAAATTAAGATTAAGAGTGAAAACACCTAAAAAATCAAAAAATTTGAACATAGAGGTTAAGATTAAGATTAGAACAAAAAAATGTCAAAAAATTTTCTCCCAGAGCACGTGCCTCGGGAGGCCCGTACATAGATCCGTCCCTGGTCTTATTTAAGGAAAACTTAAGTATAAATTAGAGAAAATAAGTTTCTTTCATAAATTCAAACAAGGGAAACTAGGTGAATGTTTATCATGTGAAGTATTATACTGTTTTACAAAAAGAATATATATATATATATATATATATATATATATATATATATATATATATATATATAAATGTTTTTAGAACGTTAGATGCTTTAATTTATCCAAATATTATTAAATTACAAACTAATTAGACAACTAAAGATTTGACAAGTACAATTATACAACTATAAACATCTAAGAACTGCGCAATTATTTCTCCAATGAACACCTTTTTAGTTTTTATATTCAATTAAGGTCATAAGAGACCGTCACTTAGTGAAATGATCTCAAGATAAAAGGTCTATATTCTTATAATTTGTTTTACTTGGGTTATTTAACTTAAGTATTTCCTCTGTATTGAAATACTTGCTTGCTACATTAGGCTTATTGGTATTGTTTATCGTGCAAGGTTTTTTTTTTTAGGAAAAATTACTTAGAATAATCCAACGGATCTATTCATGATTTTTCTACAATAATCACACCTGTTGATTAATCATGAATAATCCCAACTTTGAGGTGTATTTTCCAAGAGTAAACCCGGTGACCGGATGACTTGCTATAGAAGTTTTATTTTTTTAAAAAAAGATAAATTAAAATAAAATGTTGAAATTTTTTTTCAAAGATGTTTAAAAAAATTTATGATTTATTTTTATTATTTAGAATATTTTATGTAAAATTTTAAAATTTTCCTCTAATTTTAAATTAATTTTCAGCTTATTTTTTTGGTGAATTATTTATTGTAGCAGGTCATCGGGTTATCTAAGTTTACTCTAGGGAAATACCCGTTAAAGTATCCTAAAAAAAATACCCGTTAAAGTTGAGATTATTCATGGTTAATCAATAGGTGAGATTATTGTAGGAAAACCGTGAAAAGGTTGGATTATTCTAGGTAATTTTCTTTTTTTTATATATTGCGGCTAATATGCATAAAAAAATATAATCAAGTGAGATCATGTATGATTCGTCTAATCACATAGTTTCATAATATCTACTTTTTATAATTTTTAGTTATGCTTATGCATAGTTTACGATGTACCTGATCAATACTAATAAATTGCATAACAAATAAAATGTAACAAGTATAATGAAACGAAGAAAGTATAAAACACCGTCACATTAAGATAATCTTATGCAACAATTTTGTTTATCCGAGGTATGATGTTAGCATAATACTCCCTTCGTTTTTTTAAAGAAGCTTTTTGTCATCTTGGGATGTCTTATTTATGGTCTCTTCATATTTTTCACTTACTTCAATTTAACATTTTTATATTTATGGTTCCCAAATGTTTTTCACCAACTTTATAAAAACATGTTTTATTAGCTATGGTCCTCATATTACTTTGTTTTAATATATTTTTAAAATTTTTTATGGTGCTCACTTCTCCTCCATTAAATTTAATCTTTAATATAAGTAAAAGAGATATTTATATGATAATGACATACTTTTTTGAAACGACAATGGTAATATTGTACTTAAAGCTACATATAACATTAATGGCTAAAAACATTAATTGACCGTTAAGTTGTGAAATATCTCAGGAATATTCTATATGATAGCAATATATTTTTTGAAATGCCAATGATAGCAAACCCTAACTATAAAATCAACTTTAGCTGTTAGGAAAGAAAACAAGGACAAATAAGATATTTCATAACTTAACAACCTATTATTTGACCTATTAATGTTAGCTTTAAGTACAACATAAAAATGCTATTCTGTGGAATTTTTCTATGATTTGCTATCTGGTGTTTCATAAAATTATATTGCTACCATATAAAATATCCCTTAATAAAATAATATATCTATTATCTAAAAAATTATATTTTTGTTAATTTTCGTAAACATAAACGATAAACTATTTTCAAGTAATCAAGTGCGATATTGTTTAACTTTTTTTTTGAAATATTTAAATTTTATCAATATTAAATTTTTATAATTTTTAATTATGAACAACTATAAATAATTAAATTTGAATTAGTGTATTGAATAAAGTGCAAAAATTAAACGAGAAAATTAATGTGAATCGGAGGAATTAGTATGTACACATGACATTTCCCATTCAGACCCGGCTCTAGAGGGTCTTCAAAGAGAAAAGATCCAGCAACTATATGAAAACCTGCAACTTACACCCACGTTAGCCATGCATAGTAATCAACTAACGAAAGATACACAAAAAATAAAATACGTACAAATAACTAAACAAACGATAAAGGAAAGAGAGGTGGTAAAGAGCGATGATTAGTCGTGATCTCTATATTATTCCACCAGAGCCGTATTTGGTCTAGGGCGGGTAGGGCAAAGGCTCAAGGCCCCATATTTTTAAAATTATGTAGCTCTAATATCTCTAAATTAAAATATTAAAAAAAATTTTAAAAATAAGAATGTCATAGTGGGAATGGGATATTAATGGCAAAGATACTAAATATCTAAAAAAATGCAACCAATCAGGAAGATTTACAAACCTAGATGAAAACTTTTGCATTTCCTAATTTCTATTATGGTTTCAAGAAAAAATGGAAAAGTCTTCAAACACTCTTTACAATTTCAAGAAAAGAAGGGATATTTTCATATTTATCTGGATAATAAGGAAATTTAAAAGATATCTATACTTACTATATACTAAAATAAAACACAGCTGACATAAGCAACTCAAAAAATTGATGAGTTGTCATCTTCTCATGAGATTGATGTTGTCATTGAATAAGAATGACTAAAGAATATTAAATGTTAATGATGTTTATAAGATGATTAATTTGACCATCATTAAAAATTTTAGTTGGGACTATAACATATACTATTAAAATTTGAAAAACAATATAATAAATAGTAGTATGTAATAGTGATACACATATTATTATCTTTGATTTTTAATTTAGAAAGCATCATTGATTTATATTTATTTAAAAAACATTCATTCATTTACAAATTAATTATATTATTTTTAATTATACTTTTAAAAAAAGTTCACTAAGCTAATTATATTATAGATACAATTTACAATGACACACTGCTTTATCATTATTATAATGATAACTATAAAAAAGGTTTGAATTTCAATTTTCATAAATTTAATAAAATGTGTATTAAGAAATAATTAAAATTAATGTAATATTAAGCCGGACCTATTCAATTTATTATTTTTTAAATCAAAATGAAAAAAGTCGTGCATTGCATGGGGATTATCTAGTTTCAAAAACTAATTAGAAAATTGGGTTGGAGCATTCTAGAGCTTCAAGTTTTTTGTCTCCCTATTTTTATTTTCTATATAAGGACGCATATTTTCAATCTCGCCCTAGGCCACTGAAGAACGGGCCTGTATTCCACTAACTTTTATTTTTAATATTATTCGAAGGTTTATTATTTCCTTTTTCTTCAATAAATTTATCATTTAATAAAATAATATAGAAAAAATTACTACGAATAATACAACCTTTTGCTTATTTTCTTATACCAACTTTTGATTAACCATGAATAATACTAACTTATGGGGGTGTTTCCCTAAAATATACCTAACATGTTAAAAATCAAATTATAGGTGATTATATGACCAAAAAAATTAGTAAATTAGTTAATAAACTAAAGTTGGTATTATTCTAGGAAAAAAACCCCAAAGTTGATATTATTCAAGGTTAACCAAAAATTCGTATTATTATAGGAAAATTAACAAAAAATTATATTATTTACGGTAATTTTTCCAATAATATATCCATAATTTAAATTTTTTGTATTTTTCTTAATTCCGGTACATATTTATTGGTCGAGGAACATAGGTAGTAGAATATTAGTATGTACACATAACATTTCCCATTCAGATTCGGGCATTCACGAATCACGATTCACGACCTTGATTACCAATCGCCATTTTCCTTAACTCAAGTTCTCTGATTCTCTCTATCCTCCATATCCATCCTCTTACCATATCTTCAAAAACCATGGAACCAGATGTAAGTATCGAATCAATGTGCACGATCCGAGTAGCTGTTCTTCCAATTGGTGAAATCTCATCATCTCTCTTTAGAGATTATGCTTCTCTTTTAACTCTTCATTCCAAAATTGATCTTTCATCAATTAGCTCTTTTTATACTGAACATCAAAAATCTCCATTTACCCATCAACCTTGGGATTCTGGGTGTCTTCGTTTTAAGTTCATTCTTGGCGGATCTCCTCCTAGTCCTTGGGAAGATTTTCAATCTAATCGTAAAATTCTTGCTGTTATTGGGATCTTTCATTGCCCTTCTTCCCCTGATCTTGAATTAGTCAATGATCAATTTTCTATGATTTGTAAGGGTTATGCTTCTTCTTTGGCTCAAAAATGTTTTGGGTTTTGTCCCGGTGATGAACAGGTAATTGCAAATTTATTGAATTATTATGCTTTTGATGTAGTATTCCATTTGTTGTTGTGATTGATTTGGAGTTCATTTGAAAGCAGAGAAATCTAGACCCGGGTCTAGCCATAGCCCATGTCAAAACCCTATTAATGTTGAATTATGCACCATATAGACAATGACAGTCTAGTAGGTTTTTACACATAGAGATAGTGTTCGGTCCACCCTATATAGGAAGTTAATATATATCCTTGATTGTTTGTGTAATTTCTCGATGTTGGTAATTGCTGATTTTGTGGTTAGTTTGATAGGTTATGTATCTTAATTGTAAATCAAATTATCCATTTGGGTATGCTAGAATTTCAAGGAAAGTATGGGTTTGGTGTGAGTATGGCCTTATATTATGAATGCATCATAAAAAGATAACATGAAAATTTAAGCTATATGCAATATAGTTGAGTAAAGATAGATTTGGTGAGTGTTTAATTAATTGTTAAGTTTAGTGCTCTTACTTTTATAAGGTTTGTCTATGAAACTTTGATTGTGGTAATGTTTGGTTTCTTTGACAATGCTGTTTGTTATATTGAGAGGGGGTCGTGACCTGCGTGAGGGTGGGGGGTCTCCATTGCTCCTTGTATTGTAAAAATGCAATCCATGCTCTGTTCTAGATAGCGTCAGCAGCGAGGTTTGAGAAGTCCAAATTGGACTAACTATACCTTTGGCTTGGAAAGAGTTAACCCTGGACCTAAATACTCCCAAAACAAGTGCAATATCGTGCCATGACTGGTAATATTTTGAAAATATGTTTTACTTGCTACTAATTTAGTCACTATTATGCTTAAACATTTTCAAGTGGTATCTTATTCTATAATACCCTTAGGTTTCTAACACATGCCTTTACATTTGTAACTTAGCGTTGACCATATCTCTAGTTTTGTTCACTAATACAAAGGCATCAATGTACAACATGCATTATGAAACTTTTCCATGGAGAGGTCTTGTTATCTCATCTTAGGCCGGTGAAAACAGGAAAGGGGCCATAGTTTAGAAATGCGGTTACAGTAACAGGCGCGATAGCAGTCATGAAGCAAATTGGTCAATGCGCGTGGTTTTGTGATTGTCTTGGTATATATTTTGGTTGCGATAAGTTAAAAAACCTTTACAATACAGTTGCTACTCGTTATATGGAAAGGGATCAAAGTCAAACCTTGATATAGACTCCATTCCCTCGTCCCTACTTATTTAATTTTTCTATTGCTTTCCTTGCTTGTGATGCTTCAAGGAGAAAGAGAGAATTGGGTGAAAACTTTAATTTTGGGCAAAGTAGTAAACTCATAAGGATTAAAAATGGTAAGCAAAGAAAATCAAATGGTTGAAGGGAGTAACATACCATACTTTAGGGACCTTAAAGTGAGACTAGAATAGTAGGAAAAAGTGATTCATCTAAAATGAACAATTTATGATGCAAGGAGTAAGTATTCTATACTTTCATTTATAAGTTGACTCAAACTTTTATTTCTATATATACAATTTAGGGACCTTGTAATTATTATGATGCTCTATTTTCTTTGACACTATTTTTCTTTCTTATTATGTTTGGTTTAATGGTTCCTATATCTCCATATGCAGTTTAAAGATGGCAATAAAAGACAGGACAATCTGAACTTGTTCCCTCCTGCCAACAGGCAGACTCTGGAGATGCATATGCACACAATGATGCAGGATATTGCTGCCTCATTGTTAATGGAGTTTGAAAAATGGGTCCTCAAAGCTGAATCTGCTGGGACAATTGTCAAGACACCTTTGGATTCACAAGCCAGTCTCAGCTCAGAGGAGGTTTATGGTTTAGGTGTTACATGGATTTGGATTTTATATTGTTGTTTTTGTTGCGCTATTGCTCCATTACACTTGTGAGTGCATTTTAACTTTGTTTGATGGAACCAGGTGATCAAGGCAAAAAAGCGGAGACTTGGCCGAGCACAGAAAACCATTGGGGATTACTGTCTTTTAGCTGGGTCACCTGTTGATGCCAATGCTCATTACAACACCGCTTTAGAACTTGGAAGATTGACTGGGGACCTTTTCTGGTATGCTGGGGCTCTCGAAGGAAGTGTTTGTGCATTACTGGTAATCATATCTTTGTTGATTCTAACTTAATGGTTTTGTTTCTTGGATCTAGATGTTGACCAGATGAAATTATTACTATTCCTATTTATTTTTTTATTTTTTTTTTCTAATGTGCATGAAATTAGTGATTAGTTATTTTATGTCATTTCTTGAGGTAATTTATTTTTATATATTGGAAAATATATATTTCTGGATGCATTTTGCATATATACTTCCTCCTTTTCTGTTTCATTGTCCTTTGACCAAGATGTTCTTGCAGAAATCATCAAAGTAGGATACAAAAGAATTGAAGGTAGTAGTATTCTTCTGTTGGAACTTGGAATTAGGCTGCATTGCTTAGAATGCAACACAATTGCCCAAATTTACATATCCTGAAAGTTTCCTAGTCTGGACAGTTGGACTGAATGCTTGTGCCTAATTTTTCTAATATTGTTATAACCAGCTAATTGATAGCAAACCTAAATATGACCAGACTCAAAACAAACACAACTGGAAGTAACCAATTGACTCCTCTACTTGGAATTATCTGCTTTTTATCACATGGCCACCAATCATTACATGATTATGTTGTGCAGATTGGTCTTCATTTTCTTTCCTTTACTTTGCATGTTTGTTTCAACTTATTTCTTTGTGTGTATTAACTCTTCTATTTATACTACTGAGGAAAGAATGTTTCTTGAGGAGTGGGGTTAAGGTACAATCGGTGTCTAACTGTATATGAATCTTACATTGATTCGCTATTTGGAGGGCAAGGCTCCTTATGAATCATCAGTGACGTGTGCTAGTTCTACGAGAATTGTCATGAAGACGTGGGATGTCAGCAGTTGAAATTTTGTTGGTTTTTCATTTAAGTTGTTGGGACCAGGGTAATTGGGACAACTAACAACCAAAAATTGTCCAGATTCTAGAGTGTTTGCATGAACCATGGGTTAATAATATACTGTATATTTTATGGTCTTTTATGATTATCTTATTTATTTATTCATTTCTGTCTGAGGCTTCCGGAACTCTGAACCTGCCATTTCATTTTCTTCATATCATTTCACTTCTTCCATCTACGTGAGCTGTATGTTATGATGAGAACTGAATAAACAAAGAACAAATGGGACGCCGAACAATTAATGCAACCTCAATTCTAGAAGATGGTTTGGCTTCATGAATCATAGGTTTATGGTCTTTCACAAAACTCAAGAGCATAGTGTAAAAATGTGGTAACGGTGACGATCGCGGTAACGACACAAACACATGGTGACGCGGTAACAGGAGTGATGCGGTTATCATAACACCAAATATTGGCAGAAAGCATGAGAATATCTCTCGAAACGGCTCAAAACGCAATTTTTACACCTTTACAACACATAAAATATCAATTCTGTTTTTATGAAAACTTTATGTGATGCAATATGGTCTTGTTTTTGCACTATGCTTAAGAGTATATTTTTGTATTCATTTCTATCTGATGCTGTTTGATTTTTGAACCTGCAAGCTATTTATTTTATGTCCACTTATATGTAAAAATGATTATAATTTTCACTGGACTATACTTGTGGAGCTGCTGGCAACTTCGATCCAGCTTTTGATTGTAGCATTCTCTAAATTTTTTTCTGTTGAATAGATGGATCGAATTGGGCAGAGAGATCCAGTTCTGGAGGATGAGGTGAAGTATCGATACAACAGCGTTATTCAACACTATCGGAAGTCATTTGTGCAGGACAATGCGCAGAGGTACAATCTATGTTCTGACAATGACATCCTTGTGATGGTCATTTTGAATGTATCTGTTTTGGGGTTTCTTCTGGACTATTTGTGCTTGTATATGGATGTTTTGGTCCCTTTCTCACGAAACTTTATTACACCCTTTGTCTCCTTACGATTTCTGAATAAACTATTTAGGGATGCCCCTTCACTTTGACACGCTTCTATATTTGGCAATAGGGCCCAAATTCTCTTTCCTAATGTCCCTCACAAACTCATTCTCTCTCTTAATGTTATCTCTTCCATCCACCTGTTATGTGTTATTCTCCCACTACTCTACAGAAATGAAACAGCACTCTAAAACGTTTGTAGCAATCTCTAGGGGACGTCTCCTTACTATTGCTTGAGAAAGTTATGGACTAAGAAACAAATCAAGTAGTGTATGTGAAGAAATAAATATTTTCATCCTCTCTTGGGAGGAAGACTATTGTTAGAGAAAGGTAATTCAACAATTTACATCTACGTCTTTTAGTGTTTATAAATTAAACTGATACCTCTTTACTTCATTAGTTGTATATGCTTAGCCATAGGAGCCACACAACTTAAGAGTTAAGGTTATAGCACATTAATCAACAAGGTGCATAGGTAGTATTTGCTAGACTCACTCCAAAAAGGAGGCATTTGTCTTGTATGTTGTCATGTTCAAAGTTTGTTTACCTCACACTTCGGAGTGGAGGGGGGAAGATAATCCCTTGAGAATTGATTCACAATTTTGAGGGTGAAGGTGGGGAGCTTACCAAGACCTCTTTTAAATTCTCATCATTTTTACTGATCTATGTGAGAAACTTAATGCTTTGGGGTAATGCTTGTTGACATTGTTAACAGTAATGTAAATTGAAAATAATGTGAGCATTCTTTTTGATAGAACACAATTTAAGAATAATTGGTTGGTGGCAAAAGGCCCACCCATTTTAGTTCCCACATTTGGTGGTTTATAAAGTTCTCTTTTTTTTTTTACCTTTGCTGATCAGAGAATTGTTTCTTTGCAGAGTGTCACCTGTGAGCTTCGAACTTGAGGCTACTTTGAAGCTAGCTCGATTCCTATGCAGGTGATGACATTATTTGTCACATACTTTTTACACTTACCTCCTTAATATCATTGGAAAGTATTGAATGGTTTGATTGATGTGTACTAAATCAGAGCAGTATATCCTTGGTGTTTTTTTCCCTGATATTGTGAAATGAAATGCAAAGGTGTTGGTATTGTCAGTTTTTGATGACTTATCTGCAAAGTGCAAACACTGAATTTCTGTTGTTGGAATGCCTCTTTCATGAACAACATTTGGTTTGCACGGGTTATTTTGAAAATTTGCATGGAATTTTAAAAAGAATTTTCATTTTACCTGAAAGAAGGGATGTGATGTATGTAGCCCTGAGGGCTACATATAAGCACTAGTTACGTCTAATATAGTTCTCCCTCATTTTCATTATAATGTCCCATTTATATTTTGGTCAATTTCATTACAAGTGTCCCGTTTTCTTTTTTAGAAAGTTACTGTGGTTCAATTTTTTGTGTCCCACAATATTTCTAAACGTAAATGGGATACACATAATGAAATGGAGAGTCTAAAGTTAGGACTTATGACAGACACGCACATCAATCGGTGTTATAGAATTTAAGTTCATTCCCTTAGGTGTTGTATCTATCATTTTCGGAAGGAGAGAAATAGAGGTGATCTCAATTTGGTCATGATGCCCTGCTGTTAATAGTTTGTTGAAATGATGCATGTATGATAAGCAAATACTTTATCTGATTGGCATGTGTTTACGTTGTACATCTTGACCTACAGATGCTAGTAGTTTAAACAGTCGACATCTAAAAGCTTCGAGCTATTAAGAGCTGCTTTGTTATGTTCGAAGCTAATGGTCTAATGATTATTTCATTGTTGGTTGGTCTTCATATTCTTATTTGGTCTTACTTGATGCTGTTGTTTGACTTGTTTAAATAAGTATATATAATCTGTTCTTTTCTTGTAATATTTTTATATTTTTGATGAAACCTCAAGTTATATCATTTTGCAGGAGGGAACTTGCTAAAGAAGTAGTAGATCTATTGACAAATGCTGCAGATGGTGCAAAATCACTGATTGATGCCACTGATCGATTAGTATTGTATGTTGAGATAGCTCGACTTTATGCTAGGCTTGGGTATGAGAGAAAAGCCGCCTTCTTCTCAAGGCAGGTTGCTCAGCTGTATTTGCAACAGGAGAATAGATATGCTGCTATAAGTGCCTTGCAAGTACTAGCTATATCAACAAAAGCTTATCGTGTTGAAAGCAAAGCATCTAGTTCCAAAGATTTGCTATCTGTAAGTAACTAAGTGTATTATTGTTCAATCATCTTTGTCAAACTTGTTTAGGAATTTGTATCTTGCATCGGAAAGACTATGTTGAGGAGTAAGATTAAAAACCTCTGGCACCTGCGTTTGTATTAAAAAAAATTTAGGTCAAGACTCATGAGAAAGTAGTATGGGAATTGATCTCTTGCAGGATGAACTACGAAGATTTATTTACAGAGAGCCGGTAGGCTTTTCCTTGTATACTGTTAAAGACTCAGGGAGGGAACAAAATGATTGTAGTAGCTACTTATCCTCCACTTGTTCTAGGTTGACTGGCTTTTTGCTTTTGTTCTAAATAGTCTGTGATAGTTTGATTGACTTGTGTGGCATGCCATGAAGAAGGTTGTTTTCAATGACGTTGCCCAATCTTATATGTGCTCTGTCGAAGGAGATGGTAGAGAGAACTTTCCGAGGCTGTAGCCTGTAGGAGATTCTGTTCATTATGGAAAAGTGAATCTTCCTTGTGTCGTTCTTTACATTTGGAAAGCTAGTTTTCTTTTTTCTCACCTCCATTAAACCATACATATATCCATGAGACAGCATTTAGTGAGCCTGAAATATGTGATACTTTAATTTCGTAGACCTATACACTTAAAGGAGCAATCATTTGTATTGTAGAATTACCCTGATGTCTCTACTGTGGCTTGAAATTACAAGATTGGACAGAGTGGGTTATGTCCTACTTCTGGCAAGAAGGCTCTTAGAACATTTCAGTGTACTTATTTAGAGGGTGTTTTGAGGGTTTGTTTTGCAAATAGCTCTTGGTTGGAGTTGTTGGCTGGTTTTGCTATTTGGTTTTATCGACTGATTTGCAAGTTCTTTAAGCCAACTGTTATGGAGATGGTTTATAAAAAACTAGTTGATCGTTGGCTTTTTTAAAACCCAAAAGTTAATGAAAAAAAGCTACTCAAACGATATTTTTTTGGTTTTTCTGCTGCCTTAGAAGCTAACATTTTTCAGTTGCCTTAAAAGCCATTTACCAAACACATTCATTACTGTTTGACTAATCCAAAAACAACAAGCCATCCTAAAACCCACCAAGTCATTTGCCAAACACACCTTGAACAAAGAAAATTGATTGCATTACTCGACAATGGAGAAGAAGTTGGGACTGTTTGGTGGGAACTTTTATTTTAGTAGTGATCTAAAGTTATGTCCTTTTTCTATAGAGCCAAAGATTAAGTTCTTCTGTTTTAGTTGAAAATGAACTATATAATTCATATGCATTTTTATTTATGTTAAGTTGCATATGATGTTTTCTATCAATTGTCATTTGGAAACAATCTCTTTGTGTTTACAAGGGTACGGTTTCATTCATCTGACCTCCAAATTCTCCCAGGTGGATTAGGTGGAAGCCATTTAATGACATTAGGGCAATAAAATAATGAGATCTTAAGTTGAAAATTTTCACATTTAACACATAAAATTTATACTATTTACAAGTAAATTTATGCACTTGATTTTTATTTTTTATGTGCCATTTTCGATGTAAATTGAAAGTCTTTTCCATTCTAATTTGAGCTGGTAGCAGCATCCTGTATTCAATCAGTTTGTTCCCATTTAATATTCTGTTGTGGTGAATAAGTCTATATTCTTGCTTTGATTCAAAAGACAATTGGTCCACCTATCAATTAACTTCTAGTTTACGCTCACATGGTTGCCTTTTGATGCATTCATATTCTTTAAAAAGACATTTGTGTTGTTATTGTTTATTTTGTAGTTTTGCTATTTAAATTCCCTCTCTCTGTTGATCATAGGTTAATGGACGTGGTCTTTTGGAAGGCGGAAAGATGAATCCTAATTCTATAGTTTCATTATTTGAGTCCCAATGGAGCACTCTGCAAATGGTTGTCCTTCGAGAAATTCTTCAGTCTGCTGTCCGAGCAGGAGATCCTCTTGCTGCTTGGAGTGCGGCTGCGCGGCTGTTGAGAAATTATTACCCTCTTATTACACCAGCTGGTCAAAATGGACTTGCAAGCGCACTTACTAACTCCGCAGCAAGGCTTCCTTCAGGGACTCGTTCGGCTGACCCTGCTTTGCCTTTCATTAGGTAAATTATGTTCATAAGCGTTAGTTCATTTTGCTCTGTATGCAGAATTGGTATGTTCAGTGGACTGGATTTTCTTGACTTTGAAGCTTTCAGTTTTTGCTTGCGGTTTTACTTCCGCTTTCAATATTTGGTAGTTATATAAGCTGAATTTTGGCGCTATCTATATTTGGTATTTCAGGCTACATTCATTTCCTATTAGTCAATGTCAGACGGATATCGTAAAACGTAATTCTGGAAAAGAAGATTGGTGGGCTGGATCTGCTCCGTCAGGGCCCTTCATCTACACTCCATTCAGTAAAGGAGACACCAACAATAGCAATAGGCAAGAGCTGATCTGGGTTGTTGGTGAACCAATTCAGGTACTAGTTGAATTGGCCAACCCATGTGGTTTTGATTTGGTTGTTGATAGTATTTATCTCTCAGTTTCTACCGGAAACTTTGATGCTTTTCCGCTCAGTGTGACTCTTCCCTCAAATTCATCAAAAGTTATCGGGTTATCTGGGATTCCAACATCTGTGGGCCCCATAACAGTTCCTGGATGCATTGTGCACTGTTTTGGAGTTATTACCGAACATCTTTTTAGAGATGTTGACAACCTGTTACTCGGTGCAGCTCAAGGACTTGTTCTCTCTGACCCGTTCCGTAATAGTGGCTCTCCAACCTTGAGAAATGTATCAGTTCCGAATATTTCCGTGGTTTCCCCACTGCCATTGCTTGTCTCACATGTTGTAGGCGGTGATGGCGCTGCTATACTATATGAAGGCGAAATTCGTGAGATGTGTATAAGTCTAGCCAATGCAGGAACAGTTCCAGTTGAGCAAGCACATATATCTTTGTCAGGGAAAAATCAAGATTCTGTCATTTCAATTGGGTACGAAATCTTGGAATCTGCTCTTCCACTCAAACCAGGTGGTGAAATTACTTTACCGTTAACTATCAAAGCTTGGCAACATACATCTGTGGACATGGATAGTGCTGCAGGGAGATCTGGGGGTTCGGGACGACACTCAAAAGATGGGGCCAAACCGTTGTTGATGATTCATTACGCAGGTATGTATTGATCATGAAACATCATAAATGTCTTAGTTTCAAATACAAGAGAATTTAGTTTCATAAAACGTGAAAAGGAGTTGTTCCTTTACGATATTCTTCCATGGTAGTAGATTAACGGAAAGCATTTGTCGAGATTTTTGTATCCGTCTGAGGTGAACCTAATATAATCCATCACTTTTGAGAAATGCGCAAACTACTAAATCCTCACATGACACCTTTATAACAATTCTATGGTCTTATTTTCAAATTTTTGTGATTAAATAATTGAAGATTATAAACGAAAATTAAACCTGTTTTTAGGTTCACAAATATTGTAGTAGGCTATACATACGGCATAAATATCAATGACTCTACATCCAATAACCCCAGCTTTTCGCTAATTCTTATCTACTCTTGATGGAGCCAAAACTTTATAGTTCTTTAGTTTAATGTTCAGAAATAGTGAGCAATTGTAAAATGACTTGTTAAATTATATGCACTTGTTTACGTGAAGTTGTTTATAAAGGGTCAATTAGATCAACCTCTTTGTTCTTTTTAGAGTAAGATTGCGTACACACCAGTGAAACATAATTCGCTAGTTAGTTTGTCTTTTAAATTTGCGGTTCGCTCAAAATGATTCAAAAATAGCCTAAAATCGACCATAATTCGCTTTTTTCGATTCGCAATTCGTAAGGTGATTAGCGAATCATGTGACACTGGTACACACCATCTCGTGAATTTACGTTAACCTTTCTCTGCATTTCAGAAAATATAGTGCAACATAAGCTACAAGCTTTTATTTATTTCGCTGCGGTGATTCTTTTCTCCCATTGTGTTTTTGTTAGAAATGACAGTTAGATTTATTATTGAAATTTTTGCCAGGGCCTTCGAGCTATGACTCAAACTCTGCAGCAGACAGTTCCGCTATACCACCAGGAAGGCGCTTGGTTGTGCCATTGAATGTCTGTGTTCTACAAGGATTGTCTTTTGTGAAGGCTCGTTTGTTATCTATGGAGATTCCTGCTTATGTTGGTGAAAATATTCCCAACCCACCTCAAATAGATAGTGTCCCCGAGTCATCTTCAAGCTCTAACAGAATCGAAAGATTGGTGAAAAAGGACCCTTATAGAGGCACTTATGGATTGCGCTTCCTTGAACTTGAACTCTCGAATCCTACTGATGTTGTGTTTAATATTAGTGTTTCTGTTCAGCTCGAGAAGTCTGGTAATGGGGATGTTTCTAATGACCAAGAACCCGCGGAGTATGGTTATCCAAAAACGACCATTGACCGAGATTCCTCTGCTAGAGTGCTGATACCCCTAGAACATTTCAAGCTACCCGTTCTTGATGGCTCCTTTTTCATGAAGCAGCCGTTAGGCGATGGAACTTCGAGGGGTGGAAATTTAAGCTTCTCAGAGAAGAGTACTAAAGCCGAGCTTAATGCTTGTATTAAAAACTTGATATCGAGGATTAAAGTCCGCTGGGAATCCGGAAGGAACAACACCGGAGAACTGAACATCAAGGATGCAATGCAAGCTGCTCTTCAGACATCTGTTATGGATGTGTTGCTTCCTGATCCCTTAACATTTGCTTTCCGACTTGTTCGAGATGGTTCGGGAGATGCTTTACAGAGCTCTGAATCTAAGAGTGCAGTCTTAGCACATGATATGACTCCTATGGAAGTTTTGGTTCGTAATAACACCAAGGAATTGATCAAGATGAATCTCAGCATCACGTGCAGAGACGTCGCTGGAGAAAACTGTCTTGAAGGTCCGAAAGCTACTGTATTGTGGGCCGGTAAGTATAACTTTCGCATCGCGTGTCTCAATATTAGGACGCTGCATCTGAGATAGGCCACTAACAACATACTGCTTAAAAGCGCTCTCACATGTAGCTAAAAATCCGTCACATATAGCTTAAAACTGATCTCATACAGTTTAAAATCATATATAACTTAAAATCAATCACATGGAGCTTCAAATTGACCATATAGTGCATAGTGTTGACCTCTTCCATGCTTCTTTGAATAAATGAGAATAATAATCTATTAGTGGAAAAATCATATAATAATAATGATCACTTGCACTTTGATAATGATCACATATGCTTTAAGAATGTACACATAGATGATTAAATGAAATATATAGTGTAAACTTACATCTACTGATCTACAAAACCAATCGCATATAGCTTAAACCAATCATAATATTAAAACCAATCATATACAGCTTGGACTCGTCCTATTAATGGGACGATCCTAATCAAGAGTTTTTGCAACTTCGGTGCACATTTTCCAGCAAACTTTTTTCTTGTGGTTATTTTGGAAATCAGGCGAATACATCAATGGGAAACTCATCAAAATCTGGCCGATCTCAACCTTTTGAGATTAAGGCTCTGGCATTGTTATAGTATCAAAATATGTTTATTCATGATACTTTGCGAAATTTCTAAATTCCAATGTTAATTTTATCCTCTCGACTTTATTGCATAACTCGTCTTTGTGTAGGCGTTCTCTCTGGAATCACCTTGGAAGTGCCCCCACTTCAAGAAATAAGGCATCCATTCTCCATGTATTTCTTAGTACCTGGTGAGTACACCTTAGTCGCTGCATCACTAATCAATGATGCTAATGAAATTCTTCGGGCACGTGCAAGAAGCGAGTCACCTACTGAGCCGATCTTCTGTCGTGGACCTCCTGTTCACCTCCGTGTTTGTGGTGCCACTTAAAATCGATGGGTGCGCCTGATAACCACCGAGTAGTTGAAACCTTCGTGTGCCTTCGGAATCTTGGTTATAACTTTAGCAAGCATTTTTTCTGGGCTTGAGATCATTGAGTTGGTATTTAGCTATGGTATGGTTAGATGGAGTCTTGATGGGTTGAATACTTGTAATTTATGATTCAAATTTCAGATTTTCATTTTTCTTTTAGCTTTTATTTATTTTATTTGATCATTCCCACTTTTGACAATGAAATTGCCAAGCATTTTAGCCATGTTTTCTTTTATCTAGTTTATTGGTTAAAGTGTGCTCATGAAGAAATGTGGTGAGGCTTTTGTTTATTTATTGATGTTGGAAATTGTTAGATTTGAATTGATTCAACTCGAATATGACTTAACCTGATCTTATACATCAAAGAGTTTATGATTCGAAAACTATCCATTTTAAACCATTATATTGAATTATCTTATTTAAAATGTGATCAAATATCAAAATCAACACAACTAGAAAATCATATTGCAATGCGTTAAAATTTTTAACTTATCCACTTAAACAATGATCAAACTTATTTAAGCTATTCTTATGATAGACCATCTTTTAGTGAGATGACCTTAACATAAGAAGCTCATATGTTGATAATTATATTACTTTGGCTAATCAATAGAGTTTGTAAACCTATTTTCATGTAAACGGGGCACATATTGGGCTAATATTTTGAAATTGGGTGTTAATCATTTCCGAAAGCCCAATTATTCAGAAGGTTTGTAACATCACTAAACACATAAATATTCTAAAAAAATTGTCCCGAATAATTCAACTTTTCACTTATTTGATTTGTATGATTTCATCTATTGATAAATTTTTGATAATTCGATCTTTAACCTACATTTTCTCTCATCATATGTCTTAATAGGTTAACAAGTGAGATAGTATATTGAGAGCAAATGTAAAGCAAATGTGAGATTATTAGAAAACAAATTAAAAGTAAAATTATTCACAACCGATGAGTAAAATATAAAATATAAAATTATTTAGGATAATTTTCTTAAATATTCTCTCATGCCAAACAAAGAGCTATCAACATCAAGCAACAACAAAATTATAGATTTGTATATACTTTATAGACCCTTAAATGTTTTTACCTATTCTTTTCAAAGTTTGATCACATAAAATGGCAAAAAAAAAACGAAATTAAAATCATTATTATCAAAATTCATATAAAGCCCATTATCTTTTTCTTCCATATACTTTTTTTCCTTTCATGTCTTTATTCCAAATTCCCCTAGCTTAGCTCATATCTTGTCATTTCATCTACAATACAAGGATTTTCCATGTGGGGTTAAGGTTCCATCCTTTCACATGAATAGTCATAACATAGACCATATTCCTCCAAATATTAAGGATTGAATTTGACATTTGCATTTAAACTTTTATGTTTCTTCCCACCCCAAAATTCTTAACCTTAGAATGTAAAAAGGAGGGTGTGAGCATATTATTATGATACTTATCTAACAATGACCCACTTATTGATAAGGCCAACTCTTGGATTGCTTGCATTAATGCATAACTAACATTATTTGTCTTAACTTTTTAATCTGACGGTCTGATTTAAGTTGGTCTTACACAATACCTAACAAGCAAATTGAAATCATTCCTCACCACTCGTTTAAATCTTATTTGTTTGTAGTGGAGCAAGATAAGAATTATTCTCTTAATTCTTCTATATTTAACCACTGGTCATAAACAATTACTGTTTTGTATTTTTGTGCAAACTTTATTTATTATTTTCGTATATTTTTAACTTAATCTAAAAAGCATAATACAAATATGTCTAATCTTATTCATTGAAATTATATCCAATATTTCTAACGTTGTCCCTAGTATATTTCTTGATCAAGGGCTTTTTTTCATTCACTAAAAAATCTAATAAAGCTTCCTAGTTTTCTTTACCCCAATTTTCACAACTTAGAGCCTATTCACTTCAATTGAAAACATTATCTTCACACTCAAATAACAATCACGTGTTGACGATAAAGAAGTTGTTTTTGATTAACCATTGATAGCAAACATCATTCATAACTTTACATAAGTAATAAGTACACATGAATGATAACTACAGTGACTCATTTTAATAAACCCATTCATTTTTACAAAAATCATTTTGACCAAATTTAAATGTTGATATCGAATATTTCAGATATACGATTTGAATTTTTTAACTTATTCTCATTGGCATCAGACACCGTATATTTTGGATATTTGATCCCATCGAAATAAGACTTTTGTTTTCCCTTTATTTCTTCTCTCTTATCCTAGAGCAAATTTTGGCTAGCTCCATCGAAATAAGAGACATTTAAGTTTAGCTAAGAGTAATCTTGGTGTAATCAACCTTTAACCCTTATATTTAGATTATGACTATAGAAGTAGGTTAGGGAAGAATTGATTGAGAAGTGGGACATAGTGATTGCGAGCTTTCAATTGTGAGGTTTAAAAAATTCTAAAATATTGATATTTAAAAAATATATATTGGAACAAATTTATCAAGATCCTACATAAATATGGTTTTTCAGATAGATTGATGAAAAATCATAATTAAAGTATGACACTAAAATTTGTAAATTCTATTTGAGAAAAACATGAAAAAAGGAAGGGAGTACAAAATTTAGTATATAATAGACTCACTCTAAAACTTGTATAATAGAACTATATAGGAAATAATTTATTGCTATTTGTATAATAAAACTTGTATAATAGAACTGTATAGTAGTTTTGTTCTTATTTTAGTTTTTAAAATTGTTTTACGTATTTTTTTTATCTATACGTATTTTATTTATCATCTCTTAATCTTTCTCGAGTCGAGGGACTCCTTTTAGCTGCACTCTCCTTTATGGATATGAGTTGCCGTCGTCCTTCCTTCTCCAGAACCCGTCCATAATTTTCTATCAGTGGGAGACACTAAATAGGAGGATGATGATGATACTCTAAAGAAAATTAATGAAAATGAACTCGAGAATAATAAAAAGGTGTTTGGTATTGGGTATTGAGCAATGCATAATATAGAAGCATAAATGGTAATGAGCTGGAGAGTAAAGGAGACCCATCAGTGACAAATCTAGCATGATGTCACTGAGATCAGTTGACGTTATACTTAATCCAAAACAAAATTAAATAGTACATGTAAATATATCCTAGATGAGTTAATTAGTGTATTATCTTCTATATATGTGATCAGGGGTCAAAAACCCAGTAAGCACGTTTTACTTAAATCGACATCACTCGTTTTTATTCAGGATCCGCCACCACTGAGACCCATGCATACAGGAAGGTCTTATAGAAAGTGTTGAGATCCAGATCTGAAATCTAAATGATCATCAGCTTGTAAGCATATACTTCTTCCGTTCCATAATACTTGCTACTGAGTGTGATATGTTGTGTGGGAAAATGTGTCAATTAGTAGTAAGTATTATGGAACGGATCAAGTATAACAAATGAAGGTAGAGGAAATGAAATCAAAGAGATGAATAAATGAAGAAAGAAGAAATGAAGAAAAAAAAAGTAAAGGAAGGGAAATGGTATTGTGGTCCATCAAGAAAAAGGCTTAGAAAGTGGTAATGTGGTCCAAAAATTGGATAGCTACTTAAGAGAAGGTAAGGGTGGCAAAGGAACATGAAAGTGGTCAATTTGGGTTGGGATTTATTATTATTGCCCTACCTTTCCAGCATTTTATGAATGGCTACCATTTTTATCTCATCCTCTCCTCTTCCTAAATATCAATTATCTTATGCGCGATTCATTAAAGCATAATATTTATTTTTACTCTACACTTTTCTGGTAGGCCCAATCAGAGATGAGAGACCGTCTCTCACAAGAATTTGTGATGAGATTCAAGAGGCATTATGATATAAGTAAATAAATATTTAATTATATTATATTTGGATAATAAATTAGGAGAAGAACGAAAGAAGAAGAAGAGAAAGGAAAGGAAAGAAAAGGGCAAAGACTAAGGAGGGAGAGTGCACCTTATTTGTTTAGAAGGAAAAAGAACAGGAAGGAAAATAAGTGTCATCCCTCTAAATCTTTCTGCTTTAGAAAAGATTGTATTCTTAACAAAATATGTTTATGATTTCCTGTCAAACCTCACTTTATCCAAACGTAGTGTTAAGGTTCTTAATTTTAAAGGGTTTTGGCTATATATATTTGAGACAATGTTAAAACCAGTTAGTAGTAGTAAAAGTTACTTCTTAATTTTATATGGTGATTTGCGCTCCTCTCTTTCTCTAATATGGGATAACACACATGTAGGCAACAATGAGCATTATTTAACACAAAGTCAAATTAAATCACTAATTATGTACAGAACAATGTTTTTTCAGAATTTAATTGTTACACGAATTTTCAAATGAAACGTTCCTCTACCTTAAAAGCCTTTTTCTTGAGGGAGCTAGTCCAATGTATACTTACCGATCCTGATCTTTATTGGGCTAGTCCAATGTATACTTACCGTCTTAAAATGATTACTTATGCAAGAATTGTAGATTCTAAAGCATAAAATTAGGATCCCACTGCCCACAAATTAATTAATTTCATTGCATCCGACCCTATTAATAAAGTACTACTCCTAATAGTGATGAACAAAAAACACAAACAGGCAGCCCATGAACTATTTGGTGGCCTATTCTATTCATAACATCATTTCTTTTGACTATTATTATTATCAAATTGTTCATCCAATTATAAGTTTTGAATAATGGTACTCATAAGAATAATGATTATATCTTTTTTTTATATATTATTGTTTGAAGTCGGGATGGTAATAAGTCGGATTTGGGCCAGATTCAGTTGGACTCGGATTCAGACTCAAACCTATACCCATCAATCTTAGGTGAATCCATACTGAAAATTTTGGACACGAACTCAGATCCTTCGGGTTTGATGGATCTACGGTCCTAAATGGGTCTTGATTTAGTTAGTGATTGCTTTAACTTTTTTACATTTTCAAAGGTTTTGTTAGTATTAAAATGGGTCTATGAATTTAACATAAGTTTAAATTGAGTTCAAATAAATATAGAAACAGGTTTAGAACGAACTTAACTTTGATTCTGTAGACCCTAAACCTAAGCTCAGACCCAATCCTAAAATAAGGACTAATCTGAAAGGCGAGTCTAATAGAATCTTAGACTCATGACTATTCCTAGTTTGAAGAGGTGTTGAAGTGGCAGAGTTTTGGTAAAATGATTTACGCATGAGATTAAAAATAAGGAAAAAATTATACTATGTAATAGCGTAAACTTTGACCAAAATAGTAAAACAAATTTAACTTCAAATATTCAGTTCTTTGGGACGTAGTTAAAATTAGTTTTTCCGGGGACTTTTTCACCGATTACCAAATGGATATTTTTAAATTTAAATGATGATTAAAATAAAAATATAATCCTTTCCTACAAAATACGATATTAATTCTTAAGAATCACATATTTCATTTTAAGACAAAGAATATCAAAGTTAAGTTTCATTTTTACATAAAATATTGTTGAAAAAGTAATTATTAATGTTAATTTATTATCTTATTGTTGGGTACCCACAAATTTGATTTAGCTTGATAAATCAGAAATTCTTTGAGCTTCTTATTTTGTTAAAGAGTTGAAATTGGTAAAAATATACTAAACAACAAAAAGATAATTATAGTGTAATGTATTTATTAGAGAATGTAAGTTTGTAACATATATATGATATTATATAATGGGGCTTTAATCATCAGTTTAAACTTTTGGTTGAATTGGTTTTTTTGATATGGTATTAGAAGCCAGTGACAAAAGGTCACTAGTTCGAATTTTAATTACTCCTCATTTAAAGTAGAATATTCAGCGTCCGATATGAGGAGTACATGTGTTGAATCTACAATTTTAGTACAAAAGGTTCTCGTGTGAGAGGGCGTGTTAAGTTATATAGCATATCTTAGAGCCTTAATCATCTGCTTAAATTTTTAGTTGAATTGATTCCTTGACAGTATTAATAATCATGAAAGTTTGGAAAGAAAAATAAAAATATATTGTTCACAAGTGCCTTTTTAATATGTGCTAGCCTGCTAGGTAAGGTCAATATCCTCTACCCACAAGATGAAGGAAAATTAATTCTTAATGTTTATGTGGTGAAAAACAATTATTTCATGATAACTATAATGTAATGTTTGGAACACGAATTTCATTTCAAATTATGAATTTCAATTATAAAATCACAAATAAATAATTTGAGAATGACAAGGTTTGGGTAGTTATTCTCAAATGCTCAACTTCAACTATTTTAAAAACAATAGTGAAATTTGATCCAAATCCAAATTTGAAAATTTTTGATTTGTCAAACAATAAATCTGAGTCAATTCCAAATTTTCAAATGAAATCATTATTCCCTAACATGACATAACATAATATATATTCAATAAAAAAATGTATATAAATTAGAGCAATTCTTGTGAGAGACCGTCTCTTGGCAAATTGATTTCAAAACAAGGGCTTATATGCTTAATATTTATATTAAATAAGTTATTTATCTAATATATGAAGCGTGTCTCACGATAAAACCATTTAATGTAAGAATTTGTGTATGAATAAATGATAAATGTACGTAGTATTGTTGGGAAATGATTGATGAAAATGTTTGATATCTGTCGATGAAGGCATAATAAATTGGTACATTATTAGGGTATCAACACAAAGATAAGTGCCAAATTAAGTAGTACTCTAGTACAATATCACCTTTTGCATAAGCAATATAATGGCATCATTATTATCGTCAATTTTCTATGATATCTAGATATAGATCTCCACGCAACTAGCACATAACAATAATAGGAGTATTTTTTTATAACTAGTACATTTTAAAACCTTAAATATTCCATTCCCTTTTTTTAGCATAGGATAAGAAAAATAATACTAATATAAAAATACGTATATCAGATAAAAAGATAGTAAAATCAGTATAAATAAGTGTAGAAGTGTGGAATATTTGTTAGGCATATTTTAAACTTTCAAAATAAGATAATTGAAAAATTAAAATTTGAAATGTTATCTGTATAGGTTTAAAATTGACTTTTAGCCGTATTCCGTGTAAAATCGTTATTATTATTAGTAACTAATTTTTGCAAACTGCTAATAATATCAACATTTAAGTATTTAGTAGAATCGGGAATAATAATTTTCCGTATTTTTGTCTAACAACATAAACTCTTGTGAGAGACGGTTTCTTTGAGAGATCATCACTAATTGGGTCGGTCCATAAAAGAAAACGTAAAGTAAGTTACTCCGTGGGCATTAAGGAAATTGTAAGTAGGCATTTAAGATTGTAGGAATATTGTGATCCTTGCCTTTCATTATTCATTTGAGCAATATATATATACACCTCTACCAACCCTAGATCTCTACATAATTACAAAATTATCCTTAGCTAAATACACAAGACATAATACTAATACACCCCTTCAATCGAAGCGGGAGGGGGACGAACGCTAAGATTGAATCGAAACTCATCAAACAGAACTCTAGGGAGACCCTTGGTGAAAATATCTGCAAGGTTGAAACGAGAAGGTATGTGAAGGATACGAACATGACCCCGGGCAACCTTCTCACGAACGAAATGGATATCCAATTCAATGTGCTTTGTGCGCTGATGCTGGACCGGATTGCCCGATAAGTAAATGGCACTGACATTATCACAATACACCAAAGTAGCCTTAGATAGAGGACAGTGAAGCTCGAGGAGAATATTACGGAGCCAACATGTTTCGGCCACCACCGTAGCAACCGCCCGATATTCAGCCTCTGTACTGGACCGGGGCAAAGTAGATTGACGTTTCGCGGACCAAGAGATTAAGTTATCCCCATAGAACACACAATACCCCGACGTTGATCGGCGTGTATCAGGACACCCAGCCTAGTCAGCATCCGTCTAACACACCAATGATGTGGAAGAAGATGGTGTAAGGTGAATACCCAATGCAAGAGTACCCTGAATGTAGCGTATGACGCGCTTAAGAGCATGGAAATGAGACTCACGAGGATCATGCATATGCAGACATATTTGCTGAACGACATAAGAGATATCGGGCCTTGTAAATGTGAGGTACTGAAGAGCCCCCACCAAGGCTACGATACAATGTGGGATTCTCCACAGGGGGACTAGTGGAAGCACTTAGTTTGCTCGATGTATCTACTGGAGTCAGGCATGGTTTACAGGCAGACATGCCCGCACGAGCAATAATCTCAGAAGCATACTGTTTTTGTGACAAGAATAACCCATGTGAGGAATTAGACACTGCAATGCCTAGAAAATAGTGTAGGGAACCCAGATCTTTCATAGCAAATTCAGAAGCCAAGAGAGTGATGATAGACTGACGAAGAGTGTCAGATGATGCAGTCAGAACAATATCATCGACATATAATATCAGGAAAGCAATATCAGACCCATGGTGGAGAATAAACAGAGAGTGATCACACCGACTGTTGACAAAGCCAATGGTATGAACATAATCCGCAAATCTTTGGTACCAGGCACGAGGGGCCCGTTTCAGACCATACAGAGACTTCTTCAAACGACAGACATAATCAGGGCATGTGTGATCCCGGAACCCCATGGGTTGATACATGTACACCGTCTCATTTAAGGCACCATGGAGAAAAGCATTTTTGACATCCAGCTGGTGGATGGACCATTTTCGAGACAGAGAAAGACTAAGAACAATCCGAATAGTCGCAGGCTTGACTACCGGGCTAAATGTCTCAATATAGTCAATACCAACCCTTTGAGCACTCCCATCACCCACTAATCGAGCTTTGTACCTCGCAAAAGAACCATCAGAGTTTGTTTTGTGACAGAAAATCCACATACATCTAATAACATTGGCATTAACAGGACGAGGTACCAACTCCCATGTATCATTACTAATTAAAGTAGTGTACTCATCAGCCATGACAGCTTTCCAATGCGGGTCATGGAGCGCTTCTTTAGGGTTACGGGGTAAAGGGGAGGGAGTAGTGATTGTGTTTAGGTTAATGATCTTACGGGGTTTGAAGATCCCGTGTTGAGCCCTAGTAGTCATCTGGGGAGAGAAAGGAGGTATAGGTGAGGGACTGGGCTCAACAGCACAGGGAGATGTAGGAGCAGGGGCACCGGGAGAGACCACTGGAAATCGAGGTGGGGAACAGGGAGGAGTATGTGGTAGAGCAGGACTCTAGGGTATTGGTGGATGTGGAGCAGGGGAAGTTGGGTGTTGAAGGAGAGGAAGTATAGGAGCCAAGGAGCCAGAATCAAGAAATTCATACTGAGTAGGGGAAGCTTCATGAAGCTTAGCAAAAGGGCTTATCAAAGATGACATGTCGCGAAATAATAACTTTATTACATGAAAGATCAAGACATTTGTACCCTCGATGGTTAGATGGATAACCCAAGAAGACACAGGGAGTGGAACGAGGTTGAAATTTGTGTATAGTGGTAGAAGGAAATAACGGATAACACAGACATCCAAACATCTGTAGATGATCTAATTTCGGGAGCTTATGATACAAAGCTTGAATGGGAGAAGTATTTTGAAGAAGCTTAGAAGGTAGAAGATTATGGAGGTAAGTGGCCATCGCCAAGGCATGATGCCACAAGTGAGGAGGCATGGAAGAGTGAAGCATTAAGGTCCGGACCATGTTATTTATGGTACGAATATTGTGTTCAGCCTTTCCATTTTGAGCAGAGGTATAGGGGCATGAAAAGCGAAAAAGAAACCTATGTCTAGAGGAAATTTGGTGGAAGGATGAGTTATCAAATTCCCGCCCATTGTCACATTGAAAACTCTTAATACGGCGTTCAAATTGAGTAAGAACAATGGTATAGAACCGTTCAAAAACAGGAAACACAGCAGATTTGCAAGCAATGGGAAAAGTCCACAGGAAATTAGTGTAATCATCCAAAAACAACACATGATATTTGTGACCAAGAGAGCTCACAACAGGGGAAGTCCAAATATCACTGTGCACAATATCAAAAGGCAAATATGTAGGGGAAGTAGAATCATAGAAGGGCAGTCTAATATGTTTTCCAAGTACACAAGATTGGCAAAAAGTAGAACAACTTGGTCTATTACATTGAATCAAATTATTCTTCCTAAGAGTATTCAAAACATTAATTCCTGGATGACCTAGTCGACTATGCCATAACGTCTCTGATAGAGCAGCAAAGGGTGTGGATACTGTAGCAGGTGGTGATGGTAGAAGAGGATACAGGTCCCCGGTACTATTACATCGCAGAATTGGTCTCCCCGTGCATAGGTCCTTCACAAAAAACCCAAATGAATCAAACTCAACAGATACATGATTGTCACTAGTAAATCATCTAACAGAAACAAGATTTTTGATAATTTTGGGGGCATGGAGAACATGATTGAGGGCTAGAGGAGGGTTAGGGGGTTGAAGAAACGCATTGCCATGACTAACAATCGGAATAACATCACCACTACCAACGATAATATGATTGTGACTGCTAGAATTAGTATAGGGGGAGAGAGTACCCGCCGACGATGTCATGTGATTAATAGCTCCTGTGACCATATACCAAGTGCCATCTGGGGGAGTAAGAGACATAGTATGAACTGCAGCAGTAATATCCGTAGGGCAATATGAGTGAGATGACCTTGGTGAAGTCACAAACTGAGTATGATAAGCCTGGGGGCGAGGTCCCAAAACACCAGCAGCATTCATAGAACCCGAAGGGCGTGGCCATTGCATAGGACTAGATGGATATGGGCATAGAGGTACAGACCAAGGACCCCACTGAGGAGACATATTGGGCCATTGAGGAGTCCAGTGATGATATTGCCAGGTATGCGGCGCAGCAGAAGAAGGACCACGACCACCCCCACGATGAGAACCATGCTGACCACGACAACGTCCACCACGATACGTATTGGATTAACCCCTCATCGGATGGTTAGTGGTGGCAGGAGATGATCGAGAAGAAGAATGGGGAGGAGACACAGGATCATCGGCCTGTTGTTGAGCCGAGAACAGTACAGTGTTATCTTCGACAGCCTCACGTGAGGCTTGATGGTTCCTCCTGGTTTCATGAAGAATAAGCCGGGAACGGGAGAGGTAGAATGACGGCAGTGGGTCCAGCTATTCCAAGGAGGTAGCCACATCATTATAGGTCCTTGGAAGGCCCTTAATAAGCTGAAGAACAAGTCTTTGATCTGTCACGGAAGCACCAACGTTAGCAAGTTGGTCAGCCAAGCTCTTGAGATGGAGGCAATATGAACTCACATCAGAGAACTGTGAGAGCTGGGTCTGTGTGAACTGTTCTTCCAAATACAAAGCGCGGGTAGATTTATTATCTTGAAAGAGATCCCGAAGGTCTTCCCATGCCTTTTGAGCCGTAGCTTTGCTCGTGGGGGAGATAATGGTGGTCAGTAAATCACGAGATATAGTTCCATAAATCCATTGAAGGACTCGCGCGTCGATGCACTCCTATTCAGTCATGGACTCGGTTTCGGTAGAAGTTTCAGATGAAGAAGACGAAGATGTGGGAGGTATGATGTGGTGGATGACTCGGTATGCCTTGCAATGGGTAGTGAAGAGGTGGGACCAGGTAGAGTACATTCCCTTTTCCATTTCTAGGATGATGGGTACATGATTTTGGATATTAGTAACAGTCATGGCGGGGTGAATGGCGTTTTTGGTTTTGTCGGCCATTAATGATAGCGAAGAACAAAGCTAAGAAAAAGAAGATGATGAATCAGAGATGGGAAGATGAGTACCAGAGAATGAAGCAATGAAACAGAAGACGAAGGACGTAAGAATCAAGGTAGCAGGTGAAGGAACGAGGAAGAAGGAGGGAGACGTTGATTTTGCAGGTACCAGGCCGTTTGCTCAAGGAAAAGGACAAGGCGCAGATCCCAGGAAAGAGATAAAGGTAGGCGGCGCTTTTTGAGAATGCTTTTAGAAGGCCCTAGAATCTGATACCATGTAGGAATATTGTTATCCTTGCCTTTCATTATTCATTTGACTTTTGAGCAATATAGATATACACCTCTACCAACCCTAGATCTCTACATAATTACAAAATTATCCTTAGCTAAATACACAAGACATAATACTAATAAAGATATTATAAGTAATGCACGCTTTACTCGCTAGGCATTATAGATATCTTAAGCAGGCATTTAAGATATTGTAATTAGGCATTAAGTATACGGTAAGTAGGCATTTAAGATATTGTAATTAGGCATTAAGTATACGGCCAAGACAATTAAAATGGTCTCACCGTGAGACCGTCTCATATGAGAATTTGTGTAAATTAAATTTATTATCTACTAAATAATAATAGTTCAAATTTGGGTTTGATTAATTACCTTAAATTACAAATATGTTACCCCAACCATTGACCTATAATAATTTTTGTTACAATTATGCACTCTTTAAATTATATAATACATTAGTAAGGGGGCCGAAACCAAAATTACAAAGGATCACATTTTCGGCAAGGGGGGTCGGGCCTCCGCCGGCACCTGGTGTGGCTTCACCCATGGGCATGCATTAATATAGTAGGCATTAAGGATATTGTAAGTAGGCATCAAAGATAAGGTAAGTAAATATTAAGAATGATATAAGCAGACAGTCTTCTAGAAAATTCTCATTACCCTCAATCAAAAAAATAAATAAATAAATAAATAAGCTTAAATGTGAATAATTAAGTAGATAAATAGTGTGTTCTTAGTAATGAAATTATAGAAATCAGTGAAATAAACCAAACCTTTGAATTGTGAATAGGAATGGGCCTAATTCTCAAGGTACTCCATTCTCTTGTCAATTTCTTGTTGAGCTAACTTATGGTGCTCATTAAAACAATGAAGTTCAATAACAATGATTGACCTAACCTACTTAAGTTAACTTATTACACCTATAATATAGATTTATTAATTAACTAGAGTACAATTACAATCTAAGCATCCTATAAGAAAAAAGAAATTAAATAAACAATACTACTAATTAAGGTAATAACAAATAAAAGTTCCATTACCCTAGGTAATAATTATCAATATAATATCTTATGTCTCTTTTTAAAGATAATCTCTCGATCTATCTCTTTTAATTGGCTATAATACTACGCATGAATTTTTCACTTTGACTTTTGAGCTAGAGAGACATGAAAATTGAAAATAATTTACAAGGTAAAAGTTTAATTTTGTGAAACTAAGATTAATATATAGATAAATAGTCATCGAGATATACATCAGAATAAATAACAAGTAAATATGTAATGAAATAACGATCATTGTAGATGGTATTTCACACTTTTGCATATCTTGATCTTTTACATTGTTGTTTGATACTACATTTAACAAAAGAGACTTTTATAATGCAATTCTCGTATAGAATTGAGTCTAATACAATTTTTGTTGATGCAAAATTGATATCTCACTTGATGTTGTTAATATCTTCATCATTAAATCAACTTTCACGCTAATAATTAAATCATGACTTCAAACTCTCACATGAAAAAATCTAAAAATTAAATAGGAAAAATATTTATAAAAAATCCCTTTCAAGGAGAGAATTTATCAATTTAAGTTGTAAAAGGGGCATCTAATTAAAGTAAGTGGTAGAATATAACAAGTAAAAGAAAACCCTAAAAAAGAAGTGGAGAATGAATTTTCTTATTTATTCCTTCTTTCAACTTAGGAGTAGGAGTTATAGGATTAGGAGATGTCATTATTGAAGGATTTTTATCCATCAAATGATCAAGTATTTTGATAGTGATGGCACCCTTTTCAAGAATGATTCTATTCAAGGAAATGGATGTTTTGGGATGTAGGATATAATGTATTTGTACAATTATTTTAAGGATGTGGATTCCTCATTCTTTTTTCCCATTAATTAGTGAGTTTATTATTGTATTCCTTTGTTATGGGCATCCAACATATTAGCCTAGAAAATCTACATTGTTATGATTTACAACATGTATATTGCATCATAGTTCATAGGACACTTGCATCAGCTAGATCTAAGGGATTTTGTTTGAGATAATTATAAAAAATGTCACTATTAATAGCATTCTCAAAGCGACAAGGAAAAATGTCACTTTCTCAAATGCACTAAATTCAAGTCTTGATATATACTTCCTCCGGGTTTTTCTACACCTAAAGTCACCTTCACACGCCCTAATGTACTAATTCAATCGTTAATATCTATAATAGTCAAAAAAGTTATAGAAGTAGAAACTAAAAATCAATTAAATTCACATTAAGACGATTCTAACAAGATCATATGACTATATTTTAACTTACAGAATAGCAACAATATATGAAAAAGCATTTGGGTGCAAGTAAAAAGACGAAAGAAGTATAAATA
This sequence comes from Amaranthus cruentus, assembly GCA_019425755.1. NCBI lineage: Eukaryota > Viridiplantae > Streptophyta > Magnoliopsida > Caryophyllales > Amaranthaceae > Amaranthus > Amaranthus cruentus. The sequence continues at coordinate 9,930,293 of CM033466.1, forward strand.
AGATCTTCTATAAAGTAATTTCTCTCATTTTATCTTGGTACGTACTACTCATCTCTCTTTTTGCAGAACTCTCTTTATTGATAGTTTAAATTGATTACACGCAACTAGAGGTGTTCAAAACTGACCCGATGATCCGATAGACACCCGACTTTATAACCGAACCCTATTTGACCCGACTTAAAAATGGATCTACAATTATGTAAAAACCAATATGAACACAAAAACCGATTTTGAACCGACCCGAAACACCTGACCCGAAATCAACCCAGTGACCCGAATGAACACCTCTACACGCAATCCTCCTGCCCTCTTCCTTGAGGAGATACGGGAATGGAGTGTTTGCTACCTCTCCTTCCTGACCCTGACTTTATGCGGTACATTAGATTGGTGACCATAAAAATAACCAAAATTATAAAAAATATTAAATTTATATACATTTAAACGATTTCAACAAGATTTTACATAATTATATAAAATATTTCAAACATAACAAAATTGAAAAACAGAAAGTGAAGTGTAATCTTTTGCTTTTTCTTATTTAAATTATTTAACATTTAAGATTTATTACCCCTAAAGGTGGCGCAAATGGAGACAAAGCCTAACATTAACGACTTTTTTCATGCCACAATCATGCATGATTTGGACTTTCTCCCTCATCAATGTGTTAAATTATTTTAATTTATGATTTAATAATATTGATTATATATTAGTGGGTACCAATCTACTTAATTATATAATAATATATCATAAAGTACCAAACCCTTTATTTAATTAAATGTACTTTAACCTAACCAACTACTTAATTTACTAGATTACTCTATGATTAATGATTTAAAAAATGAAATTAACATATGAATAAACGACACGAAAATAAAGTTGTTATGTTGTCTGATATGGGGTGCAAACAACATACGTGAGGGCCCTATCATTCTTGATTCATACATGATGTATTTTGCATACACTTGGCTTTCTTTCATTGGATTCCTTTCACAAATATGATTAGTATGTTTAATTTTTTTATTACTATTTTCCATTCAGTTATACTTGCTACAAATAGTAATATTTTTTCAATAAATATTGAATATGTTATTATTAATAATTGCATGTATTTTAAAATGATACTGTGTACTGATATATTTTTTAATTTGGAATTATGGATCTGAGAATTCTCTATAAACAAGCATGCCAGAATTAAATTTTATGTAAGCTATAAATGTTGAACCCCCAATCACAAGGATAGAACGAAAGCGGTTAACAATTAGGTCAACTTATGATTAATAAGAAAAATAAAACCTAAGATAATAAGTCTTTTGTATTGTATTGTTCTTTAGGGTCGTTTGGATTGAGTATAAATATTTAAGGGATAAAAAAAAGTCAAACTAGTGAATAAAGGTAAGTGGAGAAACAAATGAAGTAATTGAAATACTTTTGAAAGATGTAGAATAAGAGTAAACTTAAAATGATGAATAAAAATGGCTGATGATTTCCCTCATTTGGAGGAAAGTATTCTTCCACCCTCCCCTAAGGTAAATTTATACTCCAATATGAGGGAAATAATGATTGTTTTATCCATTTTCATTACCTTGTAACCAATTCTTTCGTCTCTCTTATGATCAAACTCTTTTAATTTTCTATCTAATTTAACTTTGTTTTCGTACTTTAACTTTTATTTACCATCTTAAATATTTACATCCAAGCGAGCTTTTATGATTAATCATATTCGGTTCTTAAATTCACTTTCTCTTAATTTCATGCATATTTCTCTCGGTCCCTTTGTAATTCATCTTATTATTCAACTAAAACTTAATAAAACAACCTTGTCCCCTAATTGCAAATCCAAAAGAACATACTATAGAGTATATTACAAAAGGAATAGAGTAATACACATAGACATAGTTGGGTCGTTTCTTAAAAATTAGCCGTGCTTTTAATTTTGTTACATTATGCAAATTGAAGTGAAAACTTGTTATGCTATGTTTGAAAATAATGATTTAACTTAAATTTGGTGTTTGGAAAATTAATAAATATCAGATTTGAATTTGTGTGAATTACACCACTGCATTAATGTTAATTAAAATTGAGAATTTGAAAAGTCAGAAAATGACTTTTCACATCGTGTCAGTTTCAAATTCTTTATTTATGATTTCATAATTGAAATCTACAATTTAAAATAAAATGCTTGTTCTCAAACATATACCTTAGATATATTGCACAGGAAATTTAAATTAAAGGAACATTTATAATAATTAACAAAGCTACACTTTCGAGAATCGGGTCTTGTGTTAGTAAAGAGAATTATCATCTTTCTCAGATAAAGTGTTGGGATTGAATATCACATAGTCTTCCCCTTTCTTCCGTTGAAAATATGTCACATGTGAGAAATATTTCATATCACTAAAATAGTAACCTGTGAATTTGTATATAATACTTGATGGTAATCTGGCCTCTTAATATCATATGATTTTGGAAAAGAGTGAATCTCATCAAGTATATATACAAGTCAACTCATTGCCCGTAATTATGAGCTCAAGCCCATAAATGCCCCGTGGTGTGTTCATACAAGTAGACCCACGGGGTATTTATGTGGCGAATTGTCAGGGCTTTGGTAAAGGTAAGAGGGGTTTTTCTTTTTCTTGAAAGATGCGAACAAATCATACCCGTAACCCCAAGGAAGGAGTAAAGAGAGATACGCGCAGTCAAGAAAACCCCCCAATCGATATATGCGCTCAGTAGGGGTCGAACATCAAACATTTTACTCCACATACAGATACTCTATCTATTGAGCCACAGCCCACAAGCGCTTTTGATATGGGTAGAAGATAAATAGAACAATGATGATGAGATGGTGCCCAATAAAGCATTGACGTTTAGAAGAGGGAGTGGGGGTAGGGGACCCTAAAAAGAGCGGGCCGGGTGCTGTGAAAAATGTAGTGTACTACTCTGGATTCTGGAAGTATGCCTTCCGAATAAGGGCTACTTTAGATTTAAAATGGTCCTAATTCCCAACTCTATTAGGGTGGTGGACCATTTCACTCAATGCTCTTAGCTTATTTATTCTCTTCTATCTTTGATTCTTATTCACTCTACATTTTCTAATTCTTTCTCAAACAAAGCATGATACACCAAAAACGACCTCTCATTTCAATCTCTTTGCTCAAAAATATTCCATCCAATAATAACAGGGTAGACCGAGCGAAGAGAGAGCAAGATAATAATCGTACTCAAGATTTTTTCTGAAAAATAATACTTACTCTCAAAGTAAACAAAACTTGATTCTCTCAATTTCATTTTTTAATAAAAATAAAAAATAATTTGTGAACTTACTGGCTTAAAGTTTAATTTTTTTTGCGAATTACAATTTACAGCCTTAAAGTTTAGTCTTTTTTGAAGTTCAGGTTCAATTTTTTTGCAAAGTAAGTCATTAAAGTCTTAATATCTACAACGTACATTCAGGCTAAGTGGTCAGAATTTCAAATTAAGTTTTAGCAAAAGAGTAAACTTTCAGATTGTTATTTACGATTTAATTTTAAAAAAATAATTTATTTAAAAATGAACAATCTGAATAATTGATCACTTTACGAGTGTTTTTGAGATCATTCTACTCAAAATAAAAATTTATTCGAGTAGTATCATACAATACTATAAAAATGATGTAAAATTGATAATAGTTGTTTACATGACAATATTTACCTAATTTAGAATTTGATTATTTTTACAATTGGAGCTAAATTAGGTATAATATGAAGTATAATTTATTATAGAAAATCTATATAAATTACATAAAATTTGAACGAAAAGCTGATGTATTCAATAAATAATTTTAAAAAATCATTATTTAATTTTTGCTTTAAAAAAGTCATGTATTCGATAAATTTAATCATGATAATATATACTTGCATTATTCTTTAAATTTATATTTTTATATATTTTATAGTAATAAATTCTTGCACGAGTTTCTATACTAATCATACACTATAATAAAAGGTTTGGAAAATTCCAAGTGTCAATTTTTAAGAGAACTTGTCAAAATTCACTTATTTACTGAAGACTAATGATATGACAATTGATCTTGAACAATATATCTACTATTAAAGTGTCTTTTAACTAACATTTATTTATAGTTAATTCGAGTAAATTAAAAAGAATAATATACTGCTTAATATATTGTTCAAAATTTTCAAAATTATAAAGCTAATTCATACATATAACTGTCAAAATTAAGTGTTTCTACTGCATAATATTTTTAGCTATTTTAATATCATATGTTTATATGTGTCGATGTTAAAAAAATAGTGCATTGTACGGAATTCTACGCTATTTCACTATAAAACAAAACTAAGTTTGTGAGTACAAGTCAATTTTGGTAGACTTGAAATAAAGTTTGTTTCAATTATCACTTCTTACAAGTAGGATAAAATTCCCTAAATTTCCACTTCGATCTAATCCTAATTAGTTGCACAATTTCAGCCAATTACTTTTTCATGACTAAATTTTTTTTCCTTAAAATTATAATTGAACGGCATATACTATCTCTCTGAACAAAATAATTACTACACAATTAAGTATTTTTCATCAATCAATACTCCTATTGTTTTTCCTATTATTCTTCGCATATTAAAAAAATATTTATTAGAGATCTTTTTGACTTTTTTTAATGTATATTTTCATAATATCAATGTGCTATAATTCTTTATTATACACAACAAAATATACTAAGAATATAAATATTAAAAAGCGTAAAACAAAGTGTAACAGCTAATTTGAAGTACATGAACCACATAGAGATATTCATTTGAGTTATTGGGTTGAATTTAAGTCATGTGTTTCGGATCAATTCAAAGTTGGTTATAGTGCCCATGTTGCTCTGTATATAAAAAGTCGTGTCAAAATCGAGTTTGATTATAAGGTTGTGTCAGGGAACCAATTGATCAACAAAAAGTTTAAACTGATGGTTGAAGACTTGAGGTCCCAAGATATGTTATATATTCTAACACGCCTCCTTACACGAGTGCCCATTGGACTAGAAGTATGGATGCGCATAGGCGCTGAGTATTCCACTTTAAATTAGGATCGTTGAGATTCGAACCCGTGACTTTTTGTCATGTTGGTTGTTGATACCATGTCAAGGAACCAACTCAACTAAAAGTTTAAACTAATGGTTGAGGCCCCACAATATGTTATATTTTCTAAGAAGTTGAGCAAATATCAAATTATCAGATCTATTTTAAATGCTTAAATGACAATACTACACGGGCGGAGCAAAATTTGAAAAATTCTTTGAAAACCCTTTGCAATTTTAAAAATTATAATTTTTTTCCTAACAACTTTACATTTTTAAACACTTAGCATATACTACGTAATTCAATATTGAGGCCCCAAATATTTCGAGGCCATGTCCGGTCAAACATGTTGAACATGCTGAGAACCTCCCTTACAATACTACCAAGTAAAAAGACAAGGAAAAAAAGAAAACTACCCAAAAAAAAATTAAAATATGACAAGAAAATGATTACTCCTACAAAGGTTAATATCAAAGGATAGTAGTATTATTGTATTACTCATACAAGAACAAGAGTTAAACAGTAGAAAGTTTAGGTTGCTACTCCTGAGAGATGTGGACCTAAAAATTGGGTGGTGGGGCGGGGCTGGGTCCGGGTTTGGGCCAGAGAAGGCAGAGTAAGGCAGTAAGGGACTGAAACCAGACCCATAACTTTGGCCGGCGGCGGTCTAACAAAAAGCCGGGCACTTCTCTGAAGACAGTCCCTGTCCATCACTGGCTAGGGCTGACCTACGTACAGTATTAAGCATGCTCTCTTTTGCTCTAGTCGCACACAGGATTACTGGTAAATACTTTGACTCGTTCCATAATACTTGCTACATTTTGTTTTTGGATACTATTTATCGTTTAAGCTTATTTTATATATTGCGGCTAATATGTATGTGATAATATAGTCAAGTAAGATCTTGTTTGAATCGTCTAATCGCATGTTTTCATAATATAAATTTTTTATAACTTTTTAAATGTGTATAATTCGACATATAAATGAACAAAACAGTACACATTAGATTGCGTAAAAAAGTTAAATGTAGCAAGTATTATGGAACGGCGAAAGTATTACCTGTTTCATAATACTTGCTACTAAGTATTACATATTGTTTGAAAAATGTCACAATCAGTAGCAAGTATTATGAAACGGAGGAAGTAATTAATACTCCTAATACCTCCATTACAACGAAATTTCCACAAGAAATGTTTCAGAAAATTAAAAAAAATAGAATAATTTATATAGTAAATATATTATTTTATTAAATATAATAAATTTAATGAATGAAAAAATAAGGACCATAAACATTAAAAAATACTAAAAGAAAGTTAGTGAAATAAATATAGGGCCCACAAAAATAAAAAAACGTTATTTTTATAAAGTTATAAGAAAACATGTAGGGATCAAAAAAAATAGAAAACATTAAAATGAATTAGTGGAAGATATGTGGGGACCATAAATATTAGTATTATAATATTAAAATGAGGATGAATAAGGTTATTTTTATTCAAAATTTGTGATATATATAAAAAGATTTTTTATAAGAATTAAAACACCTCAAAATGACAAATAAGAATTTCTTCGAGGAACGAAAAAAGTATTTCTAAGTCCTTTTAAGTTTGATCCACTTTAAAAGTTGATGTAAAATCTTGTTGAGAGACGGAGAGTTGTAGAAGTATAATATCAAATTTAATATTATCAACAAATTAGTACGGTTACAAGTTTCGGTTAATGATTTGAATTTCAAGTTATTTATTACTCCATATATACTCTATTATGTCCATCAAATGAGAGTCCTTTGAGATATAAGTGTAGATGCAACATAATTCTCTATTATATGTGGTGCTAATTATTTCATTTGAGATGAAAGGTGAATGAATTAAATTCGAACCCGTGATCTAGAATTCTAATACAATGTCACATAAATATCTTACTTGAAAAAGGTGATACATACTCCAACTCTCTAACTGAAATTAAATCTGAATCTCTAGAATGTTTAATTATTTCTGTAGATTTTTCTAAACTCTTCTATTTTGATAAGTTTTAACGCTATATGTGGATAAGAATTTTAAGGGAAAGGAAAAAAACACAAAGGGAAAGGGAGGTAAGGAAGGAGAGACAATGATAAGACAATTTCTTGTTTGTTTAAGAACTATGGAAATCAAAGAAAAGGAAGAGAAAATTTATTTCCTCCGTTTTCTAATGTTCTTATTTAGAATATTGTACTTTGGAGAGAAAAATTTTATTAAGATTTTAAAGACATGTACAGATGATGAAATATATCTATGTGAGATCTCGTTAGATTCATCTTAATGTATACTTTTTTATTATATATTTTTTATAATTTTTTATAATGCGTATTTAGAGATATTAAGGTTCAAAATTTACTTTGAAAACCGTTTAAAAAATAAATGGGAAGAACATTAGAAAACAAAGAAAATATTAACAAAATTAAAAAAATTAATCACTCAAAATTTCTTCATTTTAAATCCTTTCGTCCAAATAAAGAAAATTATATCTCTTCAAATTTCTCCCTTTCTTTTTCTTACCAATTGTTTTATCCAAACAAAATGTACGTTCTTAAGTTATTTTAAAATTAAAGTACTATGTTAGAGTATTAACTTAAAATTTTGTTTTTGAATAAAATCATGAACGTTAAAAATGGTGTACTTTTTTTGGTGTGTTTGCCAACCACCGAATACTTCTAAAAGGTACTATGTGTGGTTTCTTGTGGATCCTCCAAAAACTATACAATCACACGAACATGATAAAGAACCTCTCAACTCATGACACATGATCGCTATCTTGAACTCAATATAAAAATTAATTATATCGATCATTATTCTTAATTTAGATGTTAAAATATAGTTAATTGATATATTCTTTAATTTGTTTCAATGTAAATTTTAATTTATTAATAACAATTTTTCTAATATTTTATTATGCATAATTCATTTTATTTAAAAAATAATTAGTGCATTGGATATATTATTGCAAAAATTAAATAGAAGATTTGGTGTGAATTGAATGAGTATATCATATAGGAAAATATAAGGATTCATTAATTATAGTATAATATAATTAAATAAGAAAAGTGTGATGTTTGTTTTTGAAAAATTATATTGAATAATTCAATTTTTACTTTATTTTTCTTTAAAATATCCCAACTTTAATTATCATGAATGATATTTAATTTTAGCTTCACTTACCCAGAAACATTGTTGTCTAAATAGTGACCTGTTTTTGCAGATAATTGCTAAAAAATGAAAAAATTACATAGAATAATTCAACATTTTATTAATTTTCCCACAATAATCCCAACTTTTAATAACCATTAATAATTCGAATTTTAGGGTCACTTACCCAAGACCATTGTTGGTCAAATGGTGACCGATTTTTGCCAATTAATTGCCACATAGAAGAAAATAAATAAAAATCAATAATATTAAAACTTAAAAGTGAAAATCAAAAAATAAACTCTCAATTCCTTTTTTAATTTTTTAAAATTTTTTGATTTTTTTATGATATAATTTTGTATTTACTTATTTTTTTAATACAAAATGACTTGTTTTATAGGTAAAAAGTTACTCTGATTCATTTTTAACAAGTACCCCTTATAGTTAGAATCATTTATAATTAAACAAAGTTGGAATTATTACATGAAAATCACTTAAAAATTGATTAGGGTAAATTTTCTAAAAAATAACAAATCAAAAATACTACTAATTAAAAGTTAAAATTAAAAACACATAATTGATTATCTTTTCAATTTTTTTTCAACTTTTTATAATTTAATTTTGTATTTACTTTTTATTATTTATGCAAATTAACTTATTGTGTTTACTCCTATAGGCTATAGGTGTAACATTTAGCTGACATGGCTAAAGAGAATCACAAAATTCATCAGGTGGTCCTCATGAGCCAATTGATGCCACGTGGAAAATCCTGATTTGTATTGATAACGCGTGAAAGAAAGCGGGACCCACAGTTGTGGTCCAAGAGTTATTGTGACGCCACGTGTCCTATTTCTCTGCTTTCATATTATTGTTACGTGGGTGGCGGAGTGGGCCTACCGCCTACGCAATTTATGGGTCCCGCATTTTTTTTTTATTTCTTAAGAGACTATCTATTTGAAATATGTATATATAAAGTACAATCTATTAAAGGTTAATGCCTATATGTCGTATTCTTAATGCTTACTTATATTATTTTCAATTTTTAATGTTTACTTATAATATTTTAAAAATTATATAATGAGCTAGCCTAATTTGAGACGGCTTCTCAAAGAAACCGCCTCTCACAAGAATATGTGTTTTTTTTTATTTAACACAAATTGTTCAAAGAGACGGTCTATCCGAAAACGATTTATAAAGTGTTTTTTTTCCTTTTTATCCTCTTTCAGTTTTTCCTTTTCTTAAATCGTTTATCATTTTTGGTGTTTTATTTGTTGTTCTCATAAAAAAAAATTCTACTCATATCACAAATTTTGGAATCAAATAATTTTGTTCATTGTCATTTTAATATCTTAATAATGCTTATAACATTCATATATCTTTTTTTATCTTCCTTTAACAAGTTTATAAACTTTATGATTCACATATATCGCAATAATTTTATAAGAATATTTTTTATCTTAATTTACTCTTTAAAATATATAATCATTCTTTTTAACGAATACCCCAAGAACATTATTAACCTAAATCTCTTAAGATGTTAGTGAGTTGGATATTTTATGGATACTAATCAAGAATATAATATGACATTAAACTCGCTAAACATCTTTTATAAGAATAACATCTTTTATAAGTATATTCTATAGTCTATATATATAGTGATCATTTCAAGGACTACTTAAATAATATTTTCTCTGTTCTGTTTTATTTGCTACAAATGCATGTGCACACATATTAAGGAAGTACTGTGCAATTATTAGGAGCATGTGAGGGTTTCTTTTTAGGGATTTTTTTTAATATTAATTGATGAAAAATAAAAAAGAAAAATATGGTTTTTAGATGATTGAGAATATATAAAGATTAAATAATGGTAGGTATAAAAGTTAATGAGGTACTTTAAATGGAGTTTTAAATTATTGGTTTTTTTACTAAAAATGGAAATGTAGCAAGTAATATGAAACTTTCCAAAATAGAATATGTAGCGAGTATTATGGAACGGAGGAAGTATATATATATATGGTGATCATTCTTAAACTTGCTAGACATCTTCTGGTTTTAATAATTGTTACATTTCTATCTTTCACGTTATTTAATGCGTAGTTTTAATCTTTAATATCTTTTATTTCATATGATAAAAAATTGGAAAATTCCACTTGGTAAACCTGCGGTTTTGGGTTTTCCACGTGGTAACCAAAACTTTTAAAAAATCCACATGGTAACCCTGAGGTTTACCAAATTGTTCCACCGTGACCTTTTTGCACATAAAAATGTTAGCAAACATTAATTTCGAAGCTATAAGGCTGTTGTACGCCTATATTTGTGACTCACCATTTCAAATGTCATCAGTTTCAACCTTTTCCCCCAAAACATTAACCCTAACTCTACCATATTTTTGGATTTGGGGAAAGATATGATTTGAATGGAAAATGGTAGAGTTGGGATTTATGTTTTAGTGGAAAATGTTGAAACAGATGACATTTGAAATGTTAAGTCACATAAATAGACGTACAACAGCTTTAAAGCTTTGAAATTAACGTTTGCTAACATTTTTATGTGCAAAAAGGTCACGGTGGAACAATTTGGTAAACCTCAGGTTTACCACGTGGATTTTTTTAAAAGTTTTGGTTACCACGTGAAAAACCCAAAACCTCAGGGTTACCACATGGAATATTCCTAAAAAATTTTAAAAAGTTCATATTTTGAAAATATGCATTAAGATAAATTAAACAAGATCTCACATGACTATGTTTAACATTATACATCGAAATATGTATGCCAAATAAAATCAATTGATGAACAGTAATTGCTACAGAAAGTGTATGTCTTTTCAATACAATTATGTTATGTTTGGGAATGGGGATTTCATTTGAAAATATAAATTTGACTCAAAATTAGTGTTTGGCAAATACTAGAATTTCAAAGTTGGATTTGAGTCAAATCCACAATTGTTATCAAAATGGTTTAAAGATGAGTATTTGAGAATGACCTCCCAAACCTTGTCATTCTCAAATTCTACATTCATGATTTTATAATTGAAATCATTAATTTGAAATAAAATGCTAGTTTCCAAACACAACCTTAAGGAAAAACACATAATTCTGCTCCATTTATATCACAGAGCTAATTAGTGTACAAGTTCAATCCTACCATCTAAACAAAAGAAAAATTGCTACATTTCACGTTTAAGTGTTAACATACGATAGAATTTAGAAAATGAGCCTGGACAGCCCAAACAAGGAGGAGAACAAATAGTCCACTCATAAACCCAACGAAGGTTCACGACTAAAACCAATTGGTGATAGTAGGAGTTACTCCTTGAGTATATAAAGTGATGCATACTTTTCTCTTTCTCCGATGTGGGACAACTCACATGTGAGTAACACATGGGCACTTCAACAACATATAGAATGCATATTTTTCTCTTTCTCCGATGTGGGACAACAAACATGTGGGTAACACATGGGCACTTCAACAACATATAGAATATGTATAGCTAAAGGCCTAAAGTTAATTAATACTCCCTCCGAATCATTTTAGTTGTCTCATTTCCTTATTTGGCAAAATCATACCAATTGTCTCATTTCCTTGTTTGGCTATCCTATTTTTACCTAAATACCTCCACTTTTTCAATTCTCAATACTCAACTACCACCTTTACAATTAATTTAATCAATTAAAATACCCAACTACCACCTTTTTAATTGACCCCACTCAACCCTTAAAATCCGTGAAATCCCAAATGGGACAACTAAAATGATTCGGAGGGAATATAAAATAAACATAGAAATATTGTCATAAATACAAAACTAATAGATGGATATGGAAGGAGTTTAAACTTTAAACCAAAGTATAATTAAGATAAAAAAGTTCTTCATAAATCATAATGATCATCGTGTAGTTAAAAGAGAATAATTTCCTCCATAACTCAACTAAGAGCCACCGTAATCAATGATAAAACACATGTGACATGTATTTTAAATCAATTATTATTTGGCTGGTTACAAGAGTTGAAGTTTCAAATCAAATTAATTAAAAGAGTAATTTGCGAAAAATAACATTTAAGTTTAGGGCTTTTGCGAATTATAGCCTCATAGTTTATTTTTTACAAGTTACCGCCACTGAAATATCAAAATCTACACCATTCAGGCCAAGTGACCGTTGACCAACCATATGACCTTTGATCAGCCCAAAAGACTTTTGACCAGCCCAAAAGACAGTTGACCATTACTAATCACTTTTGACTTTCATTGATGACCATCCTTAATTAGCTTTGACTTTCTTAATTACTAATGATACCCTTGTGTTTTATCACATTAACATCGTTTTTACCTCATCATCATCATCATCCTACCCAGTATATCCCGCTCATAGAAAACTATGAACAGGGTCTAGGGAGGGAAGGACGGCGGCAACTCATACCCATAAAGAAGAGCTCAACCAAAAGGAGTCCTCCGGCTCGAGAAAGATGAAGAAACGTTCCTGCCACGTGAGAGATAATTAAAACACATATAGATAACATCGTTTTTACCTATCATAACGAATAACATATGTTTTTTCAAGAAGCGGACTTAGTTGACTGTCATCTTTTTAATTTAGTTCCAATTAAATGCCCTTTGTTGCAGTCGATTTAAGCTTCAATGTTTTGTTCAAAATTATGAACAATGTAAGAAGAGGAGAGAAGGGTGAAGGAGTGAGAGGAGCTCAATTTGGGGGGAAATAAGCCAATTAACAAGCTCACGTGCAAGTCATTCGCGAGTTAAAGCAAAAAAATGACGGTCAATTAACGGAATTGGTTAGTTAGTATTATTTGGAAAGAAAAATATTTATTAGGTATTTTTGGAAAAACTTTTCTTATTATGTACTTTTTGGGAAAAAAATTATTAGGTATTTTCTGGTAAAAAATTAGTTAAGCTATGAAAATTTTAAAACCAAGTAAATTGAAATGAGCTTAAAATAATTTACACCATAAGTTGAAGCTTTAAAATTATTATCTCTTTTAAGAAAAAAAGTTAAGTGTTTTTATCTTTGTATATTCCTCTAGTAAGTTTAAAAAATTTACACTTTTAAAATTAAAATAATTAAAATATAAAAAATTAATTATTATAAAATCATAAAATAAAAAAGAACAATAACATTATACTCCCTCCCTTTCACTCAAAATAACTCATCTGCTTTTTGCACACTATTGAGATGAATCAAGCAAGATTTTACTTGATTATATTTTAATTTATAAATCAAGAATAAACTACAAATTAAGAGTACTACGTGAATAATGTCAAAAAAGTAAATATACTATTTTGTGTGGAAGGGAGGGAGTAATATATAAATACTCTACTTCCTCGCTCCGTTTCATTATACTTGTTATATTTGACTTTTTATGCAATCCAATGCGTTATTTTGATTATTTATATATTGAATTATACACATCTAAAAATTATAAACAATTAATATTATGAAAGTATATGACGATTCAAACAAGATCCCACTTGACTGTATTTTTTCTTACACATTAACCGCAATTTATAAGATAAGCTTGAACGATGAATAATATCAATAACAAAAATGTAACGACTAACGAGTATTTCAGAACGGAGGAAGTATATGTTAGTATTTCCTCCGTTCTATAATACTTTTTTACGCAATTCAATGTACTATGTTGTTCATTTATATATCGAATTATACACATTTAAAAATTATAAAAAGTTTATATTATGAAAGTATGCGATTAGACGATTCAAACAAGATCCCACTTGACTATATTATTACTTACATATTAACCGCAGTATATAAAATAAGCTTAAACGATGAATAGTGCCAAAAACAAAATGTATCGAGTATTTCGCTACGCGCGAAAGTAATTGTTAGTTAAAAATGTAGTATCTAAAAGACGATAGGATCATAGGACTTAGGAGTACTCTACTAGGCAAACTAGCCCTAGGGATCAGTCCTAAGCCGTATCCTATGTCCACCAATTCTTCAAAGTCACCGTCCATAATTTCCCCAAGTGTTAAAAATAAGTTAGAAGTTAAAAATACATTTGAAAAATAGGAGAAATGCGTGAATAAAAAAGAAAAAAGAAACTTTTTGTGGCAATTTTAAGATTTAATCAAAACTTTTAAAAAATTTACGTGGTAACTTTGAGTTACCAAATTATTCTACTTTGACCTTTTTACACATTAAACGTTAGTAAACGTTAATTTATAAGCTTTAACGTTGCTGCGTTCTGCGTGTCTATTTATGCGATTCACCATTTTAAATGTCATCAATTTCAATATTTTCCGCCAAAGCATAAACCATAACTCTACCATCTTTCATCGAAATCATATTTTCCCCCCAAATTCAAAGATGGTAGGGTTATAATTTATTTTTTTGAACGATAAGGTTGAAACTGATGGCATTTGAAATGGTAAATCGCATAAATAGACGTACAACATTAAAGCTTTGAAATTAACGTTTGCTAAATTCTTAAGTGCAAAAAGGTCACAGTAGAACAAATTTGTATAACTTAGGGTTACCACATCACGTGGTTTCAAAAGTTTGATTATCACGTAAAAGACCCAAAATCTGATGATTACCACGTGAAATTTTCCAAAAAAACTATACATTAAAAATAACAGTGAAATTCAAAGAAAAAAAATGCGAATTATGACTAAAACTAAAATTACTTCAAATTCAATCCAACGAACTAAAAAAATGAGCTAATTCTTCGGAACACAGTATCATAGTAGTCTAGTTCTCTTCTAATCTACTTAATTTGTTTCATTGTTCATTTAAGTCCATCCTAAATCTCAATTAATTTTTTCTCCTTATTTTTCAATACCACTTTTACTCTCTATATTATTATTTCTTTTATTTTTCGATACCTCAAGGTAATGTTATTTCGCCTCAAAAATACAAAATACTCCATCCGTATTTAGCATTTTTTCATGTTAGATTGTCTCTTTCATTTGTGATTATTTCTATTTTTGAAAATGAGCGAGGATATTTTAGATGACTTCTTTCATACATTCATTATAACTCTCTTTTAATTATTATTCAATAAAATAATATATCAACAACCTTAAAGATTCTATTAATCCTAATTTGTGCGAATATTTTTTGTGGGAAATTCATTAAGAAACGAAGGGGTATATCCATAATATTCAATCTCTCTGTACATTTATTACCATATATGTACCGTTTTTTCAAAACATCTCAATTTATCTTCGATACTAGTCTAGAGAATACAATTTAATTTTTTTATATCTATTACTCCCTCCGTTCCTTTTTATTTTTCCACCTTACTAAAACGGGTAGTTCCATAAGTTTTTCCACTTTATAATACTTTCCATTTTTGGAAAGTTTTCATCTCACTTTTACCCCTTTAAACCCAACTTTCCTTAGTTCACACTACTATTTAATTATTTTCTCTTTCATATTTCCAATACAATCATTACATTACATTATTATTTAATTTTCTTTTCTTTCATACTTCCGATACAATAATTACTTCCCACTACTACATAATTAAAATAATACCCACTACCACGAAAGATTTCATTTTTCTTAATCTTGGTGAAAAACCCAAATAGAAACATCAAAAAGGAACGGAGGGATCGGAGTATCAAATATTCACCTTTTCTTAAAAACATTTAACTTTTTCATTGATACTAAATCAAAAAGAAATACTTCATTCAATCTGAAATACTCGTTACATTACAGTTATTAATACTATCTAATATTCAATCTTATATATTGCGGCTATTTTAACTTTTTATAGTTTGTAGTTGTGAATAATTCAATATATAAATGATCAAACTAACATACTCCCTCTGTTCCCTAAAATTTTTCATTTTTTATTTTTCATTTTGGGGTGTTTTATTTGCTGTTCCCATAAGGAATCGGTCTATCTATATCATAAATTTTGGATAAAAATAACTTTATTCGTCTTCATCTTAATATTTTAATAATGCTTATAGTACCCAAATATCTTCCACTAATTTTATTTTTAATATTTTTATATTCCTATGGTCTCTACTTTCCCACTAATTTTAAAATAATATTTTTTTATTTGTTGTGGTCCACATATTTTTCCAATATCTTTCTATTAATGTTTTTTTCCAAAACTCATTATCTAAAAGATTTTAATTATTTAATTTCCGTGAATATTTATAGTGAGAACATCATTAAAAAATAAAAAAATTAAATTGCGTAAAAAATCAAATATATGAACGGTAAAGACCCCAGGAAGGAGGACTATAGACTTAGTATGAAAAAAAAAAAATGGAAACGACAATCTATCCACGTTGTCTAATCTCTTACCCTCCGACCACTACCCTAATCCAACGACCCTAATTTTTTCCAAAATATCCTGGTCCCCCCTTTTTGCACAATAAATTAAATAAATAATTCTTTTAATTAAAAATTCCAAATTAATTTCGGCGGCTTCTTCTTCTTCATCATCTCTTTTATACTCCAAATAAAAACCAAAAAAAACTCCTCTCTCTATCATCTTCCTTATTTATTCACTCTTTCTTCTTCCACCATTTTCCCGACCATTTTTTTCTCTCTCCACCATTAAATATTTATTAAATTTAAACTATTTAATCTTCTTCATTTTATCCATAATATATAATAATTATACATTTATAAATTTTTATATTTTAATGATGGACCGTTGTTTATAATTATAATCTTTAATTTCCCTCCTTTTTTTGATAATTTTTACTTCAAAAATAAAAATAAAAAATAAAAAATGGCTTTTCATCAACACCATCTTTCACAAGCAGAAATGGCGGCACAATTTGGCGGAGACCAAACGACGTCGTCAAATCCTCATCACCAACCAAACTGGCTAACGTCAGCTCTTCTTACCTCCTCAGCCGGTCCTGGTGGACCTAACAACTTCTTAAACCTTCACTCGGTCGATGACTCAGCGGGTATCTCAGCGATTCCTGCTCAACCTGGTGAGTTGACTCATAATGAGGATTCTGGTAAGCCGGAGATTGGTGATGGAGATGGTTCCACCGGCGGAGGAGGAGAACAGCAACAACAGCAGGTGAATTGGCAGAATGCGAAGTGTAAAGCGGAGATATTAGGGCATCCGCTTTACGAACAGTTATTGTCGGCGCATGTAGCGTGTTTAAGGATTGCAACTCCGGTGGATCAGTTGCCGAGAATTGATGCGCAACTTGCGCAATCGCAAAATGTTGTTGCTAAGTATTCTGCGCTTGCTAATGGTCATGCTTTGGTTGGTGATGATAAAGAATTGGATCAATTTATGGTATATGATTTTAAATTTTGTTGTTTCTTGGTTATTTGATTTGATTTGGTTAATTTTGGTTTAAATTAAATTTCTATTGGAATTGAGTAGGTTTAAGAAGTTTTAGATTAGATGATTAGTCACTAATGATGATTTCTTTTTAAAATTTAAAATTGTGGTGTTTGGTTTGATTGTTAGGTTTTATTATTAAATTATTAAATTATTAGGAGAAGAGTACTACTAAGAAGAAAAGGTTTTAAATAGGGTTATGCTTGACTTTGATTGTATAATGAGTTTGGGTTTCCTAATTACGACAATTTCAAATTGTTAAGCAAAGGCCAATTGTTTGAAGAAAATTAGAAATTTCTAAATTATTAATAGTTTTTTAATTGCTTTTGCTAGATGGAGGATAAGGTTACGAACATCTTAACATGTGTAACAAAGACTTGTGATAGAATTTCAACGAATGTCTCTTATCTTTATTCGGGTCCATGGAACACACTAAGACTAATCAACGCTTACATTATTGGTGGGATTCAAACTCGAGACCTAATATAGTGTAACGCGTGGACGGCCGTTGTATGAATTATAGGAGATGAAGGGTTTTCAGGCATTTATTTGGTGGGGGTAATTGGTGTTGGACTGTTGGGGATGGCATGTTGGTTTGGTGAAACAAGTATGAACATTATTTTAAAAGGGTATTTAGGAGGTGAGTTTGAGGTATTCAATATTAGGAGAGAAGTTAGCTAACTTTTTGGCATTTTGCTGGCTAATCCAGCATTTTGCATTTGTTTTTTACCTCATCCCAATGGTTGTTCTGTTGTTTCAGCCTTTTGGAAGGAAGATAAGTAGATATAAAGATTCTTCTAATATCAGTTCACCTTTTCTATATGGAGAATAAACAGATTGATTTTTACTTTTTTCTTTTCTATTCTAGCTCAATATTTCTTGTATTTCTCAACCTTGTACACTTGTTTGCTGTATTTGCATTATTCAAAATTTTTTCACTAACTTCAAAAGATTTTGAATGTCTTAATTGAGAAGCTTCTCAATTCCATTCCTAAAATACCACAAATTGTTCTGGAACTTTTTATTGTTTAGGAACTCGAAGGCATATGCATATATTTCGGTTGCCTAAGCCCTAAAGCATAAAAGCTTAGTTTTTTTTATTGTGTTGAGTTTGCTTCGCAAGTGGTTTACACTGAGCAATTCTAACCTCATTGAAAGAGATGGAGGGACACTTTAAATAAACTTTAAGCGTACATCAGTTAAGTTTATGGATTGCTAAGTCTCAACGTCAATGAATTTTCTTCTTGTTTGTGGCACTTGGGAAATTATAGGTGTATTAAAGTGCCCGTGAGTATTGAGTAGTATGATCATTGTTTTAGTGCTCAGGATATGACAGTTTGTGGGGTGTGCTTCATCAATACCAAGTACTAATATTATTTCTTATTGCGAATAATTGAATAAATTTGAGTGGAACTAGGGTTGGATTCAATGCTACTACAGAAACTTTTACAGAAACTTCACTTAACTGTTTGAGGAATAAGTTTTGATCATGATGATGCTGAGGAAAAATGTGAAAGTGTTTTTTACTTTTTATTTGGGTGGGAAACATGTCATGGTGGTGGCATGAAACTTTTTTCATGTCAGGCTTTGGCTAAACTAGTAAGTACAGGAATTTGGTCAAATAGTTGTTTGTCATATGTGAAAGTTTGTGATTTCAGAATCCCTGTAGTTTTTTTAAATTTAACCATGCGGTATATGCACAATTATTGTTCTTGGGAACTAATTAAACTGGCACACTACAACAATACAGAAGTGCTGTTAATACTCTTTCGTTTTACTGTGATTCAAGTAGCTAAATGATGTTAGTGTGTTGCCACCCCAAATGATATAATCACCATTTTTGAAAAACCTAGCACAGTATAGAATTGATGGACAATTTGTTTTAAACGAAAGTTATACAGTAGTCTACTTTGTCAAGTGTAGTAACCATCTACGAGCTGCTGTGCTTTTTACCATCTTCTTTTACTTCCATTGTGCAAAGTTTTTTCACTCTGTTTTTCTCAGTTATTTTACTGTTTTTCTCAGCACTTTTCTCCTTTATGAAAACATAAATTGGAATTGCATAGATATGTTGATGCCTTTATCTTACTGTTTTCTTGCTCAATGATGCAGACACATTATGTGCTGTTGTTGTGCTCCTTTAAGGAACAACTACAACAACATGTTCGTGTCCATGCGATGGAAGCTGTGATGGCGTGCTGGGAAATTGAGCAATCTCTTCAAAGCTTGACAGGTGCATTCGCTTTTCTTGTCACCTGAAAATCTCTGAATTTGTG